>JBBBDQ010000199.1:435000-927500 GCA_037127315.1 Ascarosepion bandense | reverse complement strand
AAAAATACTTAAAAAATTGCTAATTGGTGAAAAAGAGCCCAAACTAGTTATTGGCTGATAAATGCTTTTTCTTAAATTGATGTCCTATGAATAATGAAGATATCCATTTAATATTTGGCTAGAGGAATGTGATGTTATATTCAATGTCTGACATTTGTTATAAACACGCATTTGTAAAATGTATTGTTATCAATTATCATGAAACTTTATAGATTTATGTAGACTTTATAGATTTGTGAAATGTAGTTTTAAAATTTAGGATTATAAAGTTAAAGAAAAATAATTGTAGATGAAATATATCTACACATTAATTCATAAGAAACCTATGAAATTGTTTTTGTCTGATTTTTGATAAAATAGACTTTCCTCTAGATAAATCATTCTTCATTTCATGACAGATTTTTCTTTTCCTTTATTGTATCAATTTGTCTTATTTTCAATTAATAAAACAACTAAGTCATTTTGAACTAAATGGTGCCTTGAGTTTTTGCTAATTATAATTAATTTTCTTTCTTTTTCAGTTTTATGCTCCAATCATAAATTACAAAAAATTGGAAGTACCTGAAGATAGACCAGATATCTAAATTTTAGATGAGAATGTGAAAGTGGGGGACACCTCAAGTTCTTTAGAGGGGTTATTTCTAGTTGAATGATGAATAAAACGTGTCTAAAATAATATACTGATTTAATTATTCTTTTCTTAAAATTTTTTTTTCTTAACCCACTCTTTTTTGAAATTGAGAACAATTGTTTGTATTGCTTTTTTTAATCTAGTTTACTCATGTTACCATTTTTGATAGCATATTATTTTGACTATTGTTGCATTTTCATGTAGATGTATTTAAATATATTTTTCCTAATATACTCTTATAAAGTTTTTCATTTCTCCACTTCACAATCACCTTTGAACACTTCTATTGTCATAAGACACTACCATCTTTTGCCACCAGTGCAACAGGAATGACTAGTAGTAAAAAGGTTAGACATTAGACACAATATATATATATATATATATATATATATATATATATATATATAAACATGGTGTTTTTTTTTGGGGGGGGGGTTATACTAGAAATACTCATGAAAAATCTTATGGCTTTCCCATTTGAATTTTCTAATGAATCTTAATTCATAAGTTAATGACTGAATAAGTTCATGGCAAGTTTGATAATATGGATATTGATAATATCCATAGATTCCCCTATTGCATTGTTAAATAGTTGAGCTTAACAACTTCAACAAAATATTACAATAACAATCATAAATGTGAAAGCTGGTCATTGTTTTAAGTGGTGAGGGGGATACAAATTAAGTATGGGTGGAACAAGTAGAATTATTGAATTAATTACTCATCAACCACAGGATGAAGGCTTTTCCTAAATACTTCAGTGATGACATGACAGTTATTTTGTGATGGCTTATCAGAAAATTCACTTATTTCTTCTGTTTATTGGTTTCCTACTGTGTTTTGTGGTGCAGTGGATATTGGCTCGGAACAAGAAATCGGGGAACCAAGTTCAAATTCCAGTTGAATTCATTGCATTCACTTACGATAGAAAGGATGTATAAGGTTCAGTGAGAAAAGGGAAAGATTGAAGAGGTGATGTTTAATGTATCTTTCATTCAAATAGAAAAAGTTTTCAATTTAAAATATTTTCATTTTTCTTATAACAATATTTTGTTAAGCTCAAATATTTAATGTGATAGAGGAATTTCTATGAATATAAAATTTATCAACACCCCTTAAAGTAATGAGGTATAGTTAGCAACAACCACAGAACAGGCAGGAATTAACAAAATAGACTGTACAAAATGCCCATAGATGTAGATTGGCAAAACATCTAGAAACCTCAAAGATTATATATGCAATGCAGATACTCTGCATAGCAACAATCTAAATGCACTGGTGGTTCACCATAATACATCCGACCACATTTTTGAGGTAAAACAAAAACAAAAAAATGTGGTCGGACAAAAGAGGACAAGATTCATTGAGAATGAAATGTATTGAGTGTGTGCTTACCTTGCAGTTCTCAAAACAGTAAATCTGGAACCAGTCATGTATGTTATGTTATAGTACTGATCATTGCAAAGACAATAATAGCACAATGTGGTACACGAGTTGGAGAGGAAAAAAAAAAATCTACTTGGAGTCAGCTGATTTTTAAAAACCTACTGAAACTAATGGTCCAAATGTTTGTATATGTAGGCAAACAAACCAGACATCCTAATGTAACCCATAATGTAAAGGAAAAACAGTACATCCCTTAAACTAAAAGTGGGGGGCTATATGTACAGTGTGTGTGTGTGTGTGTGTGTGTGTGTGTGTGTGTGTGTAATATATAGTCAGTCATCTGCAGACAGATCTGTTTCGCTGTATCACAGCTCATCAATACGGTTAGACATCCAATTTCTTTTTACCCAGGATTGAAACCCGACCAAATTGGCATCAGTCGGCGATTCTACCTCTGAGCTATGGGTGCACACACATACGCACACACTTTTGATGGACTGTATCTAAAATACGACACCACCTAATAGGTTTACTATACATAAAACAAACAAGTGGATGGACACTCTCTGGAGCCTGGACATGGGAGGGGATAAGGTTATGTAATTCAATTTGATTTATGTTCCCCTACTTATCCTCAGATCCCAACGCATTTTTCCTCATGTAGTTTTCTTTTTCATTCTAACCTGAGGAAGCCAAAGAGAGCAGATGCTCTTGGCAAAACTCATCATTAATAAATTTTCCACATTGCCTCTTCTCACACACGCATATATTCCTAATAGTAATTAATGTTCAGAGGCTAATATTAAAACTATTCATGAATTTTGACCTGTAAGACATGTTCTGGATTTTATTAATCATTTCATCCCAAGCAAGACAATAAAGCCACCGTAAAATAAATAATAAATTGAATAACATAAAAATTAGACAAAATTATAAAAAAGCAAATTAAGTAAAATAAGAAAAATTATAAAGAAAATAAAATGATAAATAAAATGAATCACAAAGTTAAAAAAAAGAAAAAGAGGGACTGATTTTGACATTGAACGACCCAGGAAAGGTTGAAAATGTCATTAAATGCACTAATGTAACCCAATAACTAAATAGTGGTAGTGAAGCAAAGCAATGTTCAGTGTGTTATGTTGGTTTGTTTTTGTCTAGCAGCAATAATAATACTTCATCTATTTTTGTCTGCTTTTCTTTTATTGCTTTGTTCCAACTAATTCTCTTACTACTACTACTACTACTCCGTTTTTCTCCCCTGTCTTCCCCATGTCCGAGGTTTGGAAATTCTGCCATGCCATCCAGGTCTGATGTTCATTTGACCTATTACAGGGGAATTTTAAGAATATGAAATTGGCATGAGAGCATATTCTAAGGCCAACATTAATTATTTCAACCCATTAAGTTTATGATTCTCCCACTAAAATGGCGTTATTTTAATAACACTTTAGAAAAACATTGATTCTGTTGAAAGTTCACTTGTTAAAAAAGTTGCTTCAGGGACTTCTCTATAAACAGAGGCCCTGAAGTTTAAGCTTCATAGTAGATGCACCACAATCAATACATTTGTAAGCTAGTATAATATATTGTGTTGTTAAATAAATTAAATATTTATTTACCATGGCAACCTGGACAATACTTGGTTTAACAGGCCTGCTCATAAAAATTCAGAAATTTTTGGGGAGGAACAATTTTTGTAGATTAGCATTCATTGAACATTTGTCAGATTAAATAATTTTTCTTTTTTTTAATGATTTTAGAAGATGGGTTCTGTTCATAATGCAAAAACTGTTAAATTGATCCCTTACTTTCTAATTTTTTTTTTTTTTTTTTTTTTTGTTATCTTTACTTTGGCTTTATCCACAAATGTCAAGTTTGGAACTTGAGTAATTGAAGACTGCATACTATTACGAACTGGGAGAAAAGGACATCAGTACTGCACACTTATCAATGATGTAAGCACATCATGAGCAGCATGTCTCTTTTAAAATGATTAAAAAAAAAACAAATTTTTATTCTCATGGGTAAAGGAAGGCCTAATGAATCCACAAAAATTATTCCCTAAATTCTTTCTGATTTTACTTAACTTCAGTCAAGCCACAACCTGAACTTCTCAGCCCTAAGCAGGGTAGAAATATTAGCAGAGCACTTCTCCATGTGTCACACATAGCTGGTTTCTGTGGTGGTTGTGGCTCTTGTCATCACTCTCTGTACATTCTATCATCTAGCTCAGAGGTGTGAGCTTATATGATTTTGACCAGGCTCTAAGACACTGGTGCAAACCTTGGTTTTGCCTAACATCAAAAGTCTCTGTTTTAACTTTTTTGATTGGTCAAAATTATTTTGTCATTTTTCATCATATTTCGATTTCTGCTATGGTCGAACTACCAATCAAGTCTGCGGAAAGACCTTAGGCAGGTTGTGGCGTGTTGTTATGGCTCCATTTCATGTATTTTCTATCTCTATCATCCCTAGCATTACATAGACAAAGTTCTCCTTAGTGTGTGGGCTGTACTTAATAAGACAATTTTTTGTATATCTTTTAAGCTGGGGTTTCCAGGGATTCTTTCAATGTGTTGTTTTGTTCCATTTTTTATCATTCCAAGTGCACCTACTATCACTGGCACAACTCTTGTTTTCAATTTCCACATTTTTTCTATTTCAATTTCCAGGTCTTTATATTTTGACAGTTTTTCAAATTCCTTGGTTACTATGTTACAATCTGCTGGACAAGCCATATCAATTAATAGACAAGTTTTTTCTTTCTGGTTTTTAACAATAATGTCTGGCCTATTTGCTTCAATTTTTCTGTTTGTGTAGATGTTGTAATCCCATAGAATGGTGACATCTTCTATTTCTGTAACCGGTGTTGGGTGATGTTCATACCAGTGTTTGTTTACAGATTTTCCATAGTGTTTGCACATTGTCCAATGTAAATATTGCACCACTCTATCGTGGCGATTTTTATATTCATTTGGGGCAAGTACAGAACAGCCTGAGATTAGATGGTCTATTGTTTCTTGATGTTTTTTTTTTTTTTTTTTTTTTTTTTTTTTTTAATCATATCACCCCGAGCAAGGCGGTAATGCCACTGATGTGCAGGGGGCTACGTAGGAGTGAAAAGATTTGGAAAAGGAGAAAACCGGAAACCACATCCTAAACAGGGAACAAGGGATGAGCCTCATCACAAAACCTGCATTTTGGATCCATATTATTATGTATATTTACCTGAAAGTTTCTAGTGAAAAGACTTTGGTCTTGCGCTGCCAGAATAAAGCCTTTATTATTATTATTATTATTATTATAATGGAAGTTATGCAGAAAGCCTCCCAGATTTTTAGTAGTTTTCAGTCACAAATTAGTAAATTGTGGTCCTGCAAACCTTCAACATTTTGTGGCCAGGTTCAGTCTTTTCTTCCTCTTTTTATTTCACGGTTGCCTTTTTGTTAGTTAAGAGAGAAGTCTAGAGAGAGAAAGAGATAAGGATTTTAAAGGAAAGTGCAAATGCCTTATTTTAATTTGAATTCTTTTTATTGTGTTTATATATTTTATTTTTATCAGGACTCACTACAAGTACTTTATTTTTTTGAGACTTAAGTTTTTCAAGCACTGATTTAGCTATGGGGTTAGAATGAAACTCATGCCATTAAAAGTAACTTAATTAATTTATTATGTGTATCAATCACAATGAAATCTTCAGACCCATTTCTTTTGGCAGTGACAAAATTTGAGCAATGCAATTAATCTTTTGTTACATATTGGTTACAACTGTAACCAATATTAGGTTAGAGGACAAAGGTTAGAGAAAGGTTACAAATTGTTACCAATATGCAACAAAGGGTTATGTAATGAACTGCAAAAATGTGTTTGAGTTAACTTGTTCTAAATAACAATAAATCAGTAACTCTGTAGCATATTAATAAAAAAGAAAAAAAGTACTTATTTTCAAAACTAATCTTACTTTTCAATACACTTATATAAATAATGAATATTAATTACATGGATTATATAGAGAAAATTTCAGACCAAAATTCAACTATTAACTGTGTCAAACTGCAGACTTATTAGTCCATGCTTATCTATATATATATACTAGCAGTATAGCCCAGCGTTGCTTGGGTGTAATGAAAGCTTTAAAACTAATCCATGGTCCTGGAGCTCAGACTCTTTGGACGTTGGCACGAAAGACTAAAAAGCAATAGTTGTTTCCAGTTAAAGCGAAACCGTAGTCTGAAAGAAAAATGAATGGATGTAAGTCAAATTTTGATTTCCTGGTATCAATATCCAATTTTCTGCACTATTGTAAGAACTGCAACCTTGAAACTTCTGAATATTGTTTCTTATGCATTTGTCTATGAGTGTATCAAATTTGATTAAAATCAGATCACTCCTTCTATAACCCGATTTTTTTCGATTATCGATTTTCAATATTTATCGGGGGTACCTCAGCACAAAACCTACCTAAGAACACTCGCAGACCCTTATTGTGCAACTGTGTAAATTTTCAAGAAAATAGGTTCAGCCGTTTCGGAGTCTATAGGTAACGGACACACATACACACACACAAAGTTCCATTTATAAATAAGTTTAGATTTCAATATCTGTGGCTATATTTGACAACAAAGTGTCCAATACTGATTTTCTCACTAAATGCAACATAGGTGGAATTGAGACTTTCTTGATGCAGTCACAATGTTGCTGGGCTTGTTTATGTTCCAAGGATGAGTGATGACAGAATACAAGGTCTTCATGTATAGCCAGCTTGACAATAGACTAAAGGGTTGTTGGGCAGCTGTGTCTCAGGTATAAAAACAAGTTGAAGAATAACCACTCAGCTGTCAATGTGCCTCATATTATGAGCAAGTTACCCTGGATAGAAATAACTGAAGATATTTGTGGCGGAGTGGTATTAGAAATTTCAAAATTAGTCATATTGACCAGCTAAGAGATGAAAGATGATGGTAAAAAGTGTCAGCAAGTATTCTTGTACCTATGTCCCGAAATCCTCACTGTTAGACAATATGTAGACTAGCAGGACTTAAGTGTCACATAAAACAAACCTAAAAACTGAATATGGTTGTCAGATCCTCATTCATCAAAATCAACGGGAGGGTTCTCTGTGTGTGTCAAATTTAGATTGATTTGTTTTGTATGGCTTATCAACTCTTTGCTGGTGATTTACAACCAGAAAATATTAGATTACAAACATTTATTTTTAAGAATTTTTTTTTAGATGTAGAGTTATAGCTACAGGGAGCTGGTTAATGTTTATTAACTTGGCTATGTGTCAAACATAACCGAACTCCTACAACTTACAGATTTTATCCAGAATTATCAGAAGGTTTTCATCATCAGAAGGTTGGTTGTTGGTACGTTAGGATGTGTGGAATAGTGGAAGAATAAAAATATACATTTTTCATATCAAAATAGAAATTTATCAAAAGAAAAGAATAACAAGTTGTAGAAGTTAATGTGCAATTAGTAATGAGTTAAGGGTATCAAGAGTGTAGAAATGTTTGTAGTAGTAATTTGTTGGAAAGAGTTTGTGTGTACGTATGTATAAGTGTTTGTTTGATAGGAATGTCTTTGGATGGAGGAGAAGAAGTAAAAGGAATCAGCACACAAGAAGGAAAGAGAAAGAGGATGAATGTCAGGGTCAACTTGAAGCTTCTACCCCCCCCCCAAGAAAAACGAACATTACTGTCTTGTGAATAAAAACCAGAACCAAAATATTCTGAGTGTCTCAGTCTTCTTTTTCTTTGCCTATTTATTTTCAGTGACGAAAACAATTCAACCCATGTTGGGTGTTTCAGAAAAAGAACCAAAAAAAAAAAAAACAACCCAGCAATAACATTCAGTCAGTTAAGTGCCATATGCGATACATGCTTTGGGCAATCATGTCTCAAAAGAGACATGACAGACTGGGCAGAAGATTATCCTGTAAGTAGGTTGGCATTGCTTTCTGTGGTAGCTTGCAAGTTTTATCCAAAATTATCTGAAGGTTTTCATCAGAAGGTTGTTTGCAGGTTGGAATGTGTGAATTAGTGTGGAATAGTGGAAGAATAAAAATATACATTTTTCATATCAAAATAGAAATTTATCAAAAGAAAAGAATAACAAGTTGTAGAAGTTAATGTGCAATTAGTCATGAGTTAAGGGTATCAAGAGTGTAGAAATGTTTGTAGTAGTAATTTGTTGGAAAGAGTTTGTGTGTACGCATGTATGTATGTATGTATAAGCGTTTGTTTGATAGGAATGTCTTTGGATGGAGGAGAAGAAGTAAAAGGAATCAGCACACAAGAAAGAGGATGATTAGTGACGCGACCATATGTCTGCATTGTGGTTGAAGTTTCTCCTGTTACATTTTAATTGTGTCTCTCTCTCACTGCTCCCATCTCACTGACTGACACTGATTGAAGTCATGTATAGTCATTTAGATTTTTGCACTGGATCGCTAAGTCCTTTTTGGTCTTGCAAATCGCTTCCATTGGTCAGAAAATCAATTTAACATCTACTCGCGAAATCTGGTTTCAATTTTTTTCTTTAAACACATGGTCAATCCTTTTTCTATCTCTCCCTGGAGATATGTGTCCCTAGAAATTTTGAATTTTTATTTCGACATTTTAAAAATTCATTTGGTCAACAAAAAATGTGAATATTTTTACCCGTAATTTTGAAACAAAAGAAATATTTTTTTTAAAAAAAGTGTTTTTTCAAACAAAAATATGTAAAATAAAAAGTGGCATCTTCTCCTACTACTAAAATGTTCTGAGTTGCATGGGCAACGCCAGGCTATGATGCTAGTACCTAATAATTAAAAGAGTAAATGTTGAAATTTTTATTTTATAATTTGATTACATATATTTATTTACAGTTTTTATATTAATGTAATTATTATGTTTATTTTAATTTGATAAATTATTTATTTGTCTTAGATAATGGATTTTGATTTAACCATTTTTTTTTAATTTAAAAAAAATTATGGTCATGTATGTTAGTTTAGGAAAAGGGACGCAAGCCAACATAGATAAATATATAAGAAAATAAAAAATTCAATAACAAATGTTACTTATATTTATTTATTAGTCATTAGAAAAGAAATTACCCTTTTGTCTTCATTCATACATATGCCATAAAACAAGAAAGATAAGGCTATTATATATATATATATATATGAAGATCCATTTTGGTGAAACCTTGGTAGGTTCGTTGACTCTCTAGGCTAGCTATTTACTTTGTTTGCTCTACTTGCGTATTGAGCGCTTTTTGATTTAGGTTACTCGTCTTGAGTTTTTTTCTTTGGGCTACGTACTTTGACTGATGTTCAAGTGCTTAGCTCGTTCTTTTTTATTACCATTTTTTCCTTCCGCATATATACTCGGAGGGTTTTTCAAAACGAGTATAACGACACATTTACATTTACATTTTATATATATATAGTCATCCGCAGACAGATCTGTTTCACAGCTCATCAGTACAGTTAGACATCTGATTGCTTGTAGCCAGGATTGAAACCCAACCAAACTGACATCAGTCAGTGATTCTACCTCTGAGCTATAGGCACTCAGTAATAGAAGGCAGGCTTTAGCATGTTATATACACTGTAAACGCACGCCAAGAGTGTTCAAATTCATTACTGAATAAATGATGCATAAATGCATGAGTAGCTACTGTTTATTCAAAGTCTACCGTTCATCTATAGTACTCAATCGGGGTGTGAGAGTGTAAATAGTCATCCGCAGATGGATCTGTTTCACTGTATCACAGCTCATCAGTACGGTTAGACATCCAATTGCTTCTAGCCAGGATTGAAACATAATCAAATTGACATCAGTCGGCAATAATAAAAAGACAATAGGTTTTCATTTTTTATTCATTTTGTTCCTACAAAGATACACTGAAAATAACTGATATATATATATGTGTGTGTGTCTATTTTGGCAGTAGTGACTCTTTTATACAAGTTTCATTAAAGATGACTCACAAGGTACTGCAAGTAAGCTTTTTATTTAATCTCTCTTTTGTTTTCTGGATATAAAGTGTGTAAAAATTGTCCAAATGTTCTGCATATCTGAGCACTTTCAGTCATTATCAGGGATGTTTTTTATTTATGTATCTAGAGTTATAGGAATGTTTTATTTTTCAAACATGGTCAGTATATTGTGGCTGTGTTCATAGTTGTTATTGAATGTTGGCTTTTCCTTTATTATTAGTACTTCCATTTTATATATATATATATGTATGGAGGGAGAATAGTTTATAAAAAAATCATGTAAAGCCACCTTGAGGTAGGGTTATAATTAGTTGATCAATGTTATTGAGTAGCAAGTTCAATTCACATGAGATGCCTTATACTTGAGTCCTTAAGCTACACTAAGCTTAGAAAATGCTATCATCTTAGGATTGGTGACAGTTGTCAAAAAAAAATGAATAAAATCAAGCCATGTTTTTTTTTCTTTTTTATTGTCATCATCAAAAATAACATAATGAAGGGAATTACAGAGGAAAGGAAAGCAGTTTCTTTTAAACTGGCAAATAAAAAAAATGAAGGTTAAAGGACTTCAGTTTAGATATTTCTATTATTTATCTTTAAATGTGAAAAATAGTATGTAATTAATTTTGCTTTAATAAAAAGACTTAATAAAATAAAAGAAAATTGTTTCTTTCCATCAATTTTTGGTTAAAAAAACTTCCATGTAAAAAAATTAACGATTTAGGTATTATGTTTACTGCTTATCATAATTAAATTGTAATACTCAACTTCCTCCTGTAAATATGACCCAGAATAAGCAATTACCAAGTAGTGGAATAGTGACTGCAAAACATGGAGACTACAGTTTAAAGACTGAATGGATCAAAATAAATATTAATTTTCTCTGGTTTTAATCATCTATATATTAATACCACAGTACCGACATGTGTCATGCTTTGGCTAAGAAGTATAACTCATGCATTTCTTTTTTTAATTACCTCCCTTAAATAAAATTTATTGGATGTTAGGTAAATAATATTTAGTTTGTACTAATATGGTTAATAAATTATTATAATTATAAGAAGTAGAAGAAGACAAATGAGAAGAGAAGGATGAAGATGGCAAAGAAGAAGAATGCACTTCATCATATAAAAATATATCGGCTGAAGAATTTGATAACATTGTAGGGATCTGGAAAAAGAATTTGCATGAATATCACATTTAAATGCAACCACCATCCAAATAATAATAATAGAATTTTTTTTTTTTTTAATCATATCACCCCGAGCAAGGCGGTAATGCCACTGATGTGCAGGGGGCTACGTAGGAGTGAAAAGATTTGGAAAAGAGAAAACCGGAAACCACATCCTAAACAGGGAACAAGGGATGAGCCTCTATACCTGTACAATAGACGTGGGTGGAGTGTGAACCGGGTGATAGTTTAGTCTATCTACTCCAATTGAAAAAAAAAAAAAAGTGAAAAGATTGGAAGAGAGAAAGTACTTGAAGTAATGGAAAAAAATATTGATACACATTCACAACTAAACAATATTATTTACTTAATCAACATCCATTGAATTTTATTTGAAATAATGAAAATATTATTATATGGTCCGTGAATTTTTTCACAGGTTCAGCTAGTATTTTTCTGATGATACTAACAACTATAAATGATAAAATTGAAAACAAAAAAAATTGATTTTGGAATGGTTTAAAATATTTTCAGTACGGTTTCAATGGGATAAAATGTTAGTTCTGAGCCCTAGTTGGAGGGTTAAAAAATTAAGTAAATTGCATACATTACAGATATCAATGTATAAATTTAAGCCTGCATAGATTTATTTGTTCAGCAGCAAAAGAATTGAAGGGGATCTCAGCATGTAAAAAAATAATGAATCGCCTGTGTTACACAAATTGTTGAGAATGAGTTAATAATGTCAGCATATTTGCTATCATCTCTTTTCTGTTTGACCCTACTTCTTCCATACAGAATGTAAATGTACAATGGATTAGCTGGTTCTGTTAACAGCAGTTCGAAAACTCTTTAGTTTTACCTATTGTCTCATTCACACACCTCCCCAGACTTTTGAACAGGAGTAGTGGTTTATCCCTCGTTTCCTATTTAGGATTAGGTATCGTTTTCTCCTTCTCTTTCACTTCTAGTAGCCATTTGCCTCTTAGTAGCATTATTGACTTGCTTGGGATGAACTGATACTAAAAAAAAAAAAAAACTTCTTCAATGTCATTTGGCAAAAATTTTAAGTTTATAGGGAAAAAAAACAAAAAAAAACAAAAAAAAAAAAACACAGGTATTATTATTTACAATTTTTATTGTTTTTTTTTAAATTTTTTTTTACACAAAAAATTAACATGCATAGAATTATTTTGCCCTGGTTAATAATGATTTGTGAAACCATGTTGGTCGACTCTTATTCATTTTTACAATATATTTATCTGTATGATCTTCAGGATCCTCATCATCATAGAGAAAAAACACCTCTTTCAAGGGATGATTATATTTTAGATCATCTCCAAATGCTTTCTGCATAGCCTTTGTTTCTTCACGTACTTTTTTGTAACAATTTCCTGTAAGCAAAAGAAAGAAAAGATTCTTTTATAAAATGCATAAATATTTAACTAAAAAATACACCAAACACTGGAATCATTTTATTGAAGTTTCTTAAAACAGAAAAAAAAAATCTTTATTTAAAACAACATTATAGAAGCATTTTTCCTAAAAAGTAATGTTGATAAGCTTCAATGTTTCACAAAGTATAAAAATATCATTAAGATAGGCATTAGAGAATCACACATGCATTGCTAATACTTCCTGTTTAAAAAGTTATCCAAATGTTAGAGAATGAAATGGTTACTGGAATTCAAGTTATTATTCAACTCAAAATAGTGAAGAAGAGACAAAGAGGGGAAAGTTAAAAAAAAAAATACACTGCACATCAAACATATGTATATGACTCAGTGGGTGATCTATCTGTTAAGCTGCAACAAATTATCAAAAAGTGGGAGAATCAATCAATATATGCTAGGGAATAGATTATAGAGGTCTAGTTATATTATAATAGGAAAAAATTAAGTATATTTTAGGGTAAAAAATTAACTATATATTAACTATATTTTTAAAAATAAATTTTAAATTATAACTATATGTAAAATTATAACTAAATTTTAAAAGCCTGAAACACCAAGTAATATCTTAAGAATAAACATTTATTTTAGGAGACTTCTTTTTTATTGTCCCATTTTTATATTTAAAAAAGTTTTATTTTTTAAAAGTTAGAGACACCAAGCAATGTAATGTCTTAAGAATAAACAAACATTTATTACAAGAGACTTCTTTATTATTTTCCTAATTTTTAAATTTCATGACAATCTTTACCTTATTATAATTTAAAATGCGTCCCAGAATTTTAGTTATTTCTACTAGAGAATCTTGAAGTAAAAAAAGGATGAGAAACACTGATCTAGGTATTTGCAGGCTGTAAGGCATAATGTTCCCAAAATTTGCAGTGGAAGACAATACTTGCAAATATTGAAGACACTGAAATATTTATTCTACTTACACAAAAAAAAAATTTACTAACCAGTCCAACAGCTGCAATGAGACATTTCTTCTATATATATATATATTTGTTGCATAACTGGATTACTTCTCATACCCAACAAACATTACTACTAATGTAAGTATCTAAAAGTATAGAACAGGAGCAACAGTGTTTTGTGTACCATACGTGAAATAAGAGATCATTTATAGGATTTACAAGTCAGCCACTGGCAATCACAAGTTACAAACTGAAAACCTCAATATACTAGAAGTTTTGTATTTATTTGATTTTCTTTTCTATCTATATTGTATTTGTGTAATCCTGGCTGATCAACTGTTGTATTTGTGTAATTGTTTGTAAATTTTAATGTCCCTAAAACAAAACTGCTCTCATTTAACAACCATAGAGAACCTTTTCTACCTGCCATCAATATGGTTGACTCTAGACTCCTGAAGAGCAACACACTGAACTTTCTTGGTCTCACATTTTCAACCGACTTAAAGTGAAAAGACTGCATTGAATCAATAGCTGCATTCACTGCAAAGAAAGTTGGTTCACTGTGTCATGCCAGAAAATTTTTCTCGTCAGAGTTCCTCCTGCACATTTATAAATCTACCATTCATCCATGCATTGAGTATTGCTGCCATATCTGGTCGGGTCCTCCTATTTATCTTGAGGTTCTTGACAAAATCCAGAGAAGGAACTTTTCTATAAATATTTTCATGGCAATTGCTCTCACAAGCTCTTTTCTTCCTGGTGCCCCAATTACATGAATTTAAGCATGCTATTAGAATGACATCTAGGTTCCACCATCAAAATAGCTAAATGCAACCACTAATTTTACTCCAACAGTTTATTTTATTGCATTTCCCACCTGTGAAACTCTTCTGTTGACTTGCTTTTATGATAACTACAATCTTCAAAAATTTAAATGCAATATTAATCGTCATCTGTCTTCTTGAGTCCCCATCATCTTTTGTCGTTTCTTCAATCCTCCCTATTCTCAGTCTTCTCTTTCACTTTCTGTAACCCCTGCATACTAGTGTCATTCTTGCCTTGCTTGGGGTGAAATAATTATAAAAAAAAATTTTTTTTAAATAAAATCAACAACCAAGTTCATTCTGTGTTGCACATGTAAAGCTTTTTACTAACTTTTGTTCACAATCATTTCCCTGCTACTTAAGAATGAAGCTTTCCTCAAATAAGAAGTTATAGGAGTTAATGTCACTGCTATAGTGAAAACAACCAATAGCTCAGCATGCTACTAACAAGATTTTTATTTTATCAAACTAATGTTAAAATTAAGAGAAGACAAGTCAAAAATTGTTAATAATTGACAAATCTTCATCAAAAACCATAAAAATAAAATGAAAGCATCATCATCATCATCATCATCATCATCCATAAAAACAATAACAAATATATCATTGAGTAATTGGAGAAAAATAAAGAATGAGTTTAAAGGTTAGATTTATTTTCTTTCCTGACAGCTCAACTGATAAAGAAACTGTTGTACATAGGCAAGCTTCTTCAAGATAAAGGGATGTGAGTTCAAGTCTTGCCTTAACTTTATTCTTTATGTCTAATCCATGCTGTTTAAACACTGCCATCAACTGAGTCCAATTTATTGTGAGAAAAATCAACTAAAATTAAGGAAATACCAATTAAAAATTGATAATCATTGTAAATTTGCCAATGTTTGATGTAAAGAAAGAAAAGTCAAGATATTTCAACCCTGATTTACTTATGATGATTAGATTCGATTTTTGACAGCTTATCAATATTTTACAGGTTATTTAAAATATTTTTAGATTCTAAGAATCTTTTGGTGATAATAATTCTGATGCAAGTCCTACTAAGTAACCCGTAACCGGAAGGAGAAGAGGTGCATTCATGCCTTTCCCAAGAGTATGCGGGTACATGAATATAACAAACCCAACTGGAATTGGAACTCAGCTCTTGAATTTCCAATTCCAACTTTACAGCAGGTAATATTCCGAAGCAGTCACCCATGACCAGACTCAACATTGCTTAACTTCGGATGATCATACAAGAACTGGTGTTTCAATGAGATATGGTCGTAAGCCTACTTATGTTGAAAACAGACAAAATCCTCCAAATGCCAAATAACATAAAACAAAAAAAAAAGAAAAGAAAAAGAAAATTTTATTAAACTGAATAATTCATTGCCGTATTTACCAGCAGCAAGGATAGTTTTTTCTTGAAATAAGTCTCCAAAGTTTGCTGTGCATACTTGAAGACAACAATTATGGTTTTTGTAGACTTATGCTAACCCAAGAGGAATGTTATCTATGCCAGAATTATATAAATTTTTAAGACTTATTTCAGGAAAAAAAAACTGTCCTTGGAGCTAACAAATATGGTGTCAATTAAATTACTATTAATAATTTTTCTTTTCCAAGATGAAAAAAATATATATCAAAGAAATCTGGAAAATCTTTTTACTTACCACAAATTGTGTGGCTTTCATGCCAATGTCCACAATCAAGACAAGCAAGCAGATTCTTCTTGGGTCTGGCATGTTCAAAATGTCCGATTTCACTCATTTTACGAGTCCATCTTTTTTCTACTGATCTCCTGGACTTTGGAACAGCCCAGAGTGTGGAGCCAAAGATGGAATCAAGAACTGAGGAATGGTTACCTGTAGATTTCTTTTCAGCTCCAACAGTTCCGAGACACAAAACAGGTCCTGAGAAAATAAAAATGATTAAAAAAAAAAAGAAATTTTTAAAAACAAAATTATCTTTGATAATTTCTTAATAATATCAAAGAAAATTTCATCATTACATGAGTTTTTTTTTATTTATCATATGCTATATTAAACATTTCCAGCTTATTTAATGGCAGATGTTTTTTGATAAACAGTAAATAGGTAGACATATCTCTAGTTTTCACAAGAATCAATAAAGGTAGATGTGTGTCAGGTTTGCACAAAATCTGAAAAAGGCAAATGTTCATCTGGTGTTCATGAGAGTTTAAAAATTAGCAGACACAGGTAATGGTTTGCATAGGAGTCAAAAAAGGTGGACATAGGTATGACAAACAGGTAAACCTTTTGAGGAAATTTACCTTTGCACCTAAATGAGAAACAGTTTGCATGTACTTAAACCCAACCAACAAGGCCACATTAGCATATCAGAGATGTCACTAAATCTGTCCTTTCTGAACATTTTTCAAATTTGGAAATGGACAAAAATCACATGAAACTCAGTCTGGTGATTAAGGTTGATGATCGATTTTTGTGATAGATTTTTTTAGCTAGAAACTTAAAACTCTTAATACCTCGTACATAAGTTCATTCATGGCAAATCCACTCATGAAGCCAGAGTTCAGGTCTTTTTCTCCAAACATATTCTTATAATTTGTTCAGTAATTTCAAATAATTATTTACATTTGTTCTTTGTGCTTCTGGCTGTCCACTTCTTGTTCGTTATTTAAGAAAAGAAATCATTTTGTAACCCAACCTAAAAAACAATATGCAAAACAGCTAAGGATTGATTTAACAGAGATACTATATCAATATTAAACAGGGTTCCTCTCTAAATTTATAATGAATCAATATCCTTGATATGTGTTTCAACCTAAGTAAGGTCTCTAAATTAAAGAATGCTAATCTAAAAAAATTATTTCCTCAAAATTTTCCCTATTTTTCTTATGAGTTGAATAGTGTATTTAAGTAGTGCCAAAATTAGAAACTGTCCCATTTTCAGGTTTTCAAATTATAGCAAATCACCTAAAAACTGAAAGAGAAAGTAAAGAATTTGTGGATTTATTATTGTTTGTGTATTAAATAAAAGAAATAAATTAAGATTGGCCTGTGTTACAACAATAAAACCAACTTTTATTCCTTGCTTCTTTTTACATATATCATAATAATGAGAATAGAACATCATTATTTAAATGCTCTTTTGTTTGTTTCTTCTTTTTTATAAATGTTCCTTTGCATTTTTCTGTTTGTTTGATGTCAAATATTGTATATAATAGTTTTTCTTTGGTTTTGAACTTGTCATTTTTATGTTTCCTTTTACATATATATATGTTATGTTTGAATTAGGGATCAAATTTATTTTTTGCATTGTACAATTGTTTTATGTTTGCATGTTTTTAGTCAAAAATATAGTTAATTAATGTGTGTTTTTCATCTTCATTAGTGTCCATGTTGTCTAGATCTGATTCAGAACTGATTGAATCTGCTTTAGTTATATGTCTCAGCCTCTGAAATTGCTCTATCTCTGTTTGAAAAGCACATGTACCTTGCTTTTTATAATTTCTACCACACCTACATGATTTTGAATGTTTTAGGTGGGAAAACTGGTTATTGGTGGATTTCGTATTTCTTGGTTCCTTCCACCTACTGTGATTTTTATTGATCAAAATCTTGCATAAGATTGTCTGGGTCATCTGTTTGGCTTGTCTCCACCCAGAAATGAAGAATTGTGTCAAAAGGACAGAGACGAAAAGAGTGTGTGTGAGACAGAGAGAAAGATTCTGTCTTTCTCATTTAGATAGAAGGGGTATATTTCAATACAAATCTCACTTGAGCATCATACACAGGAGCACTCATTGTGGCAAATCCACTCATGAAGCCAGAATTTAAGTCTTTTTCTTCAAACATATTTTTATAATCTGTTCAGCATTTCCAAATAAATATTTGCATATGTTCATTGTGCTTCTGGCTGTCCACTTTTTTCCTACCAGGCAGGTCTTCTCATCCTTCGTTGAACTGGCTGTTAGTTAGTTAAAGTGCCATACGTGATACACGCTTGGGCGATCATGTCTCGAAAGAGACATGACTGACTGGGCAGAAGATTATCCCGCAGTAGTTTGCCATTGCTTTCTGCGGTAGACTGGTTGCCGACCAAGGCTATAGAACCCAATCTGTCCTGCTATTTAACCCATAACTGGAAGGAAGAGTCGGATTAATACCTTTCCCAGGGGTATTTGCGCGTAAGTGAATACAATGGGTTTAGCTGGAATTCGAACGCGGCTCCCCGGTCTCTCGTTCCGAACCGATATCCACTGTACCACAACGCACATTCCAAAATACTTGATTTCTTCATAGCATGTTCACCTTAAGCTATTTTTAATAGGGGTAAAATTTCACCAGCCCTTTTACTGATCTTAATACAAAACTTGATGTTAATCTGCTGATCCTTTCAGTCATTTTTCACCAACAGTACAACATGGACAATTTCCCCTACTGTTCAGCAAGAAATAAATAACTCATCTGGTATGTGTCTGAAGAATTAAAAAGTTGGAATGTGTCTATATGCACCTGAGTAGAAATGTTTACTGACATTTAACACGTAGTTATTCTAGGAATTACATTGTCACACCTCATATATACAGAGTCTGTAACAATAAAAAAAAAAAAAAAAATGTATACACACTTCAGAAAAGGAAAAACTATGCTTTCATAGCTTTATCAAATTGCATCTTGTACTGTTTATTGTACTATTTTCATGACAGAATGGTTCTTATGGCTGTAGCATCAACAAGTCCTAGAGGATGTTGTGTATTGCAGAAAACTGACTACATTGGTAACCCTTACAAAAGAAATTGAAAATGCATGTGCAGTAATCTCAGCGGATAGTTTGGCTAATGTTGCTCAAGCAGTAGTTCACCGTACAAATAAGAATTTACTCAAGCAACCAGACTGGCAACAAGGTCCCACCCTTTTACAGTTAAATCAACTAAATGCAGCCGCCACTTCTACTCCAGCAGCTTCCTTTCTCACACTTCCTGCCTGTGGAACTCCCTTCCATATACTTGCTTCCCTGATAACTACAATCTCCAAGAATTTAAATGCAATGCCAATTCCCATCTCTTGTCCACTTGACTACAGTCCTTCCCTCATTCTTTCCCCATCACCTGATGCATCTTTTGCCTCCCTTGAAGCATGCGTGAATAGACAGATTTTCACATGTAAATGATAGGTAGTGTAATTTATAGTGTAATGAACAGGAAGTTATCTCCTCAAAAACTTAAAACAGAATGACATATTTGAGTATTTGCACCAGGTTCTGCACAGATCTTCCAGTTGAAAAACAATTTAAAAGAAATATACTTTTGTTAACCAGAGAACAGAAAAATATATTTGAAAGTGATCCACTTTTGCCTTCCAAAAATGTACAAGTACACATGATTTTGTCTCTCTCTTTAGAAGGCCTGTTAGCCGTCCCCCTGGATCCAAGTCAAGGCAATTTGCATTTGTTATCCTCTCACCTTCTCCCTCCTGCTATGTTCTGTACCTCTCCTTCTAAGAACATTTCATAAAGAGAGCACAAAGAAGACACAATGAAACGAACATTTAACTGAGTGAACACATTAAAAACATCTCGTCCACAACTATACCCCAGCTTCTACATACACCCTTATTGTTATTACCGCTCTCAGAGATTCAACTTACTTTTCTTTTGTACAGGACTATTGTAAACTCTTACTAACTTTGTACCAGTCATATCAACATTACTATCATTTTGTATAATACAGAATTATTTATAAATGATTATTTTTATACACCATCTTAATGGTTCCTATTTTCACACATCTCTTATAGTGAACTATGAATTTAACAAGACCAAACCAAATGAAAATCCACAAAATGTCCATCTATAATAGAAGTAAAAGGAAATTAAATATATTTCGATCTGGAGATATTTTCATGTATTTTTATATAACTAATAAATATTAACAAAAGAGAGAATATAATAGTGCAGACACAACTGAAAAGGAAAGGAAAACATTTATAGGGTTAGTGCATGTATGTGGAAGAGGAACATGTGGAGTGACTAAGTAACACTAGAAAGAAAGACAAGTCTTCTACCTACAGCATTCTAGAATTAAGAGTAAAAAAGGAAGATTATATCTAAGCTTTTATAGTCCTGAAACAGTGCCACCTCGAAGCCTTGCAGGGGTAATTTCCACTATATATATATATATATATATATATATATATAAAAACACACATTTCATTGAATAATAGAAACATATTGTGTGTACTTATTTTTTATACTGATCCTTTCCAATTGTTTAATCAGTTTCTTGATGTTAAGATGAAATTTATCAAGCCCTTTTGATTTTTATATAAATTAATAAGTCAACCAAGCAACACTCAACAAAATTTATTATGAATATAGCAACGACATATTGAAGTGAATATAACATTTAATACCATTTTACATTTCTAACAATTTTTTTGTCAGCTTACTTATATTGAAACACTTGTTTTGCAAAAGAAAATCCCTTAACTACAATGGATAAATTTAACAATAACTGCAGAACATATTCGAACATGTTTAAAAAAAAAAATACAAACAAACAAACAATCACTATCACACAGAATATCGATTTTATATATATATATTTTTTTCTTTTTAATCATATCACCCCGAGCAAGGCGGTAACGCCACTGATGCACAGGGGGGGCTATGTAAGAGTGAAAAGATTGGAAAAGAGAAAGCCGGAAACAACATCCTAAACAGAGAACAAAGGATAAGCCTCTTCACCTGTTCAATAGACGTGGATGGAGTGTGAACCAGGTGATAGTTTAGTCTATCTACTCCAATTGAAAAAAAAAAAAAAAGAGTGAAAAATTGGAAAAGAGAAAGCCAGGAACCACATCCTGATCAGGGAACGAGGGATGAGCCTACATATTGGTGGTTGGGGGATTCAAGTGATGTCACCTTAGGTACAGGGAGGTGTTCACTGACGTAGACCCCCAACCCATGCATATGGACAGAGGTATCCTTACTTAGGAAAGGAAGATAACCAGGGATCGAGAAGTCAGAGGAGGAAATTGATGAGTTGAGGTTAGTCTCACAGAGCGCTAGGATGTCAGGGGACTTTTCGTGGAAGAAAGCTTCTATGCTGCAAAAGTTGGTACAAATGCCCTGGATATTAGTAAAAGAAAAGTTAAGGGATTTTGGTGATTTGAGTTTGGCTGGTTTAGGATTTTTTCTGATTCTGTTTATCATGTTATGGTTTGTTGATAGGTAGGGACCTTGTGTAGAGGATGCAGGCAGTCATTATCCACGATCTGTGCTGGCTCGGGCTGCTTCAAAGTGTGGCCTCAGGGTTGCCCACCGAAAGCGCTTGCAGGGACACCTATCCATGCGCGACATGGCACTATAAGAACCCCAATATTATACAACTGTTGATCAGACCAGCCACTCTTGACACTACGCAAGAGTTAGGGCTCCTAACAATCAGTCAAAAGCAGCAACCAGGAAACTGTCAACCCGGTACCCTCACAATGATGAGACATTGCCACCAACCAAGTGCACTGCTGGAAAATCACGGAAGCACCAATACTGAGGTCAGAGGAGAGAAAAGAAAAGAAAAAGCCAGAAACCACATCCTAAACAGGGAACAAGGGATGAGCCTCTACACCTGTTCAACAGATGTGGGTGGAGTGTGAAATATTTTTTTGTTTTTTTTGTTTTTACAAATAAGCTTGTCTTTGTAATTTACCCCAGAAAATGATCAAAAGTACTCAGGTTAGCAAAAACTACAGTACTTTCTTAGATGAATTTCATCTTCACATCAAGAAATTTATTAGAAAACTAGAAAGGATCAGTATGTCTATTCAATTAAACGTGTTTGAATGAAAATATCCTGCCTATATTTCTTCAAGCAGGCAAAATAGTTATCAGCAAACTTTGAATTCTGCCTGTACAAACTTCACATTAATGCTCTCAGGAAATCTCCCATAATTCAGGTGCATCAGTCAGTTAATAATTGCAATACGTGACATACGATTGGGCAATCATGTCTCTTTCCAGACATGACTGACTCGGCAGAAAATTTCCCACAGGTTGCCATTACTTTTTGCGGTAGACTGTTTGCCAACCAAGGCTATAGAACCCAATATGTACTGTTATTCAACCCATAGCTGGAGAGGAAAAAAAAAAAAAAAGAGATAACCTTTTTCAAGGGTATTTGTAAGTAAATAAATACTATAGAAACGAATTTGAAGGCACATCAATGGAAATATAAAAAAGAAAAGATTGTACTTGAAGCATAGCAGCTGTAATCAAGTAAACTTAATGTTTACTTTTAAGTGTTTGCTTTTTATTTTTAGCATGTAAAAAAAAAAACTACTCGGTTCTAGTTTTTAAATTTTAGTAGGTTACTCAGACCCTTGGGAAAGGTAATCCATCTCTTCCTTCCGGTTATGGGTTAAATAATAGGACAAGATTGGGTTCTATAGCCTTGGCTGGTAACTAGCCTACCGCAGAAAGTAATGCCAACCTACTGCGGGATAATCTTCTGCAAAGTCAGTCATGTCTCGAAAGAGACATGATCGCTCAAAGTGTTTTATCACGTATGGCACTTAACTAACTTACTCAGTTATTGTTCGCTTTTCCCTCTGAGTCGAAGTACATTAAGTACTCACACTGTCCGACCAAGGATTGAACTCACAATTAAAAATGTTACAATTTTACTTTAAAACTTTATGTCACCAAATTCCCGAACCAACTCTATAAAATCAAATATAGAACTAAGCGAGATAACTATTACATGGGCAGTGATAAGAGAACAGTCACTCCATATAGATAAAAAAAAAGTTTTTAAAAAAGGTTCAGTTCAGAATTCCCCGTAGGTTACTCAGAGGAAGGCCGAAGGACACAAAGACCAAAAACTTTAAAATGAGCACAATACGAATAGTGTTTGTTGCAAATCTGCCTCTACACCTGTTCAATAGACGTGGATGGAGTGTGAACCGGGCGATAGTTTCAAGTTTAGTCTCATATATATTTAATTTTTGTTCAGCTATTTTGTAATTATTTCTATTTTTTAAGACTATTTTTCAGGATTAAGAAATAAAATAAGAAATAAATTTTGGACGCATTCGTAATGACAAAAAAAACTGTCTAAAAGAAAATTTAGCTCCATTATAAATTAAATGTAATAATTAATTTTTTTTATGAAAAAAAAAAAAAGAAAAAAAAAGGCAAACATGATCTACGTCCCATTCAAAAAAAATGTTTAGTTTGCACAATATAAAAACTGAAAAATGTGAAAAGAGATACTTAAAAAAAAAATCACCACAAATTTTCAAAGTAATTACATGTTTCTATGAAATTATCAAGAAATAAACTTATAAATTATCTTCATTTTCCCTGCGCAAATTTTATCATCACAACTGAAGTCGTAAAAAAGACAAGACAGTGTTGTGTACTCACAATGTCAAAAAGGAGACAACACTTTTGATGCATTTATAAAGAAAAAAAAAGTATCCTAAAGTACAGCTGTTGTAAAAAAATAAAACAATAATAAATAAACTGTCTTACTAACTGGGTTCTGTAAATAAGTTTATCCATCGAAGTATTGTTTGCTCGAAATCCACAATAACCCTTCTTAACATGTTGGCCATGCTGAAGTTCAATACAGAGCTAGAAACATAACAGATTGTTTAAAATTATATGTAAAATTCATTTAGCATTAATATAAAAATGTTATTTTTTACTCAATTAAATTAATATCATTCTATAAGAAAATCTTTTATAAGAATTTGCAACAAAAAACGAAAATATGGCTCGAAATAAATACTCCATCTACTTCGTTTCACCATGTCCGAACGATATAGTTTCTCATTGACAACATTCAGGTAATTTTTTTTTTTTACATTTTACGCTGGACTTTTATTTGTAGAATTAAAGTGGTTATAAGATTCATCTTTTATTTCGCATGTATGCTGAAATATACTTGCAAGTGCTCTTATTAATTGCTAATTACACTCTCTTTGTTAGCGGGTTGATTTTTTGCATTCTCATTCTCCTCGTCCGTTTATGCCGAAGTTTAGCGCTCGACATCATTCTTTCTATATAAAAGTTTCTTTTTTGCACTAAAATTTCTTCGTATATTTATATGTCTAGTTATTTTTAAATATCTATATTTGTAAAAAATATAAAAACAATCACAAATAAAAAAGCACAATAAACTATACAAAATTATGGTATTTTTTTGGATCTTTTTAAATAATAAATAAAATTTAAAAATGAATGAAAAATTTTGCTTTTTTTGTATTTCTTTTCACTTGGACTTTTTTTTCGCAAATTGTAGAATTAAACTTGTGCTTTAAAAATGATTACTTAATTAATTTCAATTAAATCTTAAGACTAAGAGTTACTTAACTTTTATAATTTTTTTTAATCTCCTGTAATAAATAAATTTACGTTGGTTGGATTGGAATTTACACCGTGTTGGCGAGTTAATTTATTAAAAATAAAAATAACAGGAAATCGAAATCGATAAGACAAGACAAGAGTAATTTCCTTCTACACAAGGAATCAGTCGAGTCAGACATTTGAAATCAATTTTTAGCATTTAAAAATAAATAAATAAAAAGCGATCATAACATGTACCAAACTTTAAGTAAAATCACTTAAAAAATATCTTTAAAAGAATAACCATCAAATTGGTTGGCTTGTCTGGGTGTGATCAAATAACAAGTTACATGTTTCCTTATTCACCGGTTTGAACTTTTCCCTCCCTCATTTGATGATGAATAAATTGTGTGCATTTTTATTGTTTTAGCTTTCCAATCAGTTTGGATTTGTGTGAATTTAAGATTATATTAAAAAATGAATGACCCTAGTTAATACCCTTTTTAAGAGAAATAAATCTGTTTTTTGTTTTTTTTTTCAATTTTTATTACTTCACCCCAAATATGGCAATAAAAGAACAAGATTCAAGAGGACAAAAAATATTTAAATTTACATTTAAATTTTTGAAGAACATAGTTGACAGGAGAGCAAGAAACTGGAAGTGTTCCAAAAGTGAGAAGTGCCAAAGAAGAAACTATTATCCTAGAACTCAGGGTTACAACTAGCAATAGTGAAATTATGAGACCTAGCTGCCAATCTAGTACTGATTTTAAATGTGTGAAGTTGAGGTACCAAATAGAAAAGCTCATCAGAATGGTTGTATTTGTTTCTTTTGAATTTTTTGGTTTATTCTATATTGTACTTTGACTTATCATTTTTTCCTTTCTCTTGCTTAAATGTAAAAAAAAAAATAATTGCAGTGATTAATTTTGTTTTGTATTAATTTTATAATGCTTACTGAAATTATTGTAAAATTTCATGAATTTTATTATATATTTAAAAATGAGAGTTTTTTTTGTTTTTTTTTTTTAATATGTTTTATTTTCTTTTTTTCTTAAAGTCCATCTGGAAAGTTGGTCCAGATTGAATATGCTTTGGCAGCTGTGGCCGCTGGAGCTCCTTCCGTTGGGATAAAAGGTTAGTTTAGAAGAATTGTGTTTAAAACTTTAATTTAAAAAATGCTATTGTGTTAATTTGGTTTATTATTAAAGTAATCTTCCATTTCACTTTTCTTTTTTTTTTCAATTGGAGTAGATAGACTAAACTATCGCCCGGTTCACACTCCACCCACATCTATTGAACAGGTGAAGAGGCTCATCCCTTGTTCCTTGTTTAGGATGTGGTTTCTGGCTTTCTCTTTTCCAGTCTTTTCACTCTTTTTTTTTTTTTTTTTTCAATTGGAGTAGATATACTAAACTATCGCCCGGTTCACACTCCACCCTTGTCTATTGAACAGGTGAAGAGGTTCATCCCTTGTTCCTTGTTTAGGATGTGGTTTCCGGATTTCTCTTTTCCAATTTTTTCACTCCTACGTAGCCCCCAGCGCTTCAGTGGCGTTACCGCCTTGCTCAGGGTGATATGATTAAAAAAAAAAAAAAATATTGTAATGACATTATTTATTATTCAGTGCAAAATTAAGTGTCATAACTGACAAGGCATATATATTTATTACTTCAAACATTATTTTTAGTGGGTACCTGTATGTGAGTAGATTTTATCATAAACAGAGTGTCTACTCAAATATGGGTATCCATTAAAAATATTTTTTGCAGTAATAAAAAAATATATATATGTAGGATTAAAAGATAAAATCCAATAATTCTTTAGAAATATCTCTATTTATCTCTCTAAATAAATAAATGCTAATATAAAGTTTGTTACTTGCTGGTTGGTGTTGACTTCGGTAAACTGACTCCAGAGTTTTGTAGATGGACCCTTCAGCAATCACTCATCAGCAAATATACTTTGTTACTTTCTTGTATGAAATAGACTTTCTTACTGAAAGCCTACATTAAATGAGGAGCAGAAAAGTTCACAGCCTGATGCACTTCCCAAAATCTGACCAAGCATCAGATTAAACTTTTTTTCAGCTTTCTGGTTAGATCAAAAACTTTTTGGCACCTTCTCATTGATTGCTATCATCTATATTGCCATGTTCTTTGTTGAATAAAACTTAAGACACAAACATGTGTTCTTCAGTTTATTCAAACAAATATAATTAATTTTGAACAGCTCAACCATACTATGGTTACATTCCTGCAATGGGAGATGTTTGAGACCAACCTAAATTTCAGTTTTCCTGCTATAGAAGAGAAAGTGACTTACCTTGTGTGGCATGCAAAACTGGAAGAAGTGAAGATGAGATGAATTAGTGTATGCATGTGTAAGGGCACATCTTCATTGATTTGGGCTGACAATTAAGAGTCCAGAGCACCAGTGCATTGGAAAGCTGGATGATTTGATGTGTATAAGAATTGAAGCAGGATGTGGATGGACATAACACATTGTGAATACTGTGGTTGCACAAGACAAAATTATTCGGATGGCCATGTCCTTGTACATCGATGATGTATTTGTCAATGAGGATGAGCACATTAGGCAGTGATGAAAGGTCACTCCCATGACTGCATTGCAATTTACTCTGCTCCTCCCAGAAACACAATCCCAGCATGAGGCTTGATAGTTATATATAGAGTTAGCTAGTGCTGACACATCCATTGTTTTGTCTTTTGGCATCATATTATACCAATATAATACCTCCATAATGGAACATCCTGATTGAGCAGTAATATGCTTAATGGCGTTTTTATGTCGAGCTGATCTCATGAAAAATTTGCATACTCTCAACTACTTTTGCTAATTTTCATTTCTTTTCTCTTCTATAGCTGCTAAAGAGTGGAAGCATTGACTACATTAAACAATTTTCTTTGAGCTCTGGAACAATAATCAGATGAACTGAATATGTTCATTAACTACATTGCTTCTTATGTGAAGGAGTATATTTCTAATGGAAAAACTTATGATGATGCAGTATGCACTTTGCAGAAATTATATACAACTTAAATATTTTTTATAAATTTCATTTTTATTAACCACCTGTTAATAAAAAAATATTAGATGAATATCTGCAGTCTGAGTGCAGATTATAATAACAGCTGTCAGTGCTGAAAACTCTAAAGTGGTTATATATGATGCTTTTATAACTGATCTAATATTTGATAGCATCAGTAAGAAGCTGGGTGAGAACGTTGTTTGAACTGTTGTCCTCATCTTTTTTGCCATATTCACAACGTTTCAGCTGTTGTATACACCAGCTTTTTTCAGTTGATATATGTTGGAATTTTGAACCAAACCCTTTATTGAGTTCACGGAAGCTACTAATACAGAGAGCTAAAGAAAAATAGCAATAAAAAGAAATTGTAATATGAGCACTGTTAAAAATTGTGTGATTCATTAGGTTTATAGATTCCAAGAATTCACTCATTCCACCAAGGTTATGTGGTCCAATGGATAAAAGTGTTGATTGATGCAAAAACTGACGTAAGTTGCAAGTTCAATATCTGGCCACAGCAGAGGAAACAAAAACCTTGAATTAAGTTATCAAAGAGAATTAATTGAAAAAGATATCCAAAGGTATGGTACATGGAATTAGAACGATCTAACTCCATAGACTAAATGATTTGGTTAAAAATTCCAAGAAATATTAACTGAAGAAGGCTGAAGTGTACAATGACTGAAATGTTGTAAATATGGCAATAAAGATAGAAATGTTTCTATCTGGGAACTGGTCCTATTCAGCACAAAAATTTATATGTAATACAAAGGGATGTTAAATATTTCTCAGTCCAGCCAAGGAATCATTTCAGAATAATCTGGTGTTTGGTCATTTTTTTTTTTTTTTTTCATATTTTGGGAACTGGGTTGAATCAAGAACTATTCAACACCCTCTCGTAGATGTGGTGAAAAGGGCCATTTTTGCAAAGCAAGATCTGGGATCTATGCTGAATTTCAATCAACAATTCTTGTGTTGGAAGCTAACCTCATAAATATTATCTATATAAATAGGGGTAGAGTACTTATGGACACAGAAGTACTAAGAACTTTCTATGCCAATGTCTTGTTCAAAGGTTCCTTAATTATTTCTAATTTTGCCAATGATTGTGGCACTGTAGCTAGTAAATACAGTTCTCCTCATAAACATTTTATTGTAAGAGAATGGCTAATTGAATTGAAAGTTGCGATAATCATTAATAAATGACAGAAAAGAATGGTAGTTTACTCTTAAACTATGAATTGTGTTTCATATTGTTAAATGCTTTCCTCTTAGCAAGGATTGATGAGCTGGCAAACACTGTAGCACACTATTGATTCATTAGTATAACTAACTTGAAATCTGATGCTATCAAGTCCTTATACTTAATGAAGACATGATTTACATTAATTTGAGGCTTGTGGACAGCTATACCAATTCCACTAGATTCCATTTCGACTAATCAATAGAGTTGTCTGTATAATGTCTGATATATTTTGCAGTTTCAGTACTCAATACCTAGTACATTGTTACGCGTTGACATAATGAAGACTCAACAGTTATTGGCTTAGCAGTTAAAATACAACTCAGTTAATCTGCATAGGATACCACACCCTCCTTGAATCAGAGTGGTTGTATACTCTTGTTTTCCCTTTCATATAGTTCTTGCTTTTGATCATCTCTTCTACTTTTTTTTGGCAAACTTGGTCTTTTTTCATCCTCTTCTTCGTCAGTTTTTTCTTCTCCCCTTATGTTAATTTCTTGTTCATCCTCATCACTGTAGTTTTCTCTCTCTTGCTCCTGTGTTTCTGTTCTCTGCTCTACCTCCTCACTGTAGTTACCTTCTGACTTTAGTCTTCCTTCTCCAAATCATCCAACACAATCCTTTTTCCAAACTGATCTGCATGAGCCAAAACATACTGCCCCTTCATCTCGATCAAAGCCATATTATTCCCTCTCTATAAAAGGAAGTTCACTTCTTCGAGATTTGCCCTTTTGTCTTTCTTGTACCATATTTTCTTTCTTTTGATGAAAGAAATGGTAATGGGGTCTCTAATCTGTCTACCCATGAAGACCGGTGGGCTCAACTTCCTCTCTGTGTGTGATATTGACATATAACTGAGGAGCATTTTTCTAGGAATGCCTCAATGTTTTCAGTGATGGGCAAGAATGCCTTCAATGTCATTTTAACTGTTTATACCATCCGCTCTGCAGTTCTGTTGAATTGAGGATAGCATGGAAAGATTTTATATGGCACACAGCCTATCCGCCTCAACTGCGTATACAAATTTTCGTCCCAAAATTTAGGAGCATTAACATTTGTGATATGCCATTCCTTGCAAATAGCTCTCTCAAAACTTGTTTGAATGTGGACACTCTCTGGTCTTTAACCTTGATTACTTGTGGCTAACCAGAGTATGCATCCATCATTATGAGAAATGATGGTATGCTGCTGACATGTGCATGATCCGTATGTACTCTAAGCTATAGTTGTATCTCTTTAGGCCATGAATAAAGCGCTTTTTACTTGAATCTTCTAATTTCATTGTATTTTGGACATTTATTAACAAATTCTTCAATATCCTTTGCATAACCCGGCCACCATGCTTGTAATTTTAATCTTCTGTGTGTCGCTGTGACACTGCAATGTACATCATCGTGTATCTCTCTCAATATGTCTGTCTTTAATGTCCACAGAGCTACTATCCCCCTACCCTTGCATATAATTCCATTTTCAATTGTTAACATGTTATATCTCCTTAAATGGCTGCCAAACTATTGAACAATTATTCTACTTATTATTCCTTATTCTTCTAATTATTTTGCTCAATATTGGATCTTGCTTGGTCTCATTTGTTAACCTGTTTATCAGAAGCACGTCCGTCTCTATCCATTGAATTATTTTGTCTTCCTCAGTTCCATGTTCATCATCTGTTCCTTTTACAAACCCTAATCTCAACAAAGAGGGATGGTACTTCCCTTAACATATACAATATCAAAATTGAATGCCATGATTTTGATGGCCCAGCATAAAATTCTTGACAGCATAACCTTCAGCAATTCCTTCCTTGGGTTAAAAATAAAGTCCAACGGCTTGTGATCTGACTTTAGTAGAAATTTCTTACCTAGTAAAAACTTTCATGCCCTCTCCATACTCCAAACGATTGCTAGGGCCTTTTGTTCAATGTTTGAGTAATTTATCTCTGCCATTATTAATTTCCTAGATAAGTACATTATCACATGATTTTCCTGTGATAAGATGGTAGTAACAGCTTTCACACCTGTGTCTGTGGTTAATGTTATCTCCTTAGGATTAATCACCCTTGTTATAGGTTTCTTTTTCATAATTGCTTTAAGCATCATGAAAGCAATATTTTGTCTTATTGTACCTTCAAACTCTGTGTTCTTTTACACAATTTTGACAATGGTTCAATTAATTCATTATATTTCTGGATGTATCTACTGCAAAATTTTATCAACCCTAAAAAGGATTCCAATTCCTTTTTATTGGTTAGAGTCGCTATTTCCGCAATCTTTTTTGTTAGCCTTTTGTCTGGTGCTATACTGATCTTTGAGATTTAGTAGCCAAAATGTGCCAGGTTTCTTGTAATAGAACTTAAATTTGTCTCTTAATAGTTAATCTAGCTTTTTTCAATCACCATAATATTTGATCCACTTTTTATTTTGACTCTTATTTGGTTTTCACTCCTACCTCCTATATCATCCTGTTAGTTACATTGCTTAATAATATTCCTTTGATTGTCTTTTGAAATATATGACTAGAAGTTTTAATCCCAAATGGTAAATGAGTCTACCTTAACAGGTCTATAGGGGTGTTGATCGTGGTGACTTCTTGTAATTTTTTGTCAATCTGAATTTGGTTGTAGACAGATCTCAAGTCAATTTTTGCAAAATATTCCATGTTTGCTAGTTCATGGCTCACAGTTTCAATGTTTGGTAATGGAAACAAGTCTGAACATATCTGGTGATTTACTCCAATATTATAATCACTACATATCTGCAAATCTCCATCAACCTTTTTTTATTGCTACAATTGGTGAGGCCTAATTACTCCCACTATGCATAACTTTTTCGAGAATGCCTTGCTGGATAATCTGGTTTAATTTGGCTACCACTAAAGGCAGTATATGTACTGGTATTTTTCTGGCTTGAATATATTTGGGGTGGTAATTTTCTTTTAATCAAATACTCGCTTTGTATCCTTTTAGAAGTCCTAGCTCACTTGTACTTCCATGGAGTTTATTAATTTGGCTGTATCTACTTTTACGACATCAGTACCTTATAAACTGTGGTCCTTCTTGCGCGCTACTACCATGGTCTTAATAACCTCAAACCAAATATCCATTTCAAATATGCCCCAGAAGATACCCGGCATCTTTATTTTTGTTCTGTCAAATCTTTTTAACTTTAAATCACTTTCTTTTAACTTGGATCAGCCTAACTTGATCCAAAAATTTCTTGGAATTAGGTTTATTTCACTACCCCTATCTACTTGCATGCTAAACATATGGCCATTTATTTTCATATTCTCTCTACCATTCTTTTGTGTATTTACTGCAAATACACTGGCTTCCAGCTGTTCTTCAGGAGGCTTTATATTACTCTCATTTTTTCTACATGTTTTTCACTTCTACGGTCTTTGAAATGATTCATTTTTCCATATTTAAGACACCATTTTCCCAGTACCAGACACTTGAATTTATTCTTTTCATGCACTGGTCTGCAGTGACTGCAATTTACTTTGGCTTTAGTTTTGTTCAACCTATACAACTCTAACTCTTCTTTTGGCTGGTTGAAATCTCTGTAAATAGTACACACTTAATTCTAAGTTCATATGGCTGCCTTGTATGTATTCCAATACTTTAATTGTTTGTAATAGAATCAGCTCATCTTCAATTGACATGCTTTGAGTCCTGTGTACTGCATAATGGATTCCTCTGGCCGATACCTGGCTTCTAAAAATTTTGTCCTTTCAGCGATGACTAGTTTTCTTTTTGGCCGAATGTTTCTTTTTATTATGCTGACAACTTCCTCAAAAGACATCTGCTCTAATTCCTGTGGGTATGCCATTGTGTAGATTTTCTTTAACACCTTGCACTCCACAGAAGTCAAACAAGTCCATTATTTGGTTCTGTTCACCTTCCATTCTTCAGTCTTTGAGATTATGCACTCTTGCTGTAGCCGCAAAGGCTTTTATCCAAATCTCGACGTATTCAGGATCATCCATGGGACCCAAGTATCCTATAGGCGATGCCATTTGTTATGACTGGTCTATCTCACAGTTTCAGTACTCAATATGTAGTACACCATGATGTGTGATGTAATGGAGCTTTGACAGTGGCTTAGCACTTAAATACAACTCAGCTAATTTGCATTAGATACTACAGTCTGTTTTCAGAGTGTTAGAAATTTATCCTTAACAACTCTCTTAAAATATGAACCTCACAGAATTTAGTGTTTGTTTTTTGTTTTTTCACCTACAATCATGTACATTCTCTGCAACTTTTTAGGCTTCTTGGCTTATATTTATTTTTTTATTTTATTTTTTTTTTTTTTTTAAGGGTAAAATTAAACTTGATCCTAAGAGATTTCAACCACTAAAAGAACTCCCACATATGAATTCACAACAGTGTGCTATAGTTATGTTCTATGGGAAGAGTACCTTTCATAGAAGATCTTTCCAAGATGGCTGAAAAGACATTTGAAAGCTGAGATAAAAAAACACTGGCGCATTCTATTGATGAAACCATCACCTTTGTTGTAGAGGTGGATGCATTTGATTATATTATCACTGGTACCTTAAATCAAGCTAGTAAAACCAGTGGCTTTCTTTTCAAGGACATCAAATACTAATGAACAGAAATAGAAAAGAAGACATTCTATTAGGGATACCATGTCAGACAAAGTATGACCCAATTATTAATGAAGCAGAACTTCAAAAGTTGTTTATAAAGTTGTTCCGTATTATAAAATAGTAACAATCAAATCAATTTTAAAAGATGTTCAAGCATAAACGTTATCTCCCTTTAATTTTCTAACTTTTGATTTTTCGGTGAACAGATCTATTCATCGAAGTGAAGATTTAATTTAACGCTTTTGGTGAAACCTTTTTTTTTTTTTTTTTTTTTCAGACAAATTACATTGGCTGTTATGATTGGCTCTTGATTTTCAAACTAAATTACGATGATCTGAATGTATATCAGTTTAATGATGTGTTGCTGTATTTTGTTTATTTATTTGCAGATAGTAAATTTGGATTATGTGTTTTAATTTCAGGCTGATATTATCAGCGTGGAAATTTGGTTCATTTTTATGCAGTCTCTTTTAATGACGCTTGGCTTATTCAGTGTTAGATTACTAGCAAAATAGCTAACAAAACTGTATATATACTTGCAACTTTCTTGTGTGCAGTGAACTTTGTTACTTAAAGGCTGTATAAATTGTTGTCATGGGTATTGCCATATTCTGTTAAATGAAACCCAAGCATATCGGTGCTGTGTGGTTTAATTTCGTATTTTGAATTTGAATTTGGTACAATATTGATATTTCTGATTTTGTATCATTGGATGCACAGTGGAGTAATGGATTAAGGAATTGACAAGTCAAGTTTGAATTCCAATTGACTTTGTTATTTTCACTTTCATGCTAATAACCTTGGGAAAAGTTTGACTCCATCTCTTCTCACCCATTCTAGTGGTAAATAGCAGGGCATACTGGGTCCTATAGTCTTGGTTGACAATTAGTCTAGGGAAGGAAATCTCTGAATTCAAATCAGCCTGGAGTGTGTTGGGCTCTATCCAGGCTATCTTGCCCAGGAAACCCTACTACTACTGTGGCTGCAGTACATGTGGTGGTCCTAATGGGTTACAGGGACTTGTGATCAAGATATCCTATAAGTTTTCATTCACTATTATTTATATGATTTTGTGGATAGTCAGATAAAAATTTTATTTTTGGACATCAGTCCAATATGTTATATATCACATCACATATTTTGAACAAATTGCAATCTCTATTACCAAACCCTATATGGAAGATTTTCTAAATTAAAAAAAGAAATTGACAATTTTTTTTTTTTTTTAGCTAATGCAGGTAATTAGTATGCATTTTGTTTAAATATAATACAACTAATGCAGTTATTGGTCATCTTTAATACTCTATTGCCTTAAATGTTAGACTCTGTAAATTATGTATTCTCTTTATAATTTAAATGTTGGTCCTTTATTATAATAAACCTTTACTAAATTGACTAGTTTTCTAATTATTAATCTCTTATTTTGTCAGACATTAAAATATTGCATAAAAAATAAAAATAGAATTTCTGAGGATACCCTTTTATCATATATCTTTGTTGTAAAGGACTTCTTTTCTATGTATAAAGTCTTTTTATTTTTTTTATTTTTTGTTTATCTGTTACATGTATCATAGTTTACTGAAAAAGAGGATTACTTTTTGAAAAGTAATAAAAGGATTTAAATTTTTATTTGTATTTAATATCTTTTTTATTTTTGTTTGTTAGCGTCTAATGGTGTGGTATTAGCCACCGAAAAAAAAGCAGAAATCTATTCTTTATGAAGAACACAGCATCCACAAAGTTGAGAGCATTACAAAGAACATTGGAATGGTTTATAGTGGTATGGGTCCAGACTATAGGTAGGTATTAAATAAAAAAATTCTTTCGAAGGAAATTTTTAAATTCTCAAATTATGTTCACAGTACTATTTCATTATTCATTTTATAACTGAAGCCTTCAGCACAAGAAGGTGCTTTCTTCCATGTCTGTGAAATCAGTTAAGTGTAAGTGTTTGTATGTTAAAGTAAATGCTTTAAGCTTTCTTTTAAAAAAGAATTTGAGTGGCTTATCTTAAACAGATAAAAGGTTATGGCATTCTGAAAATTGACAAACTTTAAACATGATTTCCTTGTTTTTTATTTTGTGGCAGAAAGTACCTTCTAATTCTAAAAGCTTAAGTTATTATATGTATATTATTATGATCAATTTCGTAATATTAAATATATAAAGTTAACTTTTCACATCTGAAACTCTTTATAATAGTTAAATCGTTTAATTCATATTGGCAAAGAACTAGAATGAGCCTCATGTTGATTTTTTTTTATGCTGGTATTGTAAAATTCTTTTGTTTGTAAACTTTCAAAAGTAATAAAAACGTTTGGATTGATAATATGAACTGTTGTAATGAAGTGGTAGTGCTAGCTTCAATGATAACAGGTGGATGAGTGAATAACATGAGACTTGGATCTTTCTTATCTAACTTAACATTTCACCTCAATACTTAGTGAGTTACTCTTGGCCAGTCTGTTGTGCAACCCAATGGAACTCCTCCTTGTCCAATATGTGGGCCTTACATTCTCATCCTGCGATATCTGTTGAAAGACTACCCAACTGATTGTTTATATATCCATCTGTCATGCACACACTTAGGTGCAGCTAGGCCCCACTAGTGTTCACCTCCAGTGATGACCACTGACAGTGGATGGATCATAGATCTCCACTCCAGCTGGGGATCTACCTTGCACCTGCCTCTCTTGGTATGGTTTGAAATTGATTACAAATCTTATTCTGGCATTATTGAAAATTTCTGGCATCTTTTCTGAGTTATTACATATATGTAGCAAAGTACAATATCATAATTGCAGTCCACTATGTATGCCCTTGTAAGAAATTGGTGTGGTAGCTCAAGTTTAAAATGAAACTAACAAATTGGAAGTCCAACTTGAAGATTCAGGAGGCAGAAAGAAATGTCGAATTCATGAATTATAAATCCAATGTATAAAATCGTAATACATGTGAAAGGCATGACATCCGCCACACCGTCCAACAGTCCCTTGTGAACCAAAATGTATTCAAAAACAAGATGGTCATGAACAAGACACTCATTATTTTTCGAATGCTGATCACTTTTACTGATGGAATAATTTACTTTTCATTGGTCGGAAATTGGATTGGACAAAGCCTATCTGAGATGCATTTAAAGCAACATCTGCTACTGACATTATTTTAGCTAGTCTTTGGCATATCGTACAAAACGCAAGTGTCTTCTTTTTTTTTTTCTTTTTTTTTTTTTGCAATAAATGACTTTCTCTTTCACCACAGCTCTTATGCTTTTTCTTGTTCTTCCCCTTAATTTCTCAAAATCTAAGTTAAAAATATATAGAGCAAATAGTTTGCCATTATGTTAGTACTCATATCAGAAATTGTATTGAATTCATAAAAAGATACTTCATTCATTTCTGTTGTATCATATCAAATTTTCAGCAATTTCTTTACACAAACATGTTTAATTTTTCTCTTCGGTTGCTAGGGTTTTAGTACGTCGTGCTCGTAAACTTGCTCAGCAATACTACTTGACATACCAGGAGCAAATTCCTACTGCCCAATTAGTACAAAGAGTTGCCAATGTTATGCAAGAATTTACACAGTCTGGGTAAGTAAAACTTATTTGTTCAGTTATTTAAATCATATATCAACTTTATTTATTTATTTATGCTAAAGATATTACTTTCCTCTGTGTGTGTGATTTTTTTTTTTTTTTTTTTTAAAGATGAGAAGAAAAGCAGACATTTTTTTTTCTTTCTCCATTCTTTTTCTCTTTTAATTTTTTCTCAATCATGAGGAGTGCATGACAAATAACAAACCAAATTACCACACTGTTAGTTATCTGCATGAAATTAAAACCAACACAAACTCCAATTTATTATATACATGAAAAAAACAAGTACAACATCACTAAAAACCATATACATTCAGATCAACCACAAATATTTTGAAATTTAATTAAACCTTTTTTTACGATTTTAAGATTATTCAATAGATTCCCTTGAAGAATCCATGGTTTCATAATAGTTTGAAAAGTTCAGTAAATTATTTTTTTTTTTTTTTTTTTTTTATTGAAAACCAACTATAAGCTGATTGGTTGATTACATTTTCAGATATATTTGGTAATTTCTCTCAACAGAGATGCAGTTTGTCACCAATTGACTTAATCTTAATTAAAATTTTATATGGAATTTGCAATATTAAACAAGCAAAATATATCTATCATATTCTATTTTTCTCTAGACAAAATCAAACAGACACCTGATCAAATTGGCTAAGAAAGCTCAATGTTGATAAAGGCTCATTTTAATGTAGTCTTATATTTCAATTTTTAAGAGCCATTATATATAAATTACTTTCTTGATGTTATTTTTTTTTTTCCGAAATACTTGTACATATTTCTAACTTAAAATCTGGTCATCATCAGCCATCATTCAACTGATATGAATAGAGACAGAGATTTAATATACCTTGGCCAAGGTGGGCTACAGTGTAATAATCAAAGACATGTCAGTGACACATTGTCAGATGAAAGCAAGGCAAGTAATCTGGTCATGTGATTGATGTTAGGATTACGTGGCTTTTATGGTGAAGTGGACAGCAAGCATCATCATTTACCATTTAGGTGTATCTTCCCCTTCTGTGAGGATAAAGATGGTAAAAAGGGATTTCAATTAAAGAAACCTTTGTCTGCACTATCAAATAAGAAAACCTTTAACCTTTTTGTTCTCTTTTCATTCTAAAGGTGAATAACGGGAGAACTCTCAACTACAATGACAGAAGTTAATAAAATGATATATTTCTACCCTCTTTTTTTTTTTTAAAACAATGTTCACCCTGTACAAGGCCAAAGAACCACTTGAGGTAGAGAGTTACATAAACTGTGCCTCTTAATGGGGAATATGTGGGGAAGATAGTGGTTAACTGTAACTTTGAACAGGTTAAGATTGTAGTGATTGTGGAAATATCTTCTTGAGGGTCAGTTAAACAAAGCAGCAGTTTATTAGAAGAAGCTACTCAAATGGAACTTTTATCTTACCAATGGAATATGAAGGAATGATTTCTAAAGCTAAATATTATTGGCCTACCCATTAAACACTAATACTCTGCCCTCTCAGCAAATTTCTAAAAATGTCTGTTTATTAAGAATTCATATGATTATTTTTTTTCTATGTCTATTGAAATGACTGTTTCTGTGGCCTATTTGCTTCCTATCATACTTTTGCCAGTAGTTTTTAAATTGCAAACAATTGTCCTGTCTCCATTTTTTTTTTTTTTTTTTTTTTTTAATTAACAAGTTGAGATTATTTTATTACTGTGACATGTTAGCAAAAGTAGACAGGCAATTTTACTTCTATTCATTTACAATATTTCCATCAAAAATATTTTAATCTGTTTCTGGATAATACTTAATCCCTAAAAATGACAAATTTGAAAAAATCTTATTATGAGATAATTAGTTTTATTTTATATTCAGAGTTACATATTCTTTATTATTATTTCAGAGGTGTTCGCCCATTTGGTGTTTCCTTGCTTATAGCAGGTTGGGATGAAGATGAACAAAAACCATTTTTATATCAATGTGATCCATCTGTAAGATTTTTTTCTTTATTTTTCTTCAGTTGTAACCTGAACTATTGTTACATAGACATTTTTCAGAAGTTTCTCCCCAAAATGTCTTGAATTTGTCAATAAGATTAATGTTGAACACATTTTATAAAAATATCAATATTGATCCTTTCTATAGTATTTGTCAGCTAGTCATTAAAGTTGTGTGTTTTGATTTTTTTTTTTTTTTTTTTTTCTTAATGAAAACCACAATAAAGACTTCTTATTCTTTGAAAATTAAATTATGATGATTTTTCGGATGATGCTCTTCTTTTTTCTCTCTCTCTCTTGTTAGCCATTGAATCTTTTAGCATTTTCTTTTAATTTTCAATAGTATAACCCTAACCAAAATCTTGCTATGATGTGCTGTTTTTTGCTGTGTTATAGTAACAAACAAAAATGAAATTTAACAATTATCTAGTATCAGCATATGTTTTGTCATAGCCAAAGTAAATGTTTCTCATGTTATTGGTAAAATATTTTGTAGTATTTCAAAATGACAATTTACTAAAAATATGTTCAATATATTTCACTCTCCCCAAAACATTTACTTATAGCATTTTTATTGACAGTTATATTCTAATATAAATTGTAATGTTATTACATTAAAATGTTGATTATAAAACTGGAAATTTTAATATGATCCTGAAAATATATTCTTATCAAATATTTATTTTTTCTTTCCTTTATCAGGGTGCATACTTTGCTTGGAAGGCTACTGCAATGGGTAAGAACTATGTAAATGGAAAAACCTTCTTAGAAAAAAGGTAATTTAAAAATTCACTATTCAAATTGAAAACTGAAAATATTCAATGCTTTTACATATTAATGAAACATTAACAGAAGCAGTTTTGCTTAGCAATAACTAATTTGTTACTTTTACATATCACATGATTCATTATTCAGCTCCAGGTGTTTACTTGAAATTTGTTAGATAGATCTAGTTTTTTGGCTAACTTCTTAATTCCTGTTTGGATTTATAAGAAATCAAATAATTCTGATAATATTGTTCTCATTACCATAATGGATTCTGTAACAAAGTGTTGCCAAATTTCACCATTATGATTGAAGCCTTCCCGATAGTTAAATATCTACATTCCTAATTTTAAAAATAATATGATGGATTTTATACTTTTTAAAACAGATAGCTTTTTTGGTACATTTCAAAAGAACAGAAAAGTAGAAAAGTCTTACTAATTTAAAATATTTGAAAAAAATCTTTTTTCTATTGAAGAAAACAATTTTTTTTTTCTAGAAACTTTTTACTTAATACAGTTTAATGTTTTCTATTTCTTTTGTTCATTTTTATTTAACTGCTGCGAGCAATTCAAAATCTACCTTATTTATAATTGAAGCCATGTTTAAATTCTGTAAAAAAAATTTTTTCTGCATTACAAACTTTTCAACTTGCCAAACACATACAAAATTTTATCAGGTTTTGTTATGTCATAAATAACTAATAAAATAATTTTTTTTTCTCTGTCTTAAAAGTTACTTTATTATCATCTCTAATTAAAAAAAAAAATGTCAACAGAAAAATGAAGACACAACATGACTTTGTCAACATAAAGTGACAATTTATGAGAGTTGTCCTGAAAATAATGTCTCCTATTTTGATGTGTGACAGTCTAACAAAATAGTATCTGGCATGAAAATTGGTATAAAGAAGTGTACTATTGAAATCCTTGATGTGGACAAAATTTGCACCTATTGGCATTCATTGATGCTTGCTGAACATTTATGGAGACTAATGGATGTGAGCATCCAGCTCTTTTTCCATTAGTGATGAAAATGCATGGCTAGTAGTGGTGACTGTTAAAAAAAACAATACTTTTTTGTGGCTGAATGCTTGCTTTATCCAAGGATTTAAACAGCACTTTGTATTGTAATTTTCATGGAAACAAATAGGAGGCATTACTTTTGGAGTGTTCCTCATATGTTTATTTATAATAAATATTAATATAATAAAATTGATTTGATACTTTTTTTTTCTATAAATAAAGAGTATTATTTTTCTTGGTATCTGCTTAACTCTGAATCCTCAATTTAGTTTGGATAATTGGTCTGACTACCATTTACCAAGAACATGATCTTAGAGGTAGAAAATGACTGGGATAAAACAGTTTTTGACTAAATTGAGAAAGCCTAATTAACTAAAATAGTGTTGCAATTTCATCACAGTATTTTGACAAGTAAATCTCAGGCCTTATTGAACAATTGGATCACTATAATTGAACTATTGATACTATTTTATCTACCATTAATTGTAATTAGGTTGAATATAATTACTTATTAAACGTGATTCTTGTACAATAATGAACAAAGTCATCTAAAATTATGTTGTTATTCTTAGGTTTTCTTTGAATTCATTCAGTACTACCGTAATTATCGGCATTGTAGATTAGGGTTGGTCTATTTTGGAACCATGATATAGTACTTGGTTTGAAAGTTGGAGTTTGACATGATAAATATAGACACAAATTTTTTTTTTTCAAAATCATTAACATTTTTTGAAGAAACAAGTTTAAAGATTAATTTTAGGTTCAAAATTGTATCATTGCAATTTCATTCCAATGATCAGTGAAAGCTTTAAAGCACAGCCTTATAACATTTTATCATTTCCTGAAGTTCTACTAATAGTATATGGACAAGATGCATGGTACAAGAATGTAATCACTAAATCATTGTGCCATCAAATAATATCTTCATTTACTTCAAAGGGAAATTATACTCAATGATTTAGCTATATTATGTTGTAATATATTATACTGTGCAGTAGTGGTAATGTGATTTTTCAATAATTTGTGTCCAGCAGTCAGTCAGTTAAGTGCCGTACGATCCGATCGCTTGGGCGATCATGTCTCGAAAGAGACATGACTGACTGGGCAGAAGATTATCCCGCAGTAGTTTGCCATTGCTTTCTGCGGTAGACTGGTTGCCGACCAAGGCTATAGAACCCAATCTGTCCTGCTATTTAACCCATAACTGGAAGGAAGAGACGGATTAATACCTTTCCCAAGGGTATTTGCGCGTAAGTGAATTCAGCTGGAATTCGAACTCGGCTCCCCGATTTCTCGTTCCGAACCGATATCCACTGTACCACAACGCACATCCCCAGCAGTATTATGGTGTTATATACTTTTATCTAGGTACTTCTATTACATCACAAAAAAAACCCAGCACAGTATGAATTAAAAAGGTCCAAAACTTAATAAAAAACTTTTTCCATCAAAATGTTTATAATATTATTAAGAGGAAAGATCAAAGTAATTTTTATTTATTTTATAAAATTTTTTAATCCCTTTAAACATGTTTGAAATTTTGGCAAAAAATTTTGTTTTGATTTGAATTAGCGTTGCAGAAAATGTTATGACTGTTTTACAATCAATCACATAATTTTTACGTAACTCTCTTTTTTGGTGACAAACACATTAATTTGGAAATTCTCGCAAAAATCAAGTAATTATCAGATTTTAATGAAACTTTCAATACTCATTCACAAATGAATGAAATTAATTTTGAAATTATTATTTTTTTAAAATATTGAAAGAAATTTTTTTTAACTCTGTTACCCCCCACTCCACATAAATTCATGAAATTTTAATAAATTTTAATTTCTGCAAATTATTTTTTTATTAGTTAAATGCAGAACTCATCGGGGAATGTAAACCATCTATTTTTTTTTTTTATTTAAAATGATGCAGCACTATCTGAAAATCTGCTCCGAAGAGTAAAATAAAAAATGCAATAAAACTCTGATATAATTTAATTTGAGAAGCTTTTAATTGCTGAAATAAATAATAATAATTAAGGACATTATAGTCTTAAGATAAAAATTTTTTTCAATTACTAATAAAATTTTTAAATAATTGTTTTCATTTTTTTTTTTTATTATTATAATTCATAAAGTTTTTAAAATCTTTTAAAGAACTGCTGCCTTTTTTTTTTTAGTTAAGAATTGATGATTATATTGCCAATCAAAAAATAAAAAAAATTAATAAAAAATTTTTACCCATTATATTTTTAAAATAATTAAAAAAAGATTTTTTTTGTGTGTAAATAAATATGTTCATTTAAGTATGATGTTCCATAGGGGTCATAACAAGTTTCAGAAGTTAACAAGTGTTTTGGATTATTCTCCTTACAACGACAGAAAACACACTTTGATTCTGATTCAAGTCTCTTCAAGATATTTATAAAATTCAACAGCCTGTTTTGCAAGTCATTCCTTAAACATTTAAAGCAACTTTTACATTTTAATTCCTAATTTTCTAATTTTGTTAAAAAAAAAACAAAAAAAAACAATAATAATTGTGAAATTCACAATTTGTGGAGGTACCTAGAATATGAAAAATAGATATTAAAAATAAAAATTAATAAATGCCATAAAATTTTATAAAATATTGAGTTACCTCTGCCGTTATTTTCATTCTGTTATTAAGTTGTAAATTTTTTTAAAAGAAAGTTCTATATTAATTTTTATTTTTCATAAAACATCTTCAAACGTAAGCCTACAAAGCTAAACTAACTAAAATTCCATCAAATATTGGATAATTGCTGAAAACTGTTAAATTTTTAATTTTAATATAGACAAAAAACGATTTGTATGAACAAGATTTATACCAAATTTGTCTTCCATACTTTTGGCCGGATACTGTAAATCATCAGTTGTCGGCTACTGCTAAGGTGCTGATAAGGTGTTGACAGCTGTAATAACAAGGCTACCGTAATTGAGAAATGCTTTTTGAAACATTTTTCAAGCAGTAAGCAAGTAATTCTTGTTTCAAGTCAACTTAAAGTAAGTTTAAATTCAGTAATTTGAAGAAGGTATATTTTATTTTTGTAAGATTTTTAAAACCGAGAATTGGCTTCTATTTACAGTCAATGAAAAATGGTGGAAAATTTGAAATTTTAAAAACTTTTTTAAATTTAGAAAATTTTTTATTCCGATCAATATAATTTCAGTTTAAAATACACCAGGGTATTTTGCTTATTGGAATTACTAAATTTAATTCCTTGGCTTTCAATTAAAGCTAATTTTAAAGGTTGAAGATAACTTATTTATTTTTAAAATTTAAATTTAAATTTAGGTATAGAAAAATGAGTGGAGATACCTACTTTTATCTATTATTTGTTTTATTAATTATGATCTAGCAAATGATCTTATTCATTGAGTAGCCTCGTTGTTAAATATTTATTTGCTACAGTATAAAATTTTGCATAGAAGTGTATTTGCATTGCAAGCTTTGGGAGAAAAAAACTGTTGTTTTAAAATGCAAGTGGCAAAGCTAGATTTTGTTTTGATGAACGCAAAGGTTAGGGTACTAGGGTGTCAAACAAGGCTCACCTATTTAATAGGCAGTTCAGCAGTCAGTCAGTTTAGCAGTTGACTTCAGAGAGAGAGAACCCAGCAGCTGTCAACCCGTGTGTGCGTACCTACCCACCGACCAACCTCGACTCCACACACCACTGACACTTAAAGATAAAAGAATAAAAAATATTGTATATTTTTATATATCTGTGTCAGTGTTTTTATCAGCAAAGCCAAGAGGATCTTCAGTTTTGGGTCCAGTTAATTCTTCCTTGAAATAATATATAACATAGTTTGTAATCTTTTATAATTTTTTTTACACACTTTTCATTGAATACAGTAAAAAAAAAAAAGTTGCATATTCTGCTTGTGATTCATAGAATTCAGGTTTGAATTCGATTTTCCATTAAATGTGTCTAATGCGAAAGATATCAACTTTATTTGGATTTATTCTTGAAATAGTAAAACATTTTAAGTAAAAACCTGTAGAAAGTAGGTATTTAAAATTTTTTTTTAAATAATCTTTAAACCTAAATACTCAAAAATTTGTAAAAGCTATTTATCTAATTTTTGGTGCCAGTACTTATTACATCAAACCCCAGCTTTCACACCAAGTGTAATATTGATTTTTTTTTTTTTTTTTTTAATTAAATTGCCCTACTGTACATGTGTTTACTGTTTACCAATTCCATTTAGACAACTGTTTTATTCAAATCATTGTCTTTCTCCTGTGGTAGTTAAGATTAAAAATAACAAACTTTGTTTTAATAATACTTTGTTTTTTATTCTTAGATATAATGAGAATCCCGAAATAGAAGATGCAGTCCATATTGCTATCTTAACCCTGAAGGAGAGTTTTGAGGGTCAGATGACAGAAAGCAACATAGAGATTGGTATTTGTAATGCGCAAGGGTTCCGGCGCTTGAAGCCCTCAGAAGTCAAAGACCATCTTGCAAATGCATCCTAAACATCTTGATTTCATAATTCTTCGTTCTCATATCTTGTATTACTAATGTACGTTATATTCAGGCTTACGTACCATGTTTGTCAATGGTATAAGTTTGAAATCAAAGGCAATTATTATTAACCCAATAAACCATTTGAATTCGACATTATTTGTTGTTTTATTTTATAGCATTTGACAAATTATGGCACAAGTATCTATTTGAACTGCTAGTAAAACTGTTTCATTGCACCTTCTTGGGCTAATGTTCTCAGCTGACATGAATTCGAAAGACTGTATTGAATCCATTGCTAAGAACATTGTTTCAATGTCATGCAAGGCAATCTTTCTCTCCAGAATCTATCTTGCTTATCAATAAGTCTACCATTCGTCCATGCTTAGAATATTTATGCCACATATGGTCCGATGCTTCTGCTGTTTACCTTGAGCTCTTTGGTAAAATCCAAAGAAGAATCAGCAATATTATTGGTCCTGATCTGGCAGCTCACCTTCAGTCACTTTCCCTTCCACTGTAAGGTTGCCTTTTTATCTTTTCTGTAAATATTTTCATGGTAATTGTTTGGATGAGCTCTTTGCTATGGTACCTAGACTTTTTGAACTTAAGTACAATACTAGACTGGTGTTGAGATTTCATCAATTTACAGTTGAGTTGGCTAGTTGTAACTGTAAATTCTATACTGACAGTTTCCTTTCTTGCATTTCTCTCTTGTAGAACTCCCTTGCAGCTGTTTTCAAGCCAACTTTAATCTGTAAAAATGTTAATTGCTATCTACTGTACTGATTATTCTTTTCTCTTTCTGCTCATTATTAATATTTCTCTTCCTAATTCTTCCACACACTGTAACCCCTTGTGTCTTAGTGGCTTTACTGCATTGCATGGGGTGATGTTGATTTTTTTTTTTTTTAAGTGTATTTGGAAAGAATGTTAGAATAATCCAGAACTTATACTGGAAGCAGGCTACCAGCATATGAATAGAAAATAAAATTGAGACGGTACACAAAAATAGAAAGGAACATAAGACAAGGATGTGTCTCTCTGCCAGCTTTGTTCAACCTCTCTAGCAAGGCTATTCTAAGGGAGCTGGATGCCCACTATGTAGATTAGTGGGCATAACTGTGACAATATTGGATACACAAATGACACTGAGAGAAACTCCAGGACCTCCTAGATAATAAAAGAAAGCAAGAAAAAAAAAGGACTAATCATCAATTGCAAGAAGATTAGAGAGTATGGTCAAAATCAAGAGGAAAAGCCCAAGATGTGAGATACAAATTGGAGATGTCAACATCCAGTGAATACAAAAGGGAAATGTTTTAACAGAGGAAAGAAATCCGAACACACATTGGACTAGCATTCCAAAAGCTAAGCAAGATGCTGAGTGTTGTGGAGTAGTTTTTGCACTGAAAGTTATAATCGTGCTATGTCGATTGCTAATCGACTTAACGCACCCAAAATGTTACAAACTTGGTAAGCTGACTCCTTAGTATTTGGCTAACTGCCGACTAATATCAGCTGCCTAGTAGCTCTACTGAACTCCAACAGAACTTTTAAGAACTCCTATGAACTTCCCAAGAACTTCAATATTTATTGTACATATATGTACAAATATGGCACAAGGCCTAAAATGGGGATGGGAAGACTGGTCATCCTCTATCCTAATTTAACTTAGCTATTCACTTTTGTCCACCCTTACACACTTACAATAAACCTTACACCATAATACCTTTTACTTACCATTCTTACCATGTCCACCATAATGCCTCAGGTGCTTTATGTAATCCTACTTAACTCCCATATGTACAAATTTCAGTGGAGGGCATGGGCAGAAAATAACAACATTAAAAATTCCCCAATGATTTTATACATTGAAATACATTATTTACAAGAAACTAAATAAAATCGTATTAGTAATAAAACCACCCCCTAACTATAAAAATGTGACAGAAAAGTCAGTTCCCCGAACGAAAAATAATGCATGGCTTTAAGAGTATAATAATTACCAGTTATCCAATCAGCAAACACTTACACAATCACTCACATGTGTAAACACCATAACAAAAACGAAAAGCACACATGAAAAAAAAAACGAAAGACACCACGCATCCACCGGAGACCTAACACTCCTGAACACCTAAAGTGGGAAAGGGATGGGGGATTAAACTAAAAGAAACATAGGGACAAAAAGAACAAGGGGCTGATGAGCATTCATAACCTAGCTAAGTTAACTTTAAAGCAAAAAATTAAAAATCAAATTCCTACTCTAACCTTACATGGAAGGGCTGCACATGTTCCTCCAAGCACACCCAAAATTCTGATGCCTAACCAGTATCAAACAACCACTCTAGGTCAGCACCTTTCACTCGACAGAAACATGCAAGACTCACCCACTTTTTGCCAAATTCTGATGGAGTGAGTCATTTCCTTTCCATCCTGATCTTGACTTTAAGCTGATGCTTAAAGAACAAGATCAGTTGGGAAGAGGTAAACTTCTCATTGCCATAGAATTCCTTCTGTCGCGTCGTCCAAATCACGACTCACATTACCCCTAGTAAGCAAAAGAGCACATAGTGCTCAGCCTTAAATAACGGAGGTACGACATTGCTACAAACAGAACTAGCCTCAGGGACGAAGAACTTTCCACGCAGCATACGAACCATGAGATCTTCAAGAAACTTACACAATGGGGCAACAACACTGCAGTGGAAGAAGGCTTGATCGATGGTCTCCGTTGACAACCCACAACGCACGCAGGTTGAAACAGATTTTAGGTCCGCTGCATGAAAATTCTTGCCTACCCAGAGTGCTTACGGATCATCAGCCAGGTGAATGATGCCTCATCGTTCGTGAGACATTTCAACCCGGGCGCCCAAGGCCATATGGAGCAAGCCTCCTGCTTCGTCAGCCCGAGCTCGCCTATCAGTTCATCTTGAACGGCCCCCCTATAACGCCTTAAGAGACAACGCTTGGGCGTTGGAGAGACCATCCATCGCCCACAAGAGGAACTGGAGAGTCAAACGACAATCGCGATAGAAAGAGCACTCGCCGCGAGTAGTACGGCCAGCCTCCTCCTCTGACAAGTGCACACTTCTCAAAGATGGGAAATGTTTATGGATGTCCTCTTTAACGAGGGCGCTATTCTCATCCGCCTGCATACACATTCAATCCAGAAAACTAATGCGAAGTGTCTGTTGACGAATCTCAACGTTTGGCATGCCCAGACTGCCCTCAGAAGGATGGAGGCAACAGATCTCCCGACGCACTTTGGGAGCCTTGCCTTCTCCCGACAAGAAGGAGAACAAGAGAACGAATGGCACACGGGAGAGGAAGTACCGAGAGTCAGTAAAGGAGACTCGGGTAGATGTGCGAGGCACATACTTCCGCCCTTCCCTTTAAGGAAAGCATCCTCCGAATCCACAGACGAACTGCGTACTCGGCCTTTTCTCGAACCTCCGACCAATTAATTTCCAACCGGAAATCAGAACCAAACCAGACACCGAGAATCTTGATAAGCCTGTCCATCCAGAGGAAAGGTCCAGGAAAAGAAACACTCCCTTCCACGCACACAATCGCAAGCCCACATACTTATTGCGATTGATCTTGGCCCCTGTCACCATCTCATAGCATCTGATCTCTTTGCTAACTTCGTCAATCTCGGCTCTGCTCGACACAAAAAGTGAAACGTTGTCAGCATAGGCGGAGTACCTGGCCGAGATTGTAGCACCAGGTACGGAAATTCCGCGTAGGACCGGATTCGCCTTTAACTTGCAAAGGAAGAGTTCCAACGCAAGACCGTAAAGCAAAGGCAAAAGTGGACAACCTTGACGAATGAAATGAGATAATGTGAAAGGCTTCGATCTTACCCCATTCACTTCCACCAGCGCACCGGGGGACTAATACAGCAGTCGGATCCAGGAGCGAAAGTACGGCCTGAAATGGGCCCCTCGCACCCAGCTGCTTCAGCCGCCTCGAGTTGTGGAAAATCAGCTAAATAGGCGTCGAACTGAGCAGTGCTCAGACCGGGCTCCCTGGTGAAAAGATCCTGGAAGTAATCCCGAAAAGCCCCACATATACCCACGTCTGTGGTCACAGTACACCCGTCCAGCAATGTGATGTCTTCACTATGCCAATTGACTGCTTGCCTAGCTTCCTCTACACGCAATTCAGCGGCCATATTCGTTGCCCCAGAAGACATTCTTTTTAACCTAGCCCTAACTACCAGAACCTGATCCTTCTTGATAAGCAAGGAGGCCAACTCGGCCCTAGCTAAGGCTATGTCCCCATTATTACGGGATTTCATTGCCCGATCAATTTTTTTCTCTACTGCTGTTTGTGCCGCTAAATTAGCTATGTTGAGCCGACGGCTATATTCGGCAACAAACGACCTAAGTTTGGATTTTAAGGAATCCCACCACTTATTCCCAACCACAGCCCCCGTCAATTCCTGCTTTAATATTAGTAAAAGCTGTTCCTGGAAATCTTGGCTATCAAATAATGACGCGTTCAATTTCCAGTATCCAGCCAACTTAACCTTAGGCTTATCTAAGTTTACATGAACCTGGACGAGTCTATGATCCATATAAACTATCGAATGGAAACTTGGACATCCTAAGAGCCCTACTAGGACTCGGTCGAGGTAGCTAGCACGCACCACGGGACCCGAGCTGCCCCTATTAGTCCAAGTCCACACTACTTCCAGGGGGTGTTCATTTCGGTATTTATCGACAAAATCATTCTCATCGATAAAGTCCCGAAATGGTTTCACATCCGAGTTGTTAGTACCCGATGTTTATCCTACACGATCTTTCTCAGGGTCAAGGACGGCATTCCAAACCCCGCTAAAATTACCCGCTTCGATGTCCCTAAGAACGACTCGAGCCGCCGAAACAAAACAGGACGCTTCGCATGGTCACTGGGCGCATAAACCCCAATGAAACGAAAAGACTTCTTCTTTATGGTAATATCCAGCACACAAATTCTGCCCGCTGGATCAGCGAAGACAAGGGCACACATCGCACCCAAAGATTTGCTCAGTCGCTAAGAAACACCTCTAGAACGACCATCAAAACATGCTGAATAGAGATTGAAACCCCTAGACAGTATGCCCTCAGAGTCGCCAAATGAAAACCGGGTTTCCTGCACACAAGAAACATCCACACCGAGGCGCTGGAGATTGTGAATGAGTCTCACCCTCCGAGACTCTGACCTCAGCCCCCGGGCATTTAGACTTGCTGACCAAAGAGCCATTATGATATATGATTAGAGTTGGGGTCCTGGACAGAACATGGACGGAGAAAGGACGCCGACCGCCTTTCCCATTGACCTATGGCCCATCTCATTCTTGATAGTGCCGTCAGAGGAGAGACCACCAACATCCCAGGGAAAGGATAGTTTCTAAGCCCTATAGAGGAAGGGATGAACAAAAACCAGGACCCTTCCAGAACATTTTTTTTCTAAATTTGACAGTCTTTCTGATTTGGTAATGATTATGGGTGGGGTCATAGTGATTGATTTACAGGTCTCCTCGACCATGCCCCAAGTCTGCCGCGCCCCCGGCCCAGTCCGGATAACAGTTAAAAGCCTTTGGGCAGTGGGAAAGTTAGTTGGTACTTCCACATCCTTGTTTGTACATTTTTTCATGGCTAAGAGCGCCTTCAGTTCCTTTATCCGCTTACCAAAATTTTTTGCACGCTCAACCTGAGCAGGGGAAATGCAGCAGATGTCCTACCCTTGCCTATAAGGCAATTTGACAGGTTTTTTCCTGGTTTCTTTGTCTTCCGCAGTAGGATTCCTTAGCCTTTTATTTGGAGTCGGCATCTGTTTCGGGGGAGAGGGACAGGGAGAGAGACAGGGAGAAATACGAAAATAATTTATCACCGGGCTGGGGTTTGACTACGAGGGGACGCTTTTCGGGGTGTAGGTTGAGATGAATGTACTTTTTGTGTGTGTATAGATCTTTGCTTTTGAGAGGAGTGAGGGGCAGAGACCGAGGAGCAAGATGATCACTTTTTCAGATCCTCATTCAGTTTTTTAATTCTTTTCATCCCATCATATCCCGGATCAAAATCCTTCTTTATTTCCTTTAATGTGGGTGCAGACCAGGCCGAGGCGTCACCCTTCTTGCTGTTGGAGGGAGTGGGGCTGTTAGTGCCTTTTGTCCTTGGGGTTTCCGGGGACCGAGGTTCCGCTGCTTGGCGCTTTCCCCTGGCCCTGCCAACAACCAGCCACTCCCCGTTTTCCTTCTCCGAAACTTCATTAGCAGCTGGCGATGGTTTTTCGGAGGGGTGAGAACTTTTTAATTACCAACCGAGGGAACTACCACACCGGTCCTGGGTATTAACATGCCCCCTACAGGTGAGACGGATTCAACAGAAGCGGCCAGAGGGGGATTTTGGTCTACTGGGGCCTGGCTTCTAGAGGCCTTCTTCTCCGGGCAGGAGGAGGAGAGGTGACCAGTCTCTCCACAACTCCAGCATTTTGGTTTGTGGCCGGACACGATCACTGGCAAGTTCAGCTCCCCTACGTCAAGGCAGTTGGGGATGGTCAGGAAGGCATGGCGGTTGATCATTATTTCGAAAGACCATCCCCCAGTCAGGTCATTGTAGGAGACATCCAAGATTTGGCCAAGCAAAAAAATATGCAGTCAGATGCTCCCCGATAACTTGAGGAGGAACCTCATATACTGCTACAATGGTCCTTTTCCCATTGTATTCGGTTCTTATTATATAATCTTTTGTAATTCGGTCTTGAGTGGCCATCTTTACGCAATCTTCTGGCGTGGGTAGCAGTACGTCCCATATGAAGAAGCCTGTACATTTAATTATCCTTAAGGGCTTCACCCCCGTGGACTGCAGTGCTTTTATCACTGTGTCTTTCGTGGAGCGACAAATTTTGGCCGTACGCTTGTCTACCACGAAGACTGACACTATTTTTTTCTCAATTTTCTATACTTCTTGGGAATCTTCCAAGAGCCTACCTTCTTTTACAAGGTGTGCGTAACTCTCGGCTCTCTCCAAGAACTCCGTCATATTGATTTTGCACTTAGGTAGGAACTTCCAGCTACATGACGATTTCCTGGCATCATTACATTTTTGGTCTTGTTTTTCTTTTTTTGCCATTCTCGGCTTCCGTACATTTGGTAATTTCCTTCGAGTTTTGGCCATTCTCGGCCACCATAGATTTTGACTTTTCATTTATCTTGGTCTCAATATTTTTGGCAGTCTCTTCCACAAGAGGGGGTTAATTTTCTTCATTTTTATCTGAGGGATGTTTTTCAGGAGGATCAAAGGTTAGTTTCTTTTTAAAAAACCAACTTGTGTCAGCCTTCTTGATATCAAAAATCTAAACCTTTATTTTTCTTTGTAGAATTAATCTAAGTGGAGAGATAGAGAAATGTGGATAAAATACATGTAATATAAACAGTTATAACAAAATTACATATATGAAAAAAACAAACTCGAAAGGTTAACAGATAATTTTAAACAAGAACAAGAAAAAACAAAACTAACAAAATGCTACTTCTGGAATGAAACAGAAAATACAACCCCGAAAGGTTTAAGAAAAATACACTTAAAAAAGAAAAACGACTTAACTTAAAACAAAAAAAAAAATAAACAGAAAAACTTACTTCCGGTTTTGAAAAAGTAAGTTTGTGGTAGAATTAACTAGAAAAATTTAAACTAAAATGTTTAAGGTAACACGAGAAAAAAATATAAAATAGCTTTCAACGAGGAAGAGAAACGGTTTAAAAGGAAATTAAGATTGGAAAATTAAATCATTAAAACCATAGTACAAACAAAGTGGGGAGGGTAAACATGAAAAGTAAAATAGGACAGGGATAAAATCAAGAAATTAGTGGAGGGAATGAAAAGAAAAAAATCCCACAAGAAAAAAAAAACTAATAAAAACTTTGCTTGTCCAAAAATTAAAACAAAAATGAAAAACAATAAATTTTAAACAAAAACAAACTCCGACAAGAGTTGGTTTAAAAAACCAATATGGCAGCAAAAAAAAATTATGTAAACAAAACAAATAAAAGAATAAAGAATATGAAACAATAGTTTTGATAACAACAATAAACAAAATGTAACAGCTAAAAACAAGTAAAACAAAAAAACTGAAAATAAAACGACTGAAAAAAAGAAAACAAATAAAAAATTAACCACTAAATGAACAAGAGTTTTTCAATTAGCAACACAAAAAGTATTTAAAACTGCAAACAAGGGTTCCTTTTTTTTATTTTTTTCCTTTTCCAACAAACAATAAATCTGACCTGGTCTGGAAAAATAAGTCCAAACATGTCAGAAAAATGGACGCAAACCTCGTCAGTCTCAAGAAATTCCTAAGAACTTCTCAAGAACTTCTCGAGTTAACTTCCTGTTAACTCTTATTAATATAGGAGGGAGAGTCCATTATCTGAGGAATAGGCGTGTTTCACCATGACACTGAGAAACAATAATTTCATTAAAAAAATAATAAAAGAATAATTTTCTTTAGAAATAAAGAAAAGAGTGATGGACTGTCGTGATGCTGGACAATTTGCAGCCCCAGCCCACCCTGGATGATGAGAAAACTAAGAGCAACAGAAATGTGGTTCTCCAGATGGATACTGAGAATTCCATGGATGGAGCAAGTTATCAATAAGGAAGTCACTTATTGCAACAAGAACAACATTTATACTCAGAATCAGGAACATGCAACTAAAATTCCTTGGGCATAATGGGGAAGGTAGGTTTGGTCATATTGAAGGTAAGAGAATTTTTTTTTTTAAAAACACCACTGATGTGCAGGGGGCTACGTAAGAGTGAAAAGATTGATAAAGAGAAAGCCAGAAACCACATCCTAAACAGAGAACAAGGGATGAGCCTCTTCACCTGTTCAATAGATGTGGGTGGAGTGTGAACCGGGCGATATTGGAAGGCAGTGAACCTGACAAGCTTGTATGACTGGATGGGAGGCAGAAGCCTTAGGAAAAATCAAAAAACTGCTACGGGGCCACAAGAGAGTGGAAGTTTTGGAGATCCGAAAAGAACACATCACATAGAAAAATCTGTATTATAAAAAAAAGGAGCTGATTCTCTGTTCGTCACAGCATAAAGAAAAATGAAAAAACTGACTTGGCATTGCCTGGCAGAAAAAAATATTAGATTTGATGTTAGTTTACTCATTAAAGTCTATTTTGTCCAGTCCTGTGCATTCAAGAAATTAAAAAAAAAAAGTGCTCTTTAGCAAGTATCAAACCTGCATCCCACTTTGTAGAGGAAACTACTGTCTTATCAGGTGTGCTTTACCGCTTGGTTACTGAGAGCATCACAATTCACCAGGGCTCTATCTTTCCCTTTTTAAAGAAAAGAGCACTTCTTTGTTCAGATTATATATTAAACTAGCAGTATAGCCCAGCGTTGCTTGGGTGTAATGAAAGCTTTAAAACTAATCCATGGTCCTGGAGCTCAGACTCTCTGGACATTGGCATGAAAGACTAAAAAGCAATAGTTGTTTCCAGTTAAAGCGAAACCATAGACTGAAAGAAAAATGAATGGATGTAAGTCAAATTTTGATTTCCTGGTATCGATATCAAATAAGTTTTTTTCATTGTAAACTGAATTTTGAAGGCTAGATAAGTCCTCTGAGTAAATGGTATCATGGCTGAGACTAAGAACTACAATTATACCTACTTAGAGCCAAACCCGAAGCAAAAACTAAAATAAAAGAGCTGAAAAAAATACAGACATACAGGCAGATAAACAGACACACACACAAACATCTTGCCTTATATATATATATATATATATTATCGATTTTCTGCACTATTGTAAGAACTGCAACCTTGAAACTTCTGAATATCGTTTCTCATGTCTTTGTCTATGAGTGTATCAAATTTGATTAAAATCGGACCACTCCTTCTATAACCCGATTTTTTCGATTATCGATTTTCAATATTTATCGGGGTTACCTCGACACAAAACCTAGCTAAGAACACTTGCAGACGCTTATAGTACAACTGTGTAAATTTTTAAGAAAATCGGTTCAGCCGTTTCTGAGTCTATAGGTAATGGACACACACACACACAGACACACACACACACACAGACAAAGTTCCATTTATAAATAAGTTTAGATTTAGATTTAGATTAGATTTCGATTTGATGTTAATTAACAAAATAGACTTCAATGAGTAAATTCCTTATTCTTATTAGGTTTTCACATGTGAGCTTTTAAACATGTAAATTTACATAACACCCATCAACTTTTATGGTTATTATTTCATGTATAGATTGACACTTCTGCCAAGGATTGGTGTACTATCTCTCCATGCTTCCTAACTTGATATCTGTCAGTTACTTTTACCTTTTCGCTGTTCAAGTAGAACACTGGTGTGATGGATATGTTGGTTGCTTGATTATCTTCAAGTTGAACGTTTGAATCAGGATTCACTTATTTTATGTATCTGTCTGCTTGATTACAGCAAAAAAAGTTACAAAAATATATGAATGCATGTGTCAATACATGGATGTTATGATTTATATAATTGGCTAATTTTTTAATTTTTTGTTATTTTTTTATAAGTGTTTCACCCCGAGCAAGGCATTTCACTGCCACTACTGTGCAGGGGGCTACATAGAGTGGAGGAAAGATGGTTAAATATAGGAAATGTCAGAGGGTGGGTGATAGGTGGGTAAGGATACCGAGAATGAGGGTTGGGTAAATGAGAGTGTTCTGAGAAAAATTGGAAGTTAGTGTGATAGGAGGTGTCTATTGACCCTACATTTAATCACCTGGAGATTGTAGCTGTCGGGAAAGCAGACTTGTGTAAGGGAATTCCACAGACAGGAAGCGCGAGAAAAGAAGCTGTTGGAGTAGAATTTATGGTTACATCTTATCTGTTTAACTGTAAAAGGGTGGGACCTAGTTGCTAATCTAGTATCTCCTGTAAATTCGTGCTTAGGTGGCACCAGTGATCTAAGTTCATCAGAGCAGAAGCCATGAAAGTATTTGTAGAAGATGCACAGGGAAGCAACATCACGCTATTTTAAATAGATGCTCCATTTTCATTTATTAAACAGTATGCATTTGAAAAATCTTAGTAAAGAAAATGTGTTCTCTAGCAAGAAAAATGTTGAGGAATGCATTTTCTTTACAAAAATTTCTCAAATGAGCAACCAGATAGCCATAACACACACCATCTAATAAATGAAAATGGGGCATCTATTTAAAACTCAAACTGCCCACTATATTTGAAATAATAGTAATGTTGAATTTAAAAATAGATTAATTTACAAATAACTGGGGAAAGAATTAGGTCTTACATTGTTACAAAACAATTGTGATTTTTGCTCTGGATCAATATGCTAAAATCTTTTAGTCAGGGTCAAATTTAGACCATAAGAATTTAGGCTAATAGAATTTGGGAGCTCCTTCATTATGTATGCTCATCCCCACCCAATGTCTTTAGATTATGCTTTTTTCAGTGTACAATATTGAGCAATTTTGTACTTAATATATGTCTGTTCAATGAAGTGTGAAATTGAGTGAAGTAGAAAAAATTATGCAAAACTATAAAAGCTACGTCAAAAATCTATATGTATATAAAAAAAAAACAAGATGCATTAAAATCTAAGGAAGGGGTCCATTGAATTTAAGAGGCCAGCTCCAACTAGATGGGCCCAAATACTCTAAATTGTTTCAAATTAGTTCAAAGGGGCCCTGTTCTATCTGAAAATAAACAAATCAATAAATCTCAGTTCTTATATCTTTATCTTTTTAATTTATTTATTTTTTATCAGGAGTCCAAAGCTGGTGGGCACCCCGGAATTGGAGTCTCTGGACTGCAGCCCATACTGGCCTGTATGTAGATCTAGCACTACTTTTAGTTAATTTAGAAATGATAGGGTGTTCTTTTTTTTAGTTGTTCTGTTTGATTGAAATCAGAGCCTCATATTAATAATTCCTTAAGAAACCTTGGTTTTATACAAAGGGGTGCTGAAAAGTTCTTGGACCAAACAAGAAGAGATTCCAAAATAACACCTGTGTTTAGTTACATTTTCAGAAGTTGGCTACTTTTACGGAGCAAATGTAAACAATCAGCCCCATTGGCCAAGAAGTGCGAAAGGGAAAATTTGCTGAACTTAAACTCAAAAAGTATGTGTCGACCTGGCTTCCCTTTAGATATGTGTCCCTAGAAAATTTGAATGGCGTAGCTTAAAAAATGTAGGCGTGCATAGGGAACAGTCACACACAGACTCACAGATTGCCTTATATATATATTGTGTATTTGTGTAACAATCTCTCTATTATGCAGGTTTCATTAAAAATGAAAGACAAGGTATTATGTTTAAGTTTCTATATAATTTTTAAGGTGATTTTATAATTCTTTCTTTTCAGAACATAAGCTATAAAAAATAGTCTAATGTTTTAATTTTCTGAGCACTTTCTGCAATACCTTTTGATCATTATCAAGGATGAATTTTATTTTACTTATAACTGAATATGCATGGTGTTTATGTATGTGTGTAGAGTCATGTGTATGTGTATGCTTTATATTCCGAACACGGTAAGTCCAGTGTTGCCATTTTCATAGTTAATATTCTTAAGTGTTAGATTTTTCTTTTTTTATTAATAATCCATCTATTATTTTTAGACTTTTTGCATATGGCTGATGCTATTATATTTGTATTATTCAACAAGTATGTTGGCTTCCATCTGTCTTTTCTACAAATATTTTCATATCTAAACTTATTTATAAATGGAACTTTGTCTGTGTGTGTGTATGTATGTGTGTGTATGTATATGTGTGTGTGTGTGTGTCCCCGTTACCTATAGACTCCGAAATGACTGAACCGATTTTCTTGAAAATTTACACACTTGTCCTATAAGCGTCTGCGAGTGTTCTTAGCTAGGTTTTGTGGTGAGGTACACCAGATAATTGAAAAAAATCGGGTTATAGAAGGAGTGGTCCAATTTTAATCAAATTTGACACACTCATAGACAAAGACATAAGAAATGATATTCAGAAATTTCAAGGTTGCAGTTCTTACAATAGTGCAGAAAATCGATAATATATATATATATATAAAAGGCAAGATGCTTGTGTGTGTGTCTGTTTATCTGCCTGTATATCTGTATTTTTTCAGCCCTTTTATTTTAGTTTTTGCTTCGGGTTTGGGTCTAAGTAGGTATAATTGTAGTTCTTAGTCTCAGCGATGATACCATTTACTCAGTGGACTTATTTAGCTTTCAAAATTCAGTTTACGACGAAAACACTTATTTGATACCGATACCAGGAAATCAAAATTTGACTTACATCCATTCATTTTTCTTTCAGTCTACGGTTTCGCTTTAACTGGAAACAACTATTGTTTTTTAGTCTTTCGTGCCAACGTTCAAAGAGTCTGAGCTCCAGGACCGTGGATTGGTTTTAAAGCTTTCATTACACCCAAGCAATGCTGGGCTATACTGCTAGTTTGTCTGTATTTCTGAGATGCAGTTGTCCTTAAGGACACATAGCCCAGTGAATATAGACATTGGTTAGTTCTTGATTTGACTCTTAGAGTTGTGAGTTCAGTACCAGGCTACAGCAGCAATGAACAAGTAACATGCAGGGTTAGAGGGAGATAACTCATGACTCCCAATCGAGGCTTTACGCAAAGAATGAGGAGGATATACCTCAGTGATTGTAATAAATGGTTCGGTTCGAAATTCCTAGCACCTGAAGAAGGCCGGAGTGTACAATGGCCGAAACGTTGTACAAATGGCAACAAAGGTGAGGACACTAGTCCAAATAATGTAAATACTGTAAATATTTACATGATTTCTGCTCTGATGAGCTTCTTTCCTTGATGCTCCAAACACATGGATTTACTCATGGTACTAGATTGGCAGCTAGGTCCTACCCTTTTATTGCTAAAAAATCAAATGTAACTGCTACTTCTACTCTATCACTTTCTTTTCTTACACTTCCCACCTGTGGAACTCCTTTCCATATACTTACTTCCCTCCTACAATCTCCAAAAGTTTAAATGCAATGTTGTTTGTCATCTTTTACCTCCCAAAATTCCATCCACCTATTATTCTTTCTTCAACATACTCTGTACCCTGTTTTTTCCTCTCAGTGGTTCTGCCTTGCTTGGAGTGAAATAATTATTAAAAAGTAAAAAAGATCAGAGGTTGGTGTTGGTTGGATAGCAGTAGAGGCAGCTAAATTTTTCTGATAATAACCCATAATTTTCTGTACTTTGTTATTGATAGCAGTTAAGTGACAGTCTGGCAAAACAGTATCTGACATGAAAGTGTGGAGGAAAATTGCACCTGTTGGCATTCAGTGATGCTTGCTGAACATTTATGGAGATCAAATAGTGGATGTAAGCATGCAGCTTCTTGTTCATTGTTAAATGTTCAGGGCTAAATTGTTGACATTCTCTTATTCATGTTAGAAGATACAACTCATGTCTTAGTTAATAATTCTAAGGTAATTATTTTAAAAAGGCATTATAAAAATAATGCCATCATGATTTCTTCTTATAGAAGAAATCATGATGAACATTATTTTAGCTTTTAAGAGTTAAAAAATTACAGCAAGATTATTATGTATTTTTTTTCCCCAGAAAATGACACAACAAACTTGAGAAAAATAACTTCTCTGTTGCCTGGAACACAGACTGCTACTTTGGTTAATATTTTAGGATTTTTAAAATTTTATTTATTTATTTGTGGGTGCTTTTCTGGGGTAGGGATAAAATGAATGCATACTGTGATCTCACTGAACATTCCACTGTTGAGTCAGCAGGCATACCTTTCTTTCAAGCTTTGGTACATCATTTACAACCACCCCTGTTCCCCCTTCTTCATGAAACCTCAAAATCATTTTTTTAAAATACAAAACAATAGTAATAACTTGTCTTTAGGTCTGCTGAATTAAGTGTTGTTAATACTATGGGGCATTGTAATAGCTACAATATTTAATTTTCATGCCTGCAAAAATATAGTATGTCAAAAAGATGGTTATTCTCTTGATATTTCTATTACTTTTGATTTATTTGGCAATGTTTATTGATTTTAAAAGTGAAATAGATATTATACGTTTATTCAAATTTTCTTGTTGTATAGTTCATTGATATTTTTTATAAAATTTGGAATCAGAAACCTATTTCCATAGTTATTTATAAAATGGCAAATAATAAATATTGCATTTTAGTTGGTGTACATATTTTGATAATTTTTAATATTTATGAATTTTTTAATGAAAAGAATTATTTCTTTATAAATAAGTCATAAATGATAAATATTGCATTGTATTTAGTTCACAAATTTTAATAATTTTGCAAATAAACATTGCCGAGGGAGTCAAAAGAATATACAGTAATAGTGGTGTCAAAGGAATAAAAGTTCTTTTGACAGTTTTTTGTGGGAATGAAGGTAAAGCATTGCTGTAATAGTGTGGTGATACTGACCAAGAATAGCGAGGGACCGGATGTTTGCTCTATAATGACCAGAAAGCAAATGACCAAAAATTGTATGTGCGCAGGTGGATCCGCGCAGATGTTCCGGTTGAAAAATAAAAATTAATCAAATATTAAATTTCCATTTTGTGAGCCTACGTGAATTTTATTTATCAGCCAATGGAAAGACCAGAACCAAAAACAAGTGTGAAATCCTAAATGAGCTGCTGTGATCCAAAAAGAAGATATAAAAAGCAGATACAGACAGATCTCAGAAGGGAAACCTCGAGGAGAAGAGTGTAATCAATATCCCCTTGACCTAAGTCAAGTGCTACTATGCTTGTCTCTTTCCTTCTCCCCTGTCTCAAAACTACTTACTGACCTAAGGAGCCACTACATCAAAGACATTCCTCACTTACACGCTCCCCACATTCCTAAGCCTTAATTCTCTTTCAGCTTATTATTTGCCATGAACATTTTAACCTCTGTTGGACCTATACTTCAAGTATTATTTTAATTGTAAAAACATTAATTGATATGTATATATATAAAATGATATTTTTTACTCAAATTGCCTTTCTTGATTTCATAATCATTTTATGATTTATAGTGGGCTATCTATCACAAGGCCAAATCCTGTTAACTTGCAACAATATACAACTACCCTTCTCTAGAATGGATTCCCCCCCAAACAGAAAAGAATAGATAGGCAACCCACTATAATAGTATTAGTATCACAGAGTTTTCAAACCCTCTATTTAAAATATTATAGATATATTATTTGGTTCTTATTTTCTTGTTATATGTTATCTTAATGCTTTTTTTCTGGTCTTAATGCTTTTTTTCTTTATAGGATTAATAAAAATATTAAAAAAAACATTATGCTATGCAACGATATAATAATGATTTACTAAGTGTAGATTAGATGTAGCATAAGGCAGAAAGTATAGAGCACCCAGTGAGAATCAAACTCACTATTTAGTCATAATAGATCTAACAAGACAAGGTTGTTAACCATTACATTACACCACGCAAAAATGGTCCTGCAATGATATATGGCAAAACTAAATTAAAGGATGGAAAGATTGTATGTTAATCCTCTTTTAGTCCTGTGGGCCATTGACACAGCATTGGTACCATGGGATTTTCAAGCACTTTGTGTAAAATATTATAGATATATCATTCGGGTCTTGATTTTCTTGTTACATATTGTATTGAGTATTCTTTTTGGGTTTTATAGGATAAATAAACATGGAAAAATACAAAGAGTTTTATTTTGAAAAACTGAATTATTGAGCTATTGGTTAAATAGCAGGACAGATTGGGTTCTATAGCATTGATTGGCAACTAGTCTACTACAGAAAGTGAGGGCAACCTACTGCGGGAAAATCTTCTTCACAGTCAGTCATGTCTCTTTTAAGACATGATTGCCCAAGCATGTATGCCATTTAACTTACTGAATACTGAATAGTAAAACAGACTGGGTTCTATAGCCTTGGCTAGCAACCAGTCTACTGTAGAAAGTAATGGCAACCTACTGCAGGAAAATCTTCTGCTCAAGCGTATATCATGTATAGCATTTAACTGACTGAAACAAATAAAATTGCTTATAATCTGCACAAATATTATGACTAAGACCATAAATTAATTATAGTTACTTTTTTGTTTACTCTGTACAAGGCCTAAGAGTCACTTGAGGTAGAGGGTTATAGAGTAATAAGCACCATCTCAACCAAGGTAATAATGCCACAAAAATGTGTGGGGCCACTGAAAATTAAAGAAAAGGAAAAAAAACATTAGAAGGAACCAGAAACCCAATCCTAAACAAGAAACAAGAGATAAAGATTTACTCCTGTTCAAAAGACTGAAGATTCATTAATAAAATATTATTTCATAGTTGTTCATTTGATATGGTACAATGTTATAATTTATAATATTTGTTAAATTTTTTAAAAATGTCAGTTACTTCCCTTTATACATTACTTACTTCCCTTTACTCCCAATCTGTGATCTAAAAAGTTAATAGCACTTTCAAGGTACAAATGGCTTTATTTCAAATAACAAGGCAAATTAATTATAAAAAACAAAAAAAAAAAAACAACTACAAAAGTACATATTGAAAACAACTAAAAATTCAAACATTTTTTTAATTTTAAAATTGAATATGCAAATTAGTTATCTCTATTAAAAAGGAAATGCTAAGTTGAAGAAGATAAAGATTAAGAAACATTCTGCTAGATACAAATGATAAAATGCACATTTGATGCAGATTTACAATTATTATGCTCAGCTTCAGGGTGAAAATCTTTTCTGACATTACCTTCTCCAAGGAGGAGAGCTACAGTTAATCTCTGGACCCAAGATGTCTCCAAAGAGGGAAACTTGTTCTTAGTCCTATATACACATGAGACATTAAAACTGGTTTTATGTGATATTCCATTCAAGTTGATGTGCATATAAGCCTGATAAATTCATTCATTCATTTCCTTGGTCTCAGTGTCTGTTGGTGTCAATAGCATTCTGGATAAGCCGCTTCCAGTAAGATTATCCATAGTTGTTGAAATCTTTCAGGCTTTTTACAGACATGGTACCCGCATCTTATGTCTAAGCATCTTTGTACAGTGTCTGAATTTTGAATTCTGAGTTGTCATTCTTGTAGACTGGTTTCCAACCACATCTGGAGAGCTCTACAATTCTATAAAACTGAATTTATTTTGATGTCACAGTTTTATGCATTATTGGTGCATAAACATATAGACAGACAGATAACAATATTTATATATAATTATTTTTCAGGATTTTGAGTAATAATGCATCTAAATTTTGAGCTTTATATAAAAAAAATGTATGCAGTAGTTATAAAAAATAAATTCTTAGCATAATAAGAACGGACATGTGAAAATACAAAGAAAATTTATAACAAAAACTGTGAGGGGTTAACAAACAATATTTCCATACAGCATCATTAACAGCTAAAGATAGCTAAACCAGTTTCTTATCAGCAAAGATTGAGGATGAAAATGGATGCAGCAGCTAAAAATGAAAACCCAAGACCAAATACAACTGTATGTTCTATTCTAATAGTTTATTTTCTTGCACTACTCGCCTGTGGAAATTCCTTTCAGTTTCTTTCTTTCCTGCCATCTATAATCTACAAAAATTTAAATGCTACTAAATTAGATACCAAAAAAAAGAATCTAAATTTTTGTTGCTTAATATTCAAGCTATGTGATGTATAGAGAAGCAGTGGGCCAAGTACCAAGGAAGAAGATTATGTTAAAAAGTATTTGTTATATAAAATAAATGCATTTTTTATCATTAGGTTATAGCAAACTTTTTTTTAGAGTTGGTTTACTGCAAGGTTTCAGTGTATTATATATACATATAATCTTACTTAATGTATAGTGTAACCCCTGATTTTTTTTTGTGAAAAGCCTGATTTTTTTTCATATAACTTGTGAGCAATACTAGTAGGCCTACTAGTCAAATGTTGTAGTACTGGGCATCATCCTGAACATATTTTATAGCAAATAAATGGTCTTCATTCTTTTTTGTACAAAGCTGCCTCAAAATGGTGATTAAAACCACTTATTGAAAAATATGATATAGAGATTTAAAGACCTTACTTTTGTTTTCATCCGTGCCATGTTACGATAACTCCTTAATTCTAAGCCTGCCTTTTATGTAACCAAAGTTTCTTTCCTTTTATCACTGCATGAAGAGTAAAACCTCATCCATTATGCATGCCATTTAAAAATAATAAATATGTTTATATAAAGGAAAAATTAATAATTGTTTTTCTTATCTCAAATTTTTGTTCATCTTAGTTTTGCAAGTATTTGCATTGCTGAAATATTGCCTTTTCAATGACAACCTTTTTTTTCAGGGTTACTGATACATAATACAGAGTGTCCCATGAGTTGAGGTACTTACTCCGGGTTATGATAATTCAAGTCAGTCTAAGTAAAATGTGCTCTATACACATATGTTGTTTTTTGCTTTATTTTGCTAGAAACTGAAGTTGTTTCAATGTGTGCTGTGTTGTGGAAGGGGATTTCTTCTTATGCTGCTGATAGCCAGTGGGTATTTTTTTTTTAATTGATTCATCCCAAACAAGGTAGTACTGCCACTGGTGTACAGGGGGTTAAAAAAGAGAAAAATGAAAAGAGAAAGGTGAACAAGATACAGAGGAGGGATTGGAGAAAGGATAAGAGAAAAATAGGAATCAAGGAGATAAAAGATGGTAATCGACACTGCACTTAAAATCTTGGAGATTGTAGTTAACAGGAAAGTAAGTGTACGGAAGGAAGTTCCAAAGGCAGGAAGTATGAGAAAAGAAACTGTGGGAGTAGAAGAGGCAATTACATTTGACTGTTTTCACTGTAAATGCGTGGGACCTAGTCGCCAGTCTAGTAGAATGAGTAAATTCATGAAGAGAGGGTACCAGGAAGATAAGTTCATCAGAGCAGAAACCTTGAAAATATTTGTAGAAAAGACAGAGAGAAGCCGATGATGAGAAAGTTGCTGAAGTTGAGCTACTAAATTGAGATCGATTGCATTGCAGATCCTCCTTTGAATTTTGTCAAGCACCCTGAGATGAATAGCAGAGTTGGTTAGCCTGTAATGCTGAATATTATTATTTACATTTAAAATTTACCTGTGTATAGTATAACCAGTGACAGAAAATGTATAATTTTTTAACCCCTTCAAAATAAACTGTGTATAGTGTGACCTGTTTTTTGCCTAAAAGAATGATCATATAAATTCACACCATACTATAGTATATGTGGTAAGTAATCATTAGTAGTGCATTAGATATTGGCTCAGAACAAGAAATCAGGCAGCTGAATTCATTGCATTCACTTACGCGCAAATAACCTTGGGAAAGGTATTAATCCATCTATTCCTTCCAGTTATGGGTTAAATAACAGGACAGATTGGGTTCTATAGCCTTGGCAAGCAACCAGTCTACCGCAGAAAGCAATGGTAACCTACTGTGGGATAATCTTCTGCCCAGTCAGTCATATATCTTTCGAGATCATTTATGTAGCCTTGCTGGAAAGACATATTTTCCATTCTGCAGCTTCTTTCTCACATATGCAACATTGCAATCCTGTTGCTACTATATTGCTTTTATCAATTGTAAATGTTCAGATGAGTTGTGGAGGCGGAAATGGGGAACCTGAAAGACAGAATATTGTTGTTACTGTTATGGAGGTTGATTCCTTTTCTATCTCAGCAAACATAAATCAGACAAGAGAGAACATTGAGCAAAGGTAAATAAATGTATAATTTATTTACATACTAGCAGTATAGCCTGGCGTTGCTCAGGTGTAATGAAAGCTTTTAAACTAATCCATGGTCCTGGAACTCAGACACTTTGGACGTTGGCACGAAAGACTAAAAAGCAATAGTTGTTTCCATTAAGCGAAACTGTAGGTATCGATTTCTGATAGCAGGGAAAATGAGTCATCTGAAAAAATCTACTAATGTTTAAGTCTAAAAGCTATAATTTTACCAAGTTAGAGCAGATTCTGCAGCAAGAACCACGATAAAAGGGCTGAAATCCTGATCTTGAACAGACCTGATTGGATATCGAGGTATCGAGTTCCAATATCAGAGAAAAATTGGAAAAAATAAGTCACCCATGACCTGACCAGAAGCCTAAAGAATATTTGTGTGAAGTTTGGTGAGAATCGGATAAAAATTGTGAATTTGTATAAAGGACATACAGACAGATAAACAGACACACACACAAACATCTTGCCTTTTATATATATTCTCGATTTTCTGCACTATTGTAAGAACTGCAACCTTGAAACTTCTGAATATCGTTTGTTATGTCTTTGTCTATGAGTGTATCAAATTTTATTTAAATTGGACCACTCCTTCTATAACCTGATTTTTTCAATTATCGGTTTTCGATATTTATCGGGGGTACCTTGACACAAAACCTAGCTAAGAACACTCGCAGACACTTATAGTACAACTGTGTAAATTTTCAATAAAATCGGTTCAGCCGTTTCAGAGTCTATAGGTAATGGATACCCACAGAGACAAAGTTCCATTTATAAGTTTAGATATACAAAGAATGGTAACTTCTATCTCTTGTTGTTAAGGCAACAGGGAAAAGGAGTGGAAAAATTAGAAATTAAATGAACATTTGATGATGTGATGGTTGTCAGTGGCTTCTCTTCCTTAGTATGTTGCTGTTGACATCAAATACTGATATGTGTTGCATCTCTCTCAGCATGTTGTGTTAACATCAAATGCTGGTTTGTTTGAATTTGGGTATATATAGTTTTTAGTCAGCTCAAAATTAAGATTTTGATTTTTTGAGTGGGAGTGGCTCTGGCTTGTCATAGTATGCAAGTGAGAAGGGCAATAGAAGAAACTGTTAGCATAGAACTTACGGTTACATCTAGCCATTTCAACAAAGTTCTTCTGGAAACTGCGGATAGGGTAATCAAATGGTTTCACAACTGTAGTAGTTTGATTTTTTATTAGTATTATTTGTAATGTAAATAAAAAAGTATACATTTACTTACGTGCATAAAGTAAATACATATACATTTACTTCACTAGCTTGCCATCAAGATTTTTTTAAATCATTGATGATTTAAAAAATCATCATTTCTCTAAGCATGGCAATAAAATTATCAAAATGCAAGGGTATTACTGTATGTTAGAGAATATGAGAAAAAAACTATTAAGAATAAAGAACAATAAAAAAGAGGAATTAAAAAGACAGCAATTAGTCTTATATTTAAATTTTTGAAAATCAAAGTTGACAAGGAAGCAAGAAGAGAGTTCCATAAACAAGAAGTCTGATAGAAGAAACTGTTAACATAGAACTTATAGTTACATCTATTCATTTTAACAGTAAAAGGATGAAACATTACAGTGGTGGGAAAGTGGCTGAAGCTGAGATGCCAAGTGAGGACTAATAACATTACAGATTCTTTGGATTTTATCAAGAAGCTCTAAGTATATAGCAAGAGTATCAGACCAGATATGGCAGCAATATTCAAAGCAAGGAAAATGGTAGAATTATAAATATGTAAGATTCTGGTGAGAAAAATTGTCTAGATTGAAACAGTAAACTAACTTTTCTAGCTGCAGACTTAAAAATTGATTGAATTTGAATATACTCTTTCCACTTCATATCATGGTCTCTGACATTGGCTTCAGAAGTCACATGTGTGTCCAAAGATGTTGATTTTATATCACATTCACAATTTTCAAGAGACAACCATCATAATGGATGTCATGGTGTAATCTAAACTTATTTATAAATGGAACTTTGTCTCTGTGTGTGTGTATCTGTTACCTATAGACTCTAAAAAGGGCTGAACTGATTTTCTTGAAAATTTACACAGTTGTACTATAAGCGTCTGCAAGTGTTCTTAGCTAGGTTTTGTGTTGAGATACCCTCGATAAATATCGAAAACCGATAATCGAAAAAATCGGGTTATAGAAGGAGTGGTCCGATTTTAATCAAATTTGATACACTCATAGACAGACATAAGAAACGATATTCAGAAGTTTCAAGGTTGCAGTTCTTACAGTTGTGCAGAAAATCAATAATATATATATATATATATATATATATATATAAAAGGCAAGATGTTCATGTGTGTGTCTGTTTATCTGTCTGTATGTCTGTATTTTTTTTCAGCCCTTTTATTTTAGTTTTTGCTTCGGGTTTGGCTCTAAGTAGGTATAATTGTAGTTCTTAGTCTCAGCCATGGACTTATTTAGCCTTCAAAATTCAGTTTATGACAAAAAAAACTTATTTGATATCGATACCAGAAAATCAAAATTTGACTTACATCCATTCATTTTTCTTTCAGTCTACAGTTTTGCTTTAACTGGAAACAACTATTGTTTTTTAGTCTTTTGTGCCAACGTCCAAAGAGTCTGAACTCCAGGATCATGGGTTAGTTTTAAAGCTTCCATAACACCCGAGCAACGCCAGGTTATACTGCTAGTGATAAAATACATTGGCCCTCCCAGATCAGTTATTACTGAGGAGTGAGTCCTTCCCTCACTGGGTGACCTGTTCTTGTCTTGTGCTAACTCTATGATACATTAATTAATGAGAGTTAATAGGTTTGAATTGGTCATGTACAAAGCTCGAAATGGGAGCCCCCCTCTGTCATATCCTGAATGGGGATTATATTCATTACTTGTTAGTAATGACAAATGTGTTAACCATTGCATTTTTTTTTTTTTTTGCCATGTTATAGTTCGACTTAATTTTCTGGTGGTTGTTCATTTATTAGAGTTTTTGAAAAATATTTTCATTTTTTACAAACTTTTTTTGTACACACTTATTACTGAAATATATTAGTATTAGATATTAGGGTGTATCGAAAGTATTTTCATTTTTTTTACAGACCTTTACTTCAATCTCCACAGCTAAAGACTATACTGTCGCTATTTTTTTAATATTACTATTATTTCTGCCTGAATTTCTGGGATGAGGAGTTATCATTATTTACACTCTTTACATTTGGACTATTATCCTCATCTTTGTTGTTGCTATCACAACATTTTAACCATTGTGTTCTGATGAAGTCCAAAGAGTACAATGGCTGAAATATTCTCATAACAACAACAAAACTGAGGTCAGTAATCTGAGTATAAATAGTGTAAATAACAATAATAATAAAGTAGAGGTTTATCCCTAGGTTCCTGTTTAGGAGTGGGTTGTGGGGAATATGAAATAAAAGTAACTCTCTTCTCTTCACTATTTTCAAATTTGCTGTGATCCAGTATGACCAATAGGAAAAAAGATTGACTCCATCCTGAATAAAAAAGTTAAAGCCAAATTTCACGAAAGTGTGGGAATTATTTTCTGGCCAATGAAAAGGAAGCAATTTACAAAACTGAGAGAAATCAACAAGTCAGTGTCAAAAGATTATTTGATATAAATAGAGAAAAAAGATGAATCAGAGAGATGAAAGCAGATAGGACACTGCAATGGTGCAAGAAAGGAAATTTCAAGCTGCTGAACTGGACATCACATCCCATTACACACATTTGTTCTTCCTCGCCTTCTTGCATGTTATATTCCTTTATCTCTTCTTTCCTCCTTGGCCTTACACTTTTGGCGGACCTCAAATGGAATGACTATATCGAATCCATTGCCAAATCTGCCGCTATGAAAGTTGGCTCTCTGTGCAGGGCTCGGAAGTTTTTCCCACCTGAATCTATTCTGCATATATAAAAATCTACCATCTGCCCATGTATTGAATATTGCTGCCATATTTGGTTGGGTGCCCCTGCTGCTCTCCTTGGGCTTCTTGACAAAATACAAAGGAGGATCTGTAACGTGGTTGATACTGACTTGACAGACCGGCTGCAGCTGCTCTCTCACCGGCGTGATGTGGCTTCCCTGTGCCTCTTCTACAAGTACTTTCATGGCTTCTGCTCCGATGAACTTAGAGCACTGGTGCCGCCTAAGCAGGAATTTACACGTGATACTAGATTAGCAACTAGGTCCCACCCTTTTACAGTTAAACAGATAAGATGTAACCGTAAATTCTACTCCAACAGCTTCTTTTCTTGCACTTCCCGCCTGTGGAACTCCCTTCCACAAGTCTGCTTTCCCGACAGTTACAATCTCCAGGTGTTTAAATGTAGGGTCAATAGACACCTCCTATCACTCTAACTTCCAATTATTCTCAGAACACTCTTATCTACCCAACCCTCATTCTCGGTATCCTTACCCGCCTATCACCACCCTCTGACATTTCATATATTTAACCATCCTTTCTCCACTCTATGTAGCCCCCTGCACAGTAGTGGCAGTGACATGGCATGCTCAGGGTGAAACGCTTAAAAAAAAAAAAAAACTATTCGCCAACAACAAAAAGACACTTCAACTGACTTTTAAAAATTAATTCCTTTTTCTTTCTCTTCAGTTGACAGCAAGCAAAAAGAAAGAAAGAAATGAAGACCTTAATATTACAATGAACTGTGGATTCATTTAACTCTTTACTACTATTTCTCTTAGAACATTTTCACAATTTGATTATTTTGTACAAACAAATTGATGCTATTCTGTTCTATGAATATATTTCCACTTAAACATACAAACGAAACACTTTTATTCTTTCCAACTATGACAATCTTAACTTGTGGGGAGTTTGGTTATGTTTGGCACAAGGCCAATTTAATAAACATGATTGAGCACCCTATAGGGTTTCTAGTTCCTTTTAAAGTCTTCTCATTCTCTTTCATTCTCCCAACGCTCTTCCTTATTTTCATCAACGACCTCCCAGATGAGATCAGGTCCCAAGTAGGCATCTACGCAGATGACACTACAATATACTCCCGCTCCAGTAAGAAACCTGTCGTGGCGGACAGACATAATCTCGCTGCTGACCTTGAGCGGGATCTACACTCTGTGGTGAACTGGGGCAAGAAGTGGCTTGTCAACTTTAATTCCTCTAAGACCAAGCTGTTGTCTGTCAACCATTACAGGCAACCTCTTCTGCCTCCCATAAGCATGGACCAGATGATTCTCCCGGAGAGTAATACACTACGCCTCCTCGGACTTACCCTGTCCTCAGACCTCAAATGGAAGCACTATATTGAATCCATAGCAAAATCTACTGCTAAGAAGATTGGGTCACTATGTCGATCCAGGATGTTTTTTCCACCTGAATCCATCCTGCATATATACAAGTCAACCATCCGTCCGTGCATGGAGTACTGCTGCCATTTATGGTCAGGTGCCCCTGCCGTTCTCCTCAGTGTTCTTGACAAGCTCCAAAGGAGAGTCTGTAATGTGATAGGTACTGATCTGGCGACTCGTCTGCAGCCACTTTCCCATCGTCGAAATGTGGCCTCCCTCTGTCTCTTCTATAAATACTTTCATGGCTTCTGCTCGGATGAGCTTAAGTCACTGATGCCTCCTCAACAGGTGTTTACCCGTTCAACCAGACTGGCAACTGGGTCCCACCCATTCACAGTCAGGTTAGCCAAACGCAGACGACAATTCTACTCCTGCAGCTTCCTCTCTCGCACTTCCCGCCTGTGGAACTCACTCCCGTATTCTTGCTTTCCTGACGGCTACGACCTCCAGAAATTTAAAAGCAAAGTTAATACTCACCTACTAACCACTGGCCTCTAGCTCTCTCTCCCCTCCCCTGTATAACCTTCCCTTTCTCTCCGCCCATGTACCTGTCATTGCACCTGCTTTCTCAGTTTTCTATTGTTCCTTTCTAACTAGCTTGTACTCCTCACTCTTTTCTAATTAATCTTTCTACATTTATGTAACCCCCTGCACATCAGTGGCGTTTCTGCCTTGCTCGGGGTGAAATGATTAAAAAAAAAAAAAAAAAAAAAAAAAAAAAAGTAGCCCCTTAGTGGCATTATTGCATTGCCTGGGGTGAATTGATTAAAAAAAAAGTAACATATTTAAAGAATCTATGTAAATGGATGATAGAACTAGGACAAAAAAAGAAAAAAAAAGAAAAAAAGAAAAATAAATAAATAAGTCTCAAAAGTTACAAGAGGTAGGAAGCCGTGGAGAGTTATAATCACCCTCGCCCTGAAGTGAAATGACACTTTTTAAAGAAAATGTAATTAAATAATAAAAAGATGAATTGACATTTAAAAAACAACAAAAGAACAATATCGATATTGGTAGAAAAAAATAATTAAATATTGAAAAAAAAAAGGACAAAAAAATTGAAAATTTACAATAAGAAAGCTAAAAAATAAATTAAAAAAAAACGTTGGTAACTAACAAAAAACAAAAAAATATTTTTAAAATGTGAAGAAGAAAAAAAACCAGCTCAACAGTATGCGTCAGAACTCTGAGCAAATGACTAGCTCTGTTGAAGCACGTCACACGGAGATAAAACGAGAGAAAGAAAGGGAAAAGACCCAAATTCGGGGGAGTACAAGAAAGAAAGAGAAAGTGAATTGTTCAATGCCTTGTGCTTTTTGTGTGTCTGCAGTCAGTTTCAATTCTCTTTCTTGCCAGAAGCATCCTCCCATCCATTGCTTTGCTGTGGCTGAGGCAATTGTAGCTGCTAAGGAATCACATTTTGAGCTCGGCTTCCCTGTTTCGATGTAAGCGCACCACAGAAATGGCGAAATTAAACGATTCCTTAACAGGACTTCTAAAAGGTTAGTTCAGCTTGTGTTTCACCATATATTCTTTCCGCTTTTAGAAGGTTTCGTTGAAGCAAGTCAAAGAAAAAATGACGATCGTTGTATCTTCATTTTTCTCTCTATCTCTCCTCAGCAGACTCTTGTCTCCCCCATCCCGAAATGCATTCCGTTCCTCCATTCATAGAATTTCTACATCAATGCAACATTGAAGCATCAGGATTCACAATTCACTCGATCGTTCTTTTTGCATTTAAAAACTTTATTGCAATGTATAAGATTCGTGTGTAGGTTTTAGAGATGAATTTTTAGACGATTGATTGTAAAAAACAAACAAACAACAATCTAAATAAAAATAACTAAATAAATGATCACTGTTAGTGTTAGTGTTAAAAACATTAACCAGAATTAATTAGTTTTTAGATCTCAATCACGTACATACTGCAAGCTACGGAATTTTTTAAAACTACTACAGAGATTTTCATTAACGAAATTCATCTACACAAAGCTATGTCCTTAAAAAAAGCATTTTTTAAAGCAGATTTTTTTTAATTTTACCAATTTTAGTAATTTAATCATTTACAATGAATTGACTTACTGAAGGTGAGAAATGAAATGATCATTCACACAAGAAGAAGGATGATCTATTTTTTTATTGTTTTTTAGGAAAAACCCTGACAGAGTGACATTTGACTAAGTTAAATGATTTGACACTGACAGCATTTATCTTCCTAGACATACAATGAGGATGCGATGATCTAATTTACATTAAAAAAGTAGAATACTGTCGATAAAGTAAAAGTATTTAAAAATAATAATGAAACAAAAACAGCTGTATGTACACTGTACAGTAAAAGATGACTGCTATTAAATCTTTAAGTCATTTTTTGAAGCCGAACTATTACTAGTGGATGAATTTAAAAATAACACAGAAGCTTAAAGGTTTCTTTTTTTTTTTTTTTTTTTTTGTAATTTTTTTAAATCTAAAAATGTAGAGAGCATGACTTCTATGAAAAAGTGTGTTGGATTTAAAAAAAAAAAAGATAGTTTTTATTTGATATTTAATTTCCTTCCTCATCGACAAAAAAAAAAGAAAATGCAAAGGAAATAATGATTTTTGTTCAACAACCTGCTTTGAAGACGTTATGCATGCATTTTTAAATTTTATTTATTTTGTAAAATAAGTTTTTAAAATTAATTTTAAAGAATAACTTGTTTTTACAGTTGTTTAATAAATCTTGGATTAAATAAAATTTTTATGATCAGTTTTTTACTTTTTTTGTTTAATTTTAGTTTTTAACATTGTCAACGAACTCTACTCTTAAATAAAAAAAAAACTCACTAAAACTTAATTGAAAAAATAATACTTGACAATTTTTTAATCGTAATAAACCTATTGTCAACTTTTTTTCCATTTTTTATCAAATAGATTTTGAAGTTTTCTTTTATTAAATAAAAAAAATCCTTATTTATGGTTTTATTTATTTTAATTTATTTATTTAATTTACTGTTTTAGGAAATAATTGCAAATAAGGATTTTTTATTTATTGTTTTTTACTTTTTTTCATCGTAAAAATTTCGGCTTCTCAGGTTACGTTGACATTTTTAGGGTCATTTTTGACAGGGAAACTTTTTTTCTGTACATCAAAGCAACTCAGGTAAACATATTTTTGTGCGTGGCTATTTTTGTTTTGTAACTTATTTGGATAAACATTTGACTGTTTTCTCGAAATAAAAAAATATAGGAAGACGAATTTTTTCAAGGAATGGAACTAAAAAAATAATTTTTAATCAATCGCTTAAAAAAAATAAAAACGGAAGTTAATTAAAAAAAATACGGTTAAAAGTTAAGTAATCAAATGGTAGGAATATTTTATGTATTTCATAATGACCCGTTGAAAAAAAAGAGTGACAATTTAAAAAAAAAAGTTTTATTGCATTTTTTTCATTAAACTGTTAGTGCAACTGATTTTTTGTCTTAGAGTTGACGGTTGACGTGTTTGTTGTCCGTGAAAAGGGTTTTTTATCCGTGGACAAACAAGCCCATAAAATTATTTCTAGTGATTAACATAAAAAAAATGTAATCTAGTTTTCTTTCTTTTTAATAGTTTTTTTTTTCATTTACGGAATACATTTATTAAAAAAAATATGACAAGAAACGACATTGTGTATCGTTTTATGCTCATCATCATGTTTCCGGATATAGCTGTTTGCGTTCACAAAAATCTCATCAATGTTTCTTTGCTTTTTCTTTCTGCTTCGCTATTTGTCTCGTTGATATCAATAGATTATCATTCAAACTTCTAAAAAATAAAGAAACAACTGACTAGTAATTTTAAAATCCTATTCTTTTCTCCCATTTAAAATTTAAAACCATTCGAAATGGGCTTCGTCCAAAAAAGAAACAACAGTTTCTACTAGACGGAACTTGGAGTTCTTATGTTGTTTTTTGTTACTAAATAAAATTTTAAGGACTTGACAAATAATTTATTTGTTCTGAAATTCAATAATACACTTAAGCTTTAGATTGTGTACGATATAAATTTATAATCCTCGATTTTCAAGTGACTACAATCCGTTTTTCACTCATGACAGTTGTTACACCCACTTGTCAGAATTTCGTGAGAAAATTACGTAAACGGAATTTTTGATTTTTTTTACCGGATTTCATATTACATTGTTATCATTATTTCAAACTTCTGTCTTTTTTTTTTCAAAAGTTCAAAACCCATATTTTTTTTTTTAAATAAATCTCCACAAGAACACAATAATTATCACAATAAATGTCACAATATTTTTTTATTTATAATTTCAAAAAAGTACCAAAAATCTAATAAAAAAGCAAAAACAAAAAAGAACTTTGATTTATATATAATTTCTTGGGATTATTTGTGATGAACAACTTTACATTTTTTGGGTATTAACAGAAAAGATCAAAGTAATTTTTTTTATAGTTTCATAAAAAGATAAAAAATTAACTCCGAACATTAAATAAATAAAAAAATATTAACGTGTTTTACAAAAATAATCTTTATATCACAGAAATTAATTGAAAATTATGACTTGATTGGTAAGAGCTAAAAAACTCACTTTGAAAAGAAAGAAGATAAAATAACTGCTGGTGTATCGTGATTTTAAAAAAAGTAAAAAGAATCACACAAAAATTTATATATTCAAATTCAAAAGATAGGCATTCTATGTCTATTGAATTCATCTTGGCTTTTCCTATCTGAATTACCTCCTACTGCAGATGCAAAAAATATCTGAAATCAGAGGATGATTCATAGTTTGAAAAGACAATGGATAAATTTAAAACACATAGGTTATGTTTGAGAGAACAATTACAGCCTATGTCATAGAACAAAACACACCACTTACTTGCTATCTAGGTTTTGACCACACTAGCCTCCTCAGGCAATATTGTCTGTAGAGACCAGTTGTAAGCTCTGCATGTTCAATTCTTTTGTTTTGATTGCGCGTTGACCACTTTTTTTTATGAAACGTCTGCTGGTGCAACCAGCATCTCTTTTATTAATTGAGATATATACAAACAAAAGAAAAAATATACGTTTACTTGTTCCTCACTGCTCGATGCAACTCTATATAACAATTGTCAAGAACAAATTAAACACTGACCATTGTAATATGTCAAATTTTCTAACACTGATAAGATAAGAAAACAGTTAAATGCATAACCCCATGTTATTCAAAACATAACACATAAATCAATCCAAATCCAAAAAAAATCCAGAATTTTATTTTTTATGTATGTTATATATATATATATATATATATATATATATATATATATATATATATTGTAAGAAAGTTATGGAACATGTAGGTTTTAAACCCACTGTTCATGCATTTACTTTTATAAAGAGTGCTCGATACAATGTAGAGCTTTCACTATGGCTACAAACTGCCACCACATTCACTTACATATCATATTACCAAAAATAAATCGTTTTTACCATTTATTTTTCATTTAACTTCATCACCAGAAGAGGGGCAAGCGTGAAAATTTTTGTGTAGTGATACTATGCTTTTATAAACCATTGTAACAAACATTACAATATATATATATATATATATAACATACATAAAAATTTACCTCTTACTTACTTTTGTTTATTAGGCATTGAACTGTATTACCTTATGTCTACAAACTTGCCTAACTTTTCTGCTAACCTCATGAATGTTTATAAGCACTCCTATACTAAAGATTTTGATAAACCAATAACATTTTTGCTCTTGTATATAAATATTTGTCACAAAATAAAATCCTTACATTTGCCTTGATAAAGTCCCTCAGCAGATGAAAAGTATCAGCTAAGATATATTTTCTTTGGGTCTTTTTTCATATTGTCCTTTTACAGATATACTCTATCTGAAATTTTTACATATATATAAACTATAGATTAAAATAAATGAATTAAAAATATATATTATATATCTATGTTAAAATGTATTGATTACTTTACATTGAGTGCTGTTTTATTATTACCCTGGAAAAAAAGGATTGGTAATGAGTCAACAGTACTTAGAGTAACAAAAGGCTGGTAGTTGTGGAGAGCCATGATTATTCATGTTCTGAAAGAATGTGGCATATAAAAGGAGCCAATGATTTGCAATTATACAGTGTGCAACGAAATACCTCCCAAATGAGAGTAAGACATTACCTAATTGAAGACACTATTGCTACTAATGTGTCACCATTGTGTGGGAGGTATTTCTGCTACACACTAGGTATTGGATGTGTGTTGTGCTGTGGATACCAGCTTGGAACAAAAAATTGGAGAGGCGAGTTCAAATTCCAGTTGAATACTTTGCATTCACATACATGCAAATACTCTTGGGAAAGGTATAAATCCATCAATTCACCCTCCAGCTATAGGTTAAATAACAGAACAGATTTGGTTCTGTAGCCTTGGCTGGCAACCAATCTACTGCATAACGCAATGGCAACCTATTGCGGGAAAATCTTCTGCCCAATCGGTCATGTCTCTTTGAGACATGATTGCCCATGCATGTATCATATATGGCACTTAACTGACTGACTACGATAAATACACCATATATATATATATATATATATATATAAGGGTTGAGCAAAACAATGGAAACACCTAGTACCATGATATCATAATTTGAAAAATTTGATTAAACTGTCAAAAAGATATCTATTTTTATGTTTGTTCATTTAATATAATAGTAATATTTTATTTATTTATTTATTTTTTTGGCTAAAATTGTTTTTTACAGTTATTTAGATAAGTTTATTAAAATCAACAGTCAGGACTATTTGAGAATTTCAAGTGATTGGCATGAAAAAGTTTTCAGTGAACTCTTGAATATAATTTTCATTAGAGAAGATTTTTCTCAAGTACAATAAATTACAGTTACATTTTATTCAAGTTTATATTCACTATCATTTGCAATCACTTGTTTCCATATATCAGGAAGCTCTTTGATGTCTTTTGAGTAACATTCTGCAGGTTTTGGACATGGAAAGGTTTTCAATGAATTCTTGAATAGTTTTCATTAGAGAAGGTTTTCTTATCAAAATGAAAGTTTAGTTAATCTTCTCTTGTGTGTAATTGGCTCTGAGGTTGTATTTTTTTCTCTTCAATTATATATATATATTTTTTTTTTCATAAAAATAGTTTTGAATTTACTTATTTCTTTCTTTTATAGAGGTGGAAAAATTTCTAACTGAAACCTTGAAAAATGAGAATTTATCTAGCAATGCCAATAAACAACGCACACAGCTTTTGGAGAAAGTGATAAATATTAAACAAGAATATCCACAACTACAGTCAACTGATGCCCTTCCTCAGCCTGGAAATAGTCCGAAAAGCATTCCCAAATCAAGTAAGTAAGAGTTCTTTGTCAAAGTTTAGCATTCATCCCCACAAACAACAATGTGTCTTTATTGTCAGACAATTTATGCTTTTGTCCTTGATTGGCTTTGAAAAGCAAGGATTGAAAACTGGTCAGCCTCTTTTTTTATTATTTTTTTGTTAATTATTGTTATTGTTTCCATTCATTTCTTTACAGTGATTTATTTTATATCTTTGCTTTTCTTTTGTCGTTTGTGTGTTTTGAATTTTTAGTATGTCCATTTTTATTGCATCAATAAATACACATAGATTTTCCAATAAAACAATCTCCTTCTTCGTCTTCTATGTACCCTGTCCTTTCAAGACATAGGCGATCATGGCTTTCCATGTCACCCTATCCCTGGTGGCTCTTAGCACACCTTTTCCTGTTACACCATGAAACCCTTGTTCCATCATCCACCTGATTAGGTCCTTCAAATATGTTATCCGCTGCTTTCCCCTGACTCCTTTTCCCTCTATCAGGCCTGTTAGTATCAGGTTCTCCAAGCCCTCCTTACTCATTGCATGTCCCAGGAACTTCACCTGTCTCTTCCTGATGCTCAGTATTAATTTCCTTTTTGTTTCCATCATTTCTAAGACCTCATCATTGCTCACATGTTTGATCCATGATATTCGCAGCATCCTTCTGTAGAACCACATTTCAGTTGCTTAAAGTTTTTCCTTCATCTTTGATGATATTGTCCAGCATTCACTGCCATATTGAAGGACGGACAACACACAGCAATCCAGTATTCTCTTCCTTAATTCTAGCGAAATTGTCCTGTTTCTTAATACCTTACTCAATTTCTGGAATGCATCCTTCGCCATGCCAATTCGCCTTCGGATCTCTGTGTTACACTTTCCATCTTCTGTTATAGCACTTCCCAGGTATTTAAATTTTTGTACCTGCTTGATTCTAGCATCCCAAACCTGTTTGGCATATTGGGCTGCTCTTTTTACTGATGACTATGCATTCAGTTTTCTTGCAGTTTATTTCTAGTCCTTTCTTGTTACTTTCTTCAGCTACCTTCTGTAGGAGGTCTTGTAGTTTCCTTTCTGTGTCTGCTATCAGCACTGTATCATCTGCATATCTTAGGTTGTTTAAATTGCGGCCTCCGATTACGAATCCAGGCATAACTTTTAGGGTCCTCAAAATATTCTCGCTGTACAAGTTGAACAGATCCGGTGAAAAGACACATCCTTGTCTTACGCCCCTTTCTATCTTTGTATATCTACTCAATTCATTACCTGTCCATATGTAAGTGGTTTGTTGCCAGTAAAGATTCTTCATTACTCTCAAGTTTTTCCAAAATATGTTTAGGTTGTCGAGTATCTCCATCAATTCCTTGTGGCGTATTTTGTCAAACGTCTTCGCATAATCACTAAAGCAGAGGTATAAGTCCTTCTTCATTTGTATTGCCCTTTCAGAGAGCATCCTAATCATAAATATGGCATTCCTTGTTCCTGTGTCTTTAATGAAACCACACTGTTCTTGTCCTATCTCTGGCCTGATTCTTCTTCTCGCAAGGTCTGTCTGTTTAAACTTTTATTGTATTTTTCCAATTCTCAAAAGAGATGTTGTGCATTGGGATCAAACTTTTGGATAAACTGTCTAAAGTTCATGATTTTTCCTTGTACTTTCAACCATCTCTGTCATTATCAAGAACTGGGTGTTATCAGTGCAGTAGACTAAGTTTTGTTGACTATATCCTGTCATTTTTTTTCAGGGCACAGGAATTTCAATCAGTCCAAAGTGATATCATGTATAACAATTAAATAGAGATAGATTACAATAGAAAAGCATTTATCAAATATCTATACATATTATTACTAAGTAAATTTTCTGGCCCCAACTATAGGTAAAATAGCTAGACAGACAGGGTCCTATAGCCTTGGGGGAAACCAGTTTAGGAGAAGGAAAAGGATTTTAAATTGAAATGTTTTCATTTTTTAAAAAAATTTTATTTGTTTTTAATTTAATATGTATGAGTATATAATCTAGCTGATTTAATTTAGATTTTTTCTTTTTGTTTAAATTTTCATAAATTTTGTTATTAAATATCCCACATTGTGATAATAGATCTGCTAAGAGTGATAAAATGGATGCAAATTTGCTGAGTTAGAGGGTAACTTTGCATGATAGGGTCATAAGCTGGCCCTGATTGTAGTGGTCGGGTAAACATTATCTTGAGAGTGTGTACCAAAAAAGTGACAGTTTTGAGGAAGAAGCTGAATGAGTGGAACTTTCTCCTTATGAAAGAACAGAATTATGTAGATTTTTCCTTCACACATCCCATTCTTTGGATAAAGAGGCTTAGGGCCACATGATGTTGAAACATCTGTTTGCTTGATTTTGGTTATCACACACAATGTTGAGCCTGGTCAGTACCTAGATGGGTTCCCACTTAAGACTACCAGATGCTATAATCTTGGATGTGTGGGTGGTGTAGTAGATAATGGGTCAGAATTCCTAATCAGAAAGCTGAGTTCTAATTCCAGTTGGGTTCATTATATTCACTCTTGAAAAAAGTATGAATCCACCTCTTCTACTCCGTTATAGGTTAATTAGTAATATTTGTATTATTAAATTATTATTATCTAAAAAAAATTATATCTTAAAAGTATTTTCTGGCTTCAACCCTACATTAGTCACATGGGGTGTTTTGTTATCCCAAAATTTTAAAAATATTTGTAATTCCTATTTATCAACCTGTTTCTTTTGTTCCCTTGCACTACTCTCCTGACTCAGTGAGGGTGTGCAGCATGTGGTGTGGTACAGTTGTAGTTCAGTTGTTGTGGGAGGTAGACACCCAGGGATTATCTATTTTTGGAAATCCATGATGGGTTAATAAGCTGTAGAAAATGAATCAATCTGGATAATGAACAGGAAAAATTCATTAATCCCTTTTATGTTATACTTTTATTTCTTTTCCTTTTTCGTCTTTTCTTTAGAAATTATTCATTGTGTTATCTATTTTCAGGCAGCATTCCTGGAATATCTGAAGAGTCCAAAGAAAGAGATGAATCCTCTTTCACTGGTGGCAGCGGCAATGCAGATGATGAAGAGGGTGCCTATTCAGAGTGTTAGTATTTAGTCATATGTTCACAAGAATATAAAAATAGTACTTACGGTCACATTAATTACCGTTGCATTTATTTGGTTTTTAGTTTCATCAATTGTCTGTGTTTAATTTTGATAAATACACAAGTACAAATAGAAAATCCATATATTTTAATCTATTAGCTTTAATATTTTAATCCACTGCTTCAATTGGATTTAATAATAGAGTTTTAATATTTGCCAACCAATAGAAGGATTTTTAGAAAACCAGACTTTTACTCAAAATGTTTATAAATAATGAAAAATGACTTAAGTGATTTTTTTCATCTTACATTGTTTTAATCAAATTATATGACATTTGTTAAGAATATTAATAAATATTAAATTGTAGCAGATCAGTTTAGTAATAATACGAGCAAGCTGGTGCCATAAAAAATGATGGCAAAATATTTATATTGATATGTTGTCTAAAACGATGGCAACATGTATATTGATGCATCTACTATTGAGTATCTTACATTAAGACATAAGAAAAAGAAATAATCCAACCCCCATGCACATGATGGGGGTGGGGGAACACACGCACACACACACACACACACACACACACACACACAGAGTCATTATTATAATAAGGCGGATAAAAACATAACATTACTAAACTTAATTATCTGCCCTTGTCTTAGCTATAATTTATGCACAGATCAAAAGGTGTTACATGAATTTGGTTAGAAGCATGAAATATTAGTTGCCTTCAAGGTAGTTCTAATTTTTGAAATAACTATACATTTATTTTAAAGCTCATTTCTTTCACCTTTTGAACATCTCAAAAAATTTTTTCTTAATATTAGCAAGTGTCAAAACAAATTTTAATGATTAGAAGAGGCAATATATAGCAAGAAAATTAAGACCTAAATTTACAATAATTAAACAATTAAGACCCATTTACAATGTGATAGATATTTATCTATCATATTGTAAATGAGGTGCTTGAAAATCCCATGGTACTAATGCTGTTCCAATGGCCCACAGGATTAAGAGAGGATTAACATAGAATCTCCTTATTCTTTAATTTAGCCTTGCCATGTATCATTGCATGGCCACTTTGGTGTAGTGTAACGATTAACAACCTTGTCTTGTTAGATCAATTATGACGGAATAGTTAGTTTGATTCTTACTGGGTGCTCAATACTGTCTGCCAGGTGTCACATCTAAGCTTTGCTTAGTAAATCACTATTATATCATTGCTTAGCATAATGTTCTTTTTATTTATCCTATAAAAATCCAGAAAGAACCATCAAGACAATATATATAACAAGAAAATAAGAACTAAATAATATATCTATAATATTTTAAATAGGGTGTTTGAAAATCCCACAGTACTAATGTTGTGCCAATGGCCCACATTATTAACATCTTTCAATTAACCTTGCCATATTATCATTCTATATAGGATGAATATATTTTTTATTTTGTTTTTATTTATCCTATAAAAATCATGAAGAAAACCCAAGACAATATATAAAAAAAAAATAATAATAACTAAATGATATATTTGTCTATATTTCTGAGATGAAGTATTGTAAATATTTGCACTGTAGTCCTCATCTTTATTGTCATATCCTCAAGAACACGGGGCTAGAAAAAAAGTGTTAGTTGAAGTAATCCAGTGACTTGACCCAAAGAGTTGTGTGTTCAATATCAGAGATGAACAAAAACTTGGGGAGTTGAGTTACTAAAGGGAAATAACTGAAACTGAGATATTCAGAAAAGGCATGGCATGTGGAACTAGAACAATCCACCCTGGTGGATGAAATAATGAGTTCAGTTCATAATTCTAATGCATATCACCTGAAGAAGGTCAGAGTGTACAACAGCTGAAATGTTGTGAATGTGACAATAAAGATGAGGACAACAGTTTGAACACTGTAAGTAGTATAAATAGTTTATCTATAATATTTCAAATGATGTGTTTGAAAACTCAACAATACTAATTAATACTTAAAGAGCAACTTTTAAAATTTTAAGTTATAAAACATTAAAATGCTCAAGTGAGTAATTTGTATTAAATATAAAAGGTCATGAAAACTGACCAGTTTGTGGTGTTAGATTGAGATTAGTTAAAAATGATGTAATTTAGTCAAGCAAAATAAAGCAACCTCAATACGTAAATAAGTCAACCTAAATAAATCAAAATGCATGAAATCCTGTATTTTCTATAAATTAGTTCTTTGTTTACTAATATAGGACCTGTCATAAATGGCAAAACTATTTACATATAGATTAGCACTTCTGCCTAGAATCTGTGTATTGTTAGAGAGGGTTCAAACTCTTATCTGTCTAGGATCAGAATTTTAATTTTCTCTTATTCATGTACATTGTGTTTTACTATTAACTAGAAAAGGTCCCTGGTGTTGCTCAGGAATTAATTTTGTTTAAATCAAGACAGGCATTGTATAGATTATTAAAATGACTAAAGCAAGTTCAGATTAATTTACTACCAAAAGTTGATTTACCTCCCTTACAACTATCTTTTTTTTTCTTATATGGGAATAAATATTTAACTTTCATGAGAAATCACTTCTTTGACTACATCTGTGACCTATTGTGGCCTTTGGAATTGACCAAAGTCAACTTTACATAGCTTACTGCATGTCAGATTTTGGTTGAAATCCATCCAATATTTTATGAATCTATAATGACAGACACTACATTTCATTTGTACAGATTTTAATTTAATTTAAATTGTTGGCTCTCAATTATTTTAACAAAAATAAAAGCCAAATGACATGTTTGTAATATAAGACTTTATTTATGCATTTTTCTGTTAAGAGAACTAAAGCAAATTTGTTGTTTGCCTGATTTATTGACAAAAAACATTCTTGGCAAGATACAACCTAATTTTGGTATGAATACATCTGGAAATTAAGTTTTGTTAAAAATTAAATGTGATATTAACATTCTTGTTAATTACTTTTCCAAATTTGTATTTAAAAAGCTTACATAAATAGTTTTGCTTAATGAAACATAATTAATATTTTGTTTGTTGTTTATTAGAATGAATTTTCATTTCTTGTTTCATCCATTCAAAAAATATCTTTTCTTTATAGCAATTCCATTTATAGCAGCTGCAGATATTAGCAATGTAATCAAGTCTGGATTCTTAGAAAAGAAACGAAAAAAAGGTAAAAATCTAACAATTTCCAAGACATTTTTTCTGTTTTTAAATTAAAGTGTGTCAGTACTAATAAGAAAATCATATTGAAATAAATGTCATTTCACTGCCTCTATATAAAAATATAAACTAAAAAAATATATAGAAATTATCATTTATTACAGCAATAAAAACAGGCATATTCAAAGAATATTCATAATGAATATATATATATATTACTATAAATGGTAATATTATAATACAACGATTAAAAACAGCTAAACTGGTTTATTGGTTTTCTCTCAACAGAGCAAAAAGTTAAGAACAAAATATATGCAAACAAATTAAAAAAAAAGAGAGAGAGAGAGAGACCCTTCCCCACAATCACTCTTCTGTTTACTTTTTCTGTTTTCATAAACAGAAAGAGTAGTTGGTGGGCTTCTTTTTATTTTTTATCTTTCTTATATCAATTCAACCCAGGCAAGACAATAATGCCACTAAGATGCAAGGGTTTACTGGAAGTAAAAGAGAATGAAAAAGACTGGAAACTGAATCTTAAACAGGAAACAAACAATAAACTTCTAGTTCTGTTCAAAAGATCAGGGAGAAATGTAAACCAAATGACAGGTGAACATATCTACTCCTATTGCAAAGATAAATTATTATAAATACATTTTCCAAGTTTAGGTGGAGACGTTAGAAGTATAGAGTTGAAATAGAATTTAGAACAAGGGATAAACCTTTACTCCTGTTTGAAAGACCAGGGAGGAGTATGAATTGGATGATAGGAAAAATGTGTGTTGCAGTGTAATGGATATCAGCTCAGAATGAGAAAAATGAGAGCCAAGTTCAAATTCCAGTTGAATTCATCGCATTCACTTACACACAGATACCCTTATAAAAGTTATTAATCTATCTCCAGCTATGGGTTAAATAGCAGGACAGATTGGGTTCTGTGGCCTTGTATGGCAATCAGTCTATCGCAGAAAGAAATGGCAACTTACTGCGAGAAAATCTTCTGCCTAGTCAGTCATGGATCAAAAGAGACATGATTGCCCAAGCATGTATCACGAATGACATTTAACTGATTGATATAACATTACTCTGGAGGTTGTACTTTTTTTAGTTACTGTGCCTATTTTTGCTTTTTTTTTTTTGCTTTGATGAAAGAGGATTGATAACTCAATTTAGCTGTTTTTAATTGTTGTATTATAATATCACTATTTTTTGTTATAAATGTATTTTAATGTGTGCATTTTATTAGTGTATCCTCTCCATAATAGGTTACATTCTTTATTTTTAGTTAGGTAGCATTTTTAAAATTATGGCATTTGTTACTGTATTAAAAAAAGAATACAACCTACTATGGAGAAGGAATATTAATAAAGGGTGTATGTTTTAAATGTATTGAACTGGTTAAGTCATGTAAAGTTGCTAATTAGTCATGCAAATATCATTCATGTCTGGATAAAAATTCATCAATTCTGATTTTAGTGGATTTTTCATCTTCATTTTTGCTTGGATTTCCTTAAGCACGTATTAATTTTAATTTTGCTTTTTATGTCTGTCATACTTAATTGAACCTTTGGTTTTTCTTTTCTTTAACTTGTTAAAAATTTCTGTGGCTGTAGGACTCTTTCTTTCTTTCTTTCTTTCTTCTCCATGGCTGTTGGACTCTTTCTTTCTCTCTTTTTCTCTTCTTTACCCTGTCTGCGGGTCACGTATGGGCTAGTTAATAGGCTTCCATCCCTGGCTACTGCTTTATGGTTCCAGTCAAAAAGTTAAAAAAGCATTTTTACCTTACTAGCCGTAACCATGTGTTGGGTTGTGAGCTCAATATTCTTTAAAAGTAAGTCATTTTTGTTTAGATTTCCTTAAGCACGTATTAATTTTAATTTTGCTTTTTATGTCTGTTATGCTTAATTGAACGTTTGATTTTTCTTTTCTTTAACTTGTTAGAAATTTCAGTGTTTGTTGGATTAACTAAATTAAAACTTAGCAATTCTTCATCTTATTACTTTTTTTTTTGTTATTGGAGTAGATAGACCCTATTATCGCCTGGTTCACACTCCTCGCACCTCTATTGAACAGGCATAGAGGCTTATCCCTTGATCCCTGTTTAGGAAGTGGTTTCCAGCTTTCTCTTTTCTCTCCTCAGACCTCAGTATTGGTGCCTCCGTAATCTTCCTGCGATATTAGTGGTTGGTGTCAACGTCTCTTCATTGTGAGGGTACCGGGTTGGCAGTTTTCTGGTTGCTGCTTCTGACTGGTAGTTAGGAGCCCTAACTCTTGTGTAGCGTTAAGAGCAGCTGCTCTGATCAACAGTTGCATAACATCGGGGTTCTTGTAGTGCCATGTTGCACATGAATAGGTGTCCCTGCAAGTGCTTTCAGTGGGCAACCCTGAGGCCACACTTTGCTGCAGCCTGCGTCAGTTCCCTTCCAGTGCATGTCGTAGTTAATGACCGCCCGCCTCCTCTACTCCTGGTCTCTTCTTTCCAACAAAAATTTAATATGAACAACCATATCTCAAAAAAACCTAAACCAGGAAATCTTAAATCACCTAAACCTCTTATCATTTTTTTTACTAACATCTGGGGTATTCGTACCATCTTCTGTAGTGTTGAATCTTTCCTCCATGAAAAGTCCCCTGACATCTTAGCATTCTTTGAGACTAATCTCAACCCCTCAATTCCCTCCTCTGACTTTTCGATCCCTAGCTATCTTCCCCTTTTAAGGAAGGATACCACTGTCCATATGCATGGGCTGGGGGTTTACGTTAGTGAACACCTCCCTCTAGCTAGGGTGACATCTCTCAAATCCCCTGACCACCCATATATGCGTTTCTGTCTGTCACTTCTCAGATTGGTTAGCTATCTTTTCTTTCTGTACCATTCCCCCTCCTCTCCCGACTGTTCCCTGCTAGACAGCATCTCTGACAATATACATAAGGCTACTTCCTCCCACCCATTTTCTCACATATTTGTGTTAGCCCATCATGCCGAGTGGCTAAAAGACTCTGTTACTGATTCAGCTGGCATTCATGTCATTAACTTCATTATTTTACAATCCCTTACGCAAGTGGTGGATTTCCTCACATGCTTTCCCAGCATCCCCTCAAGACACGCTTCTCTATTAGATATATGCTTCACTTCTGTACCTGACTCTTGCCAGGTCTTGCAGCTTTGCCCACTTAGCAACGGTCATGCTGTTGTTTCTCTTAATATATCTCATTACTCTCACTCCACCTAGGAGCCTCCTACCTACGGGATCACCTACTACTACCAAAGAGCTGACTGGGACGCATTTTGCATTTTCCTATGCGACGTCTCTTGGGGAAAAGTGTTCACTCTTCCAGTTAATGACTGCACCTCTGAGATTTCCTCCTGAGTGAAACCGATCAGGAAGTTTTGTCTTCAACCTCATTCCTCCCCCTGGTTCTCTTCTGCTTGTTCAGCTGCCATTACCCACAGGAACCACTATTTCCAGCTATTTCAGAGACATGCGTCTGACCACAATAGGCGCCTATTTGTCTCTCCTCGTAATGAGTGTAAGAGGATCCTGAATGATGCCAAGCGGTTGTTTGCTGAGAGAATGAGGCAGTGCCTAGCTGACTGCAAGTTTGGCTCCAAGAACTATTGGCAACTGTGCAAACGTGTGCTGAACAACAGCAAATCCTCCATCTCTCCCTTAATCAATGAATTTGAGGTCCTCATGGCATCTGTGGACAAGGTCAAATGCTTTGCTCACAGATTCTCACATTTGACTCATCTGGAGTACCCGCACAAAACTTCGCTGTTAGAACTGAGGCACAACTGAAAGGTGTTTACATTACCCTGTTTCTGGTATCTAAGATAATATCAAAACTTGACCCCCATAAAATGAGTGGAAGTGATGGAATCCTGGTCATTGTCCTGAAGAAATGTACCCCTGAACTTTTCTTTGTCCTCTCTAAACTCTATAATTACTGCCTTTCTGCTTCTTGTTTTCCTGCATGCTGGAAGTCCTCTTCTGTGGTTCCTGTATTTAAGAACTCTGGGTAACCCTCAGACCTATCCAACTATCACCCTATCAGCCTTCTACCAATTTTCGGAAAAGTGTTTGAGGCTATTATCAATACTGAAATAGTTCAACATCTTACTTCCCATAAACTATTCTCAGACAGGCAATATGGCTTCCGCTTCACCAAGTCCACAGCTGATATGCTAGTGATCGTCACAGAGTACATATACCAGGCCCTTGATAAGTCCGCGAGGCTCATGCTGTTGCTCTCGACATCTCCAAGGGTTTTGATAGGGTTTGGTACACTGGCCTACGCAAGCTACAGGGCTATGGTATCACTGGACGCTTGCTTGATCTGATTCAATCCTTTCTATCTAACTGCATAATGAAGGTTGTCTTGAATGAGCATGCCTCCACCTCCTACTGCACAAATGCTGGAGTTCCCCAAGGCTCTATCCTAGGCCCAACACTTTTACTGATTGTCATAAATGATCTCCCAGACATGACCAAGTCCCAAGTAGGCATCTATGCAGATGATACCACAGTCTACTCCCACATCAGTAAGAAATCCAGCAAGGTAGACAAACATAACCTCACTGCTGATCTTGAGAAGGATCTACACTCGGTGGTGGACTGGGGTAGGAAGTGGCTTGTAAATTCAAAAACGAAACTGCTATCTGTCAACCATCACAGGCAACTCTCCTACCCACCATAAGTATGAGTCAAGCGAGTCTCCCTGAAAGCAATATATTGCACCTCCTTGGCCTTACCCTATCTTCTGACCTCAAGTGGAATCATTACATTGAGTCAATAGCTAAATCCACTGCTAAGAAGGTTGGGTCACTGTGTTGAGCCAGGAAGTTTTTTTACACCTGAATCCATCTTGCACATATACAAATCAACTATCCGTCTGTGTTTAGAATACTGCTGTCATATATGGTCAGGTGTTCCTGCTGTTCATCTCAGTGTTCTCGACAGGCTCCAAAGGAGAATCTCTAACGTCATAGGTCCCGACTTGGCAGTCACTTTCTCACTGGTGGGATGTAACATCCCTCTATTCTATAAATATATTCATGGCTTCTGCTCCGACGAACTTAAGTCACTGGTGCCCCCACTACTAGAATTTACTCGTGCAACCAAACTGATAACAAGGTCCCATCCACTTACAGTTAGATCAATCAAATGCAGCCGTCAATTCTACTCCAGCAGCTTCTTTACTCACACTTCCCACCTGTGGAACTCCTTTCCGTATGCTTGCTTTCCTGACGGTTACAACCTCCAGGAATTTAAATGCAATGTCAATACCCATCTCTTATCCACTTGACTCCAGTTCTTTGTACATCACCCTGTATATCTTGTTCTTTTTCTTTTTCTCTACCTTTGCAACTGTCTTCACACCTGTGTTTCCGTCCTTCTCTTGCCCTTTCTCTGATATCCCCTGTAACTGGTCCGTCTTTCTCTTCACTCTCCTCTTGTCTAAACTTTTACTCTTATGTAGCCCCCTGCTCATCAGTGGCGGTACCACCTTGCTTGGGGTGAAACGATTATATAAAAAAAAAAAGACATCTATAGATTTGCTTTGAAAATGCCGCTTTGATTCTCATTGACTGGCAGCCTTATATCCTACTTATGAAAGATTTCTAATTGGTTGGTCAGACTATGGCTTTGTGACCTGGCAATTTGTAATATGAATCTATTTTTAGATCTAGTGAAATTTTTATTTTTTTATTTTTATTATTTCTCTATTATTACATATACACTAATGAATATGATTTGAAAGAGTTGAGTGGTTTTGATAAAAGCCACATTTTTATGCTCCAAAATTAGGTTAGAGCTTTTTTGAAATGACATGGCTTATGGGGTTTTAATAATCCACTGTGTTGAGGACCTATTGGCAGTGATTTGAGGTAATAAAAGAATTCCCCAATGATTCATTGGTTTTCTCTTTCTGGTCGAATTTTGTCTGATATACACGCTGAAAGAGATTGTACTTATATGCAATATTTTGTGATATATTAGATTGATCAATCAAAAAAATATTTCTTTATGGAAAGACAAGACAAATTTCTAGGTCAGGAAAGAATGATCTTAAGACATTTTTAAAATTCCGTTTTTAATTCACAAAACCAGAAAAAATGCTCATATTTTAAATGCTATTATTTTATTAATTGTACTTGGATTTCTATGTAAATGTTATTATAATGTTATTAATTGTACCCACATCTCTATTCTAGACTCAGTCCTTTTGAAGTCTTATCAGAAAAGGTATTGTGTTCTCAAAGACAATATTCTCTATTATTATGAAAAACCAACAGACAAACGGCAACTTGGGGCTTTCATACTCAAAGGTAAGAATTCTTTATGCATTTTATAAAACAACATTTTTTTTTCCTTTAGACATAATGGAATATTTTCTTAATCATAAAATTAACTAATTATTAGTTTACTACATTTGAGAACATAGTTTTTATTTAATATTTTGAAATTTAATGATAAAACACAATCTTGCTCAATAAATTGAGTGACAGCACTTCACTAGGCAATACAAATTAGCCTCTGAGGAGTAATTTTAGTAAACTTAAATAATGCCTAAATGTTAAATTCACTTTGGTAGGAAGAGAAACAAGCCTGCTACTGCCTCTGCTTAGAACACATCCATTAAGCCGGTGTTTCTCAACATTCCTAGTAGAAAATGAAACAGCAAAATTTTTAAAGGCTATTTAAATGTTATGAAAGGCATTTAAATGTTATGAAATAAAATCACAGATTTTTTAAAAATTCACAAAAATATGAACTTATTTTATTTACAATTAAAAACTATGTTCTTAGTTAATTTCATGATCAAGAAAATATTTCATTATGTCAGAAGGAATAAAATGTTGTTTTAATAATGTTTCTATTCAACTATTTGCACAGATTATTTAGTGTAAAATCTGTGCCTGGTGATTTTTTTTTTTTTTTTTTTTTTTTTTTGCAATTTTTTAAATGTTTGCTTGAATGTTTGACCCTCATTTTCACTTTTAGTTGAGTGTAGTCTTTCTCGCTTTTTATTTTTGATGTTATTTAGGATTGAGAAGCTGAATTCACATAAACAAGAAAATTGCAATAACGCTGATAAAGCCTTTTTAGCTAATGTTGGACAAAAAGTTAAATACTTATTCAAATACTAACGTCATACCATTACTACATCCACACACACACATACACATATATGTATGCCATGACAATTGGTTGAGAATTACTGCATTAAGCCGGGGAGTGGGAGTCTATTGTCTTCAGAAATTTTGTTAGCCAAGGAGAGGCACAAGAGTCAGCATAGTTAATATATTGTATAAAATCTTGTTCCCTATTAATCAAATTCTTCTAAATTTTGTCATGTTTATATTCCTTATTTTTTTATTTCTAAGATAAGGTAGTATTTACACAATTCAAACTATTGTCCTCATCTTTGTTGCCATTTGTACAAAGTTTCTGGTGCTAGGAATTTTGAACCAAACCCTTTATTACAATCACTGGGGGTATATCATTCTCATTCCTTGTGTGAAGCTTCTTTTGGTAGTCATAAGTTATCTCCCTCTAACTTGACTCTAAGTTACTTGTTAGCCTGGTATTGAACTCACAATTCTTTGGGTCAAGTCACTGGAACTAACTAACATCTAAATCCGCTGGGCCATGTGTCCTTAGGAACAAGAACAACTGAAAAAACCTAATGTTCAGTAACCATTTTTTACTGGAGTTTATATTGCAATTTTTGATATTAATAGTTTTTTCTAGTATTTTTTACCAGAGCTCATGTTGCAATTTTTGGCACTAATGATTTTCTCTGGCACTCTGTATTACTGGTTCCCATATTGTATTCATCTCTATGTTTGGTCGGCTTAGGAGATTTTTGTAGCCTAGCATATGTGCTGATTCCTTAGGTTTATGTAGTTTCCAGTGGTATTCTCTATTATTTCACCTTCATCCCACAGGGGCCGGTGATCCTCTTTCTCCCTCCATATGTGGTCAGCTACGCCTGATTTTTTTATCGCCCCTCGTGTTACAACCTTGCAATGTTCTTGTAGCCTTACCTTAGGAGGGTAACCTATTTCTCCTTTATATTTCTTTCCATAGCTACATAGAATGGCGTACACACAGTCTTTAGTCCATGTTCTTCTCTGTTGGAGGTCTTAATCTGGAGAGGTACCTGCGAAATGTAGAACCACTTCTGAAGATTGTCCTGATGTTATATGGACCACAGATCCTTTGTATTATCTCTGATAACCCTTTTACATAGGGTAGACAGATTGAGGCTATTTTCTGAGATTTGTTATTCTCATGTACCCTCCCTTCCATGTTCTTTGGAGTTGTTGTCACGTACCCTGGATAATTGTTACTTTGTAGGGTACTGCTTATACTGAATTTTCCTGTTCATATGTCACTGCTTATGACTTTTGCTCGATGTTGCAGGCAGAAAATGATCCCTCTTTTTTACATTGTATGGATGGTGTGAGTTGTCTGGTGAAAGTTGGCTTGCGGTATATGGATATCTTGAACCCCACCTCTGTTCGAGTAATTAGCACATCCAGGAATGCCAGTTTAATTTCACTTTCTTTTTCCATAGTGAATTGTATTGATGATCTTACTGAGTTCACATGGTCCAGTAGTGTCTGGACCTCCTCCTTATGTGACCAGTGTATGAAGGTCTCATCAACATATCTCAGCCATAGCGTTGGCTTTAGAGCTGTGGATTCTAATGTCATCTCTTCAAAGTATTCCATGTATATGTTAGCCAGTGATGGTGATAATGGTTAGCCTATTGCTAAGCTTTCATCCTGTCGATATATGACTGATCCTAATCCAAAGTGTATTGTTTGTGTACAGAAAGTTAGCATCTCCATCAGGTTGTCTAGACAACCTGATGGAGATGCTAACTTTACCGGCACATTCTCCTTGGGATGAGTCTGAGGCCAGTCTGTCCCTGACTACATATGTGCCTCCACCAGAGATACCTTGGTAAACAGACTCATCACATCATGGGCTCAACATCTGGTTGCATTGGATGAGAATTTCAAACATATGATGGTGACTTTCCTATCAGTGCAAGTGTAGTGATAGACAAAACTGAATACACCAAGATACTGGAAGACCTCATTAGAAGTGGTAGCTATAGCAAGGTAAAGAAAGACCTTGTGTTGAAAACAGATCCTAATCAAGAACAAAGATCACTTTCAGCTTAAGACGTACAGGCAGTTGTCTCAACATTACAGCAACGTACTTCACATGTATGGTCTACGTTAGATTCATAAAGTCAGTATTTCGATTGTTAGCAGCCTAGGCTCAGTGTGCCACCCTCTGAGTCGCTTCTTGTAGATATTTTTTTTTTACTATCTCTCCTAAAGCCTGTTCTGCCATCTGTTTACATAAGCTCTTTAGGTAGGTTATGCACTGTTTTCCTCTGCTCATCTTGCTTTCAATCTCTCCTGTGTGTGTCATTTTCCAAGCCCTCTTTCTGTATTGTGTCCTAGAAATTTCAACAGTTCATTTCTGATGTTAAATATTAATATCCTTTTTTGTTTCTGTCGTAGACCTGGTTAAAAAGTCCAGCAAGAAAATAATACAACAACCAAAATAGGAAATAACGAATATATATTAACACAGCTAAATACAATATGTGGAACTCTGTTAGTAGAACGAATAAATACGGGTTAGGAAGTAATACTATAACTGGGACTCGCAATAGTCGTATGGTAGTAGTCTTGGCTATCTCTGCCTATCACTCTCTGCTGATCTGCTTATGCTGATCTCTCACTCTGCCACCTCTTGTTAGGGGAAGTATATATCCCTACTCACATATCACCCACCCTCTGACATTTCCTATATTTAATCATCCTTTCTCTACTCTATGTAGCCCCCTGTGCAGTAGTGGCAGTGACATGCCTTGCTTGGGGTGAAGCGCTTATAAAAAAAAAAAAAAAATTAATCTATAATACTTTTCTGTTTGATATTTTATTATATTCGTATATATATTAATAAATTATGAAAATAAAAAAATATTATCTTTCATTAAAAATGAAGAGCGAAAACTGTATAAAAAAAAAATCAAAGTATAAACAAACTTTGTGATCAAAACACTGTATTTTCCAAGAGGTGTTTTAAGAGGTTTGTTTTTTGTATAATATAACCCCATTTTTTTGCCTTTAATTTTCACTCAAAATTTTTTCTATTGTGCACAAGAAAATACAATAAGAGAACTAATATTACATATCGCCCAGTTCACACTCCACTCACGTCTATTGAACAGGTTAAGAGGCTCATCCCTTGTTCCCTGTTTAGGATGTGGTTTCCGGCTTTCTCTTTTCCAATCTTTTCACTATTACGTAGCCCCCTGCACATCAGTGGTGTTACCGCCTTGCTCAGGGTGATATGATTAAAAAAAACAAAAAAAAACGTTCAGTCCTCTTTTCTTCACTATTTACATTATTTAAATTATTTGGACTATTGTCCTCATCTTTGTTTCTATTTGTACAACGTTTCGGCTATTGCAAGCTTCGGTCTTGTTCAGGTGCTAAGAATTTTGAACCAAATTCTTTATTATGATCACTGAGGTATATCATTCTTATTCCTTGTGTGAAGTCTCTTTTAGTAGTCACAAGTTATCTTCCTCTAACCGGACACTTGTTCACCACTTATGTAGCCTGGTATTTAACTCACAACTCTTTGGGTCAAGTCACTGGAATTACCCAACCTCTATAGAAGTTGGTTAGTTTTCTTCTTTTCAAACAAAATTTTCTTGTTTCTTAATACTAATCTTAGCTGTTATCCCAATCTCCCTTTGGATATCAGTGTTGCACTTTCCATTCTCTGTTAATACTTCCTAGAAATTTAATTTTTTGCTAAACCCAAATAATACATTTCATATAATTTAACAATGTTATATTCTATGTATCAGTGAATGGTATTTGATATTTGGTTGGAAGAAAAGTCCTTGCTGTTTTTAAATAATCAAATTTATTTAGAAACCACAAGAATTTCCTTTCAACCAGATATTTCTAAGTCAGTAAATGATATTTCAAACAGGTTGCTCTTATTGATCAGTGCACAATTGATCTGCTTTGAATGATTTGGGCAATAAAAACTTATGTTGCTTTTAATTTTAATTTTAATTTTTTTTTTTTTTTTTGTTGTTGCAGATTATGAAGTTCGAACGAGTCCTAACCTTAGTAAGGAACCCTCAAAGAAAGACTTAAATTTTGATCTGCTGTGTCCTGGAAAGCGTACTTATCAGGTAAGTTAGTACACAATTTTATTTTTCTGTCAATGTAATTTTTTCTTTAAAATATAAATAAATAAAAATCATTGCCATTAATGTTTTAATCATGTATGAGCTATTTTGATGTTTTATAGGTACAATGTCAAAAACATGAATATTATATAAAAAAACATATCTATGAACACAAAAGGGATCTTACACGCAACAATTTATCAAAAAAAAAAATTCCAAAACATCACTTAAACATTTTCATTTATTAGACATTCCCTTCACATCTTCCGTAGTTTGCTTGATGTTTCAACTAGATGAATATTTATAAGAGTTCTTAAAAATTTTTCCAAAACCAATAACATTTTTGCTCTTGTATATAAATACTTGTTAAAAATTAAAATTCTTGCATTTGCCTTGATGAAGCCTCACAGAGGATTATATGTATCTTCTAAATTTGCCTTTTGTCTATATATATATAGTAATAGGAGTAGATAGATTTGTCTATTGATCGGTTCACACTCCTCTCCAACTTTTTGAACAGGTAAATTCTTTGTTTTCTGTTTAGGATTAGGTTTCCAGTCCCTTCTAAAGACTACTTCAACTCTAATAAAATTTGACCTGTTCAAGTTTAAAATTGGCTATCTTTCCTGTTATCTTGCCCTTTATGTAACAGCAACCTTCTACATTGAGTGGCTCTTGGTCTTTGCAGTGGGTGAACATCAGTAATAAAAATAAAATTAAAAAAAAACACTACATGGACTAGTCTATAAAAAATAGAACATTGTTTTAGGAAATATTTTTGTAGATAAGTGTTTTGACCTAAGGAATGCTAATCAGAATTGAAAAATATTGATTAGTTACGATTTAGAAGGGGTCAGTCTGTTTATGTTATCAATACAATGTCAAACTAATACCTGACTTTTATATGGTTATTGGCTTTAGCTATTTTGCACAAGAAAAGAGACATTTTTAAGGCTATATTACAGAAAGATTTGTTTTAAATAATGAACAAATACAATTTCTCTTAAATAATGAACAAATACATTTTTAATTTTTAAAGAACAAGAATTTATACAGATTAATAAAATTATATACCTGCTTATCCTGAATTAAGATAAATTATGATAGTGTGTACTTGGACTCTATGGAAACAGTAAGTAATAACTGAGTAGTACTATAAAACCTAGACAATATAGACATGATCAATGGGATGAGAACAGTTGGAAATTAAATAAAGAGTTCAGTTCAGATTTATGTGTAGGTTACTGTGGTAATAAAATAAGCACCTCCCATCTCCCTCCTCACTTATAGGTACCTATTAAAATAAAATAGTTTTCAGTGCTAAGGCTGAATTAGTTGAATAAACCTTCTACTTAGTTGTTATAATATTACAGTTACCTAGATCAATATACAATGAAAGAATTCTGGAGGGCACAATGGCTGAAATGTTGTAATAACAATAACAAAGATGAAGACAATTGTCCAAATATAAATAGTGTAAATAATGGTAACACCTCACGCCAAAAATGTTTGTGGATGTACCAGTGAAAAATATCTTTTTAAATGTTAAAAATAAAAATGTTAAATGTTAGAAAAAGATTAGAAAATTTTTTAAAAGAATGTAAAAAATATGTTGATATATCAATATTAGAACATTTTCAAACTTGACATTTTTGTAAATAACAGCTAAGGAGTGGCGTCAAAGGCTAATAACTCTTCAAAGTCACGGATCGATTTGACACTGAAAAAGATAACAAATCAATATTTTTCAGTTCTGACAAGTGTCATGGTCTAAGGCAGTGATCAGCAACCTGTGGCATGTCAAGCAATTTCAAATAGCACGCAAATTGTGTAAAACTCAAAGTAACAAAGTACGTTGCCAATATTGAGCAATTAGCTAAGACCATCAAAGGGCAAGTCTCTCATTAATAATAAAAACTTAAAAAAAAGTTTTAAAAACAGTTTATTTCTATTAATGTGGTTTACATGTTATTGTATATATTACTATTAGTTTAATATATGTATTGAAATTCGACAAGATGAATAGTATAAATAAAGAACTGGTAGGAAAATGTGTCTTTAATCTCACATGTTTCACTTTAGAGGATGTGCATTGTGGTACAGTGGATATCGGCTCGGAACGAGAAACCGGGGAGCCGAGTTCAAATTCCAGTTGAATCCATTGCATTCACTTACGCGCAAATACCCTTGGGAAAGGTATTAATCCGTCTCTTCCTTCCAGTTATGAGTTAAATAACAGGACAGATTGGGTTCTATAGCCTTGGTCGGCAACCAGTCTACCGCAGAAAGCAATGGCAACCTACTGCGGGATAATCTTCTCCCCAGTCAGTCATGTCTCTTTCGAGACATGATCACCCAAGCGTGTATCACGTATGGCACCTAAACTGACTGACTGTTTCACTTTAATAGACTTCTTCAGAGATTTACAACAAATGATTTAAAAGTTAAGAAAAAAATTCAGACAGTATATTGATTGAGGTTTGATTTCATTAGTCAGATACTTGTAACGTGTAATAAAGCAATAGATAATCCTTTTCAAAAGTAGGAAAAACTTATGCCTGTTTATATGTGTGTGTACCATGTGTAGTAAAAGCAATAGATCCTTATTTTAAATGTAAGTGTATGTATGTGAAAATAATGTTTGTGTCAAGTGTATTTAAACTATAGATAAATTAAGTGTGTTTATATGTTGGTAACATTAGTATGTGTGTAAATGACAAAATGAAATACATTTTCATTCAAAATTGCTGCAAAATAATGTATGCAAGCATCAAGCAGTGGACGATTTTCTTTTTTAAAATATAATATGTGTATGAGAGAATATTTTTAAAGACCTGTTTTCTTACCTGTTCTTTACTAATTCTATTTATATATTACTATATAAAATATATAGTAGAACAGGTATATTGACCTTGATTTGTATAAAAATATGTATGCTGTTTGTACACTGAATGATTTTTAAAACCCTATGTTGGCACATAGCAAAAGGTTGCTGACCCCTATTCTAAGAAAAGCCTAAAGAAGGCTAATAAAGAAAAATCATTCCCCACCCCCTCCAACCTAAAATAAAAAAATCATGTTCAATAGAAAATGAAGAAAATTACCCTGATTCCAACGTTAATCCGCATGCAATTTACTTGTGGAGGATTAGAGGTTTCATCTATATTAATTTAGTCTAAAAAAATGGACCCGTGACTCGTAGTTCCTTAGTTTGTACAATGTTTTCCATTCCTTGAACTACTTCCTCTGGATTCGAATCCAAGCATATCTGATTTGTTGACATCTCTCTGTTTAACACAGAGACATTTGAGTGTTGAACACCCGTTGACCCCGGAGTACTATTCACAACGGATAGCTCAATTTCCTTTTCCGAAACACTGTTGCTTCTTTCACACTTAAAAATCCGCTTCCTAGCTATTATTCCAAGGATTATCATAACGCCGACCACGCCAGCAATGACCCCTATCGTCAACCTCCTCGGGAGTTCCTCACATCCTTCACTAAATCTCTCCATATCTATCTGTTCCAAGGTATTTACTAGTTTGCGGATAGGAATCTCCTCCATATCGCGCAATTCTACCGGCATGGTGTCCACTGAAAAATTGGGAAATTTCTGCGTAATTGGGGACCAAACCACTGAACCAGAGACGTATAATTTACTTTATGCTTTAGATACTATTAATAATTTTCCACGTTTGTATCTTCCTAACTATTTCACTTAAACTATCGTTAATCCTCCCACTGCTTCTTTCCCAATCCTATAGCATATCAGCCAATAAGTTTACAAGACTTTTCAGTTGTTCTTTCTTTTTGTTCCGATCAACTGTGGAATCTGCAGGTCTATCCGTGTCAATATAAAGTTTTCAGAAATTAATATATCTTCAAAAGATATTTCCCAAGTCACATAAATGAAAATTCACAGAGGATGTTGAATTGATGGGAACCTGCCAAAAGCATAATTCACAACCATAGAAATGTAAATCATTTTGTAGTGTACAGTCATTGAAAAGAAATCCAAAAAAAAAAAAAAAAACTAACACTGCACAACCCAACGAAAACATTGTTATCAACAAGTTAATCCAATTATCCACTTTAAAGAGTAGAAGAAACTTCCTTTACATGATTTTACATTTCACTTACTCAATAAAAGTAAGATTAATTAAGCAACATACCAGTAAACTCACTTCACATATATGGTAAAATATTAACAAAAAAATAAATCATTAACTCAGATGTTTTATACTTACAGATAGGTAAATATCTCAACTTTAACACTCCCGTCAACCCCAACCCTATGCGCTCTCCGCTAAGCGTACTACTCTCTGCCTGCACCCCCTCCGTTCTACCCTTAATGTGTTCGACACATTTCTCAATTCTAGGGTCAGATCGGCAAAAGTATGCATTTTTTTTTTTCTAACTAGACTTATAAACACGAGCAGAAAACACACACACTATCAAATCAAAGAGTCACCTACCTTGGCTGACGTCTATAGTCACTTAGTCGCGCGGCTGCTATATATTTTCGTCTTCTTTTTTTCTTTCTATCTGGTAGTTTTAAGTCCGTTGAATTTTCAATCGTCGCCGTGGTAACCAGCTCGTATCTATCTGTTTTATTGTCTCAAAACAGCAAGTCACTTAGGCACCAAATGATGTTTGTTACGCCTTGCGAATGCTGGTTCCAGTTATATCAACGAACAGACAAACCCGTATATATATAAATATATGAGTTATATTTTTATTAATGACGATGAACCGTGTAGCCTAGGGAACAGAGAGTGAGAGAGCGCGCTTCTAATGGGTTGACGGGAGTGTCTCTCTTCACCGGCCGATCTCTGTCTACTGTCTGGCTCTCTGTCTTCGTCTGGTGAATTCGTGCGCCGAGGTCTTTTTATAATCTCCAAACCGGGACTTCCGGATTTTGCCTCGCCCACGCACGCCCACGTAATTCTCAGAGACACCTGTTCTGTTTGCCTCTTGTAGCCATTTCCGCTACTGCCGGAAATAAGGTCAAACAAACATCCGTTCCTTTCAACGACCGGAAACGCCCCCGCTTGCATCAGCTTCCTCGGGTGGGCCCAGATTGTTATATTACAGTAGTGCCTATATTTTCTAGAGAAAAATTTAAAATACTTTTCTGTAGCAAAATTTTTATAGGGTGATTTTGTTATTTATTAGAATCTTAGGAATATAAGAATTATTTTTAAAATATCGATGGACCTGAAGCAGACAACCACCATGTTTAATTTCGTTGTTTTTCATTTTTTTTTTACTTTTTTCAGCGCAGTGCTTTCTTAGCTTTACAATTGACAAAAAAATTTTGAAAAATTTCAATATTTAAACATTTTCTGGGGGGGATCAGTTTATTATACAATGTTATAGTAAGTCGAGCCTCCATTTTGAAACCAGTTGTCGGTATGACATTACCGCCACCTGTAAATGTGTTCATTATCAAATTTTATGGACTTTTTTCAGTGCAATATTATCTTTTACACCTTAAACTTTACAAATGGCCAAAAAAATTTGCAAAAATTTCAACATTTAAACAATTTGCAGGTGGGGACCAGTTTCTCATACAACCTTATAGTCCATTGAAAATGGAGGATCAATTTACTTTAACATTGTATGAGAAACTGACACCCCCACCCCCACAAATTTGTTTAAATATTGTAATTTTTCAAAATTTTTTGAAAATTGGAAAGTTTAAATAACAGTTGATAGAACTGCACTGAAAAAGTAAAAAAAAAAAGAAAAAAGAAAAAGAAAAACAACAAAATTAACATAAACAAAGTGACCCCAACATGAGTGGATTGAAAATTTGAAAATGGAGGATCGATTTACTATAACGTTCTATGAGAAACTGACCCTTCCCCGACCCAAAGTCGTTCAAATATTGTAATTTAAAAAAAATTTTTTTGATAATTGGAAAGTTTTAGTAAGAATTGATAAGTCTGCGCTGAAAAAAGTAAAAAAAAAAAATGAAAAACAACGAAATTAAACATGGTGGTAGTCTACTTCAGGTCCACCAAAATATCATTTTAAAATTTAGGCAATATTTAGATATTGTTCTATTAACAAATGGCTTACAGCCATATCATGTTGACACATTGGTTCTTTTATGATCACCAAAGTTAACCAATGTTGATCTTGATCAGTACCACTCGGGAATACCAGGTGCTGTAAACTTGGATATGTGGGTAGTGTAATGGATAGCTTCTTGGAATTGGAAAGGGGAGATCCAAGCTCTAATTCTGGTCAGGTTCATTATATTCACTTATGTGCAAATACCCTTGAGAAAGGTATGAATCCACCTCTTTTCCCTGCCATCTATGGGCTGATTAGTAGGACTTGTATTAGTAAATCATTATCTCCAAAATATCCTTTTTTTTTTTTTTTAATTTTTTTTTTTAATAATCATATTGCCCCAAGCAAGGCATTTTACTGCCACTGTTTTGCAGGGGGTTACATAGGAGGAAAGTTATAAGAAAGAATAACAGGTTATAAAGGGTGTCAGGAAGTGGATAAGAGAAGGATGAATGTGGCCATAAAGTGAGGGATCCGTTTATATATTGATTGTAATGTAGAATTCATCCCCCACTTTATATCCACATTATAATAGTATAGCATTTTTTTTTTATAATCATATCACCCCCAAGCAAGGCATTTTACTACCACTGTTGTGCAGGGAGTTACATAGGAGAAAAGTTATGAGAAAGATGAACAGGTTATAGGGGGTGTCAGGAAATGGGTAAGAGAAGGATGAGAATACTGATGAGAGTGGAGTGGACGGAGAAAGGAGCATGAGAGAGAGTATTCGAGTTAGTGAGATAAGCGATGACTATTGACTTTACATTTAAATTCTTGGAGATTATAGCTGTCGGGAAAGCAAGTAAATAGAAGGGAATTCCACAGGTGGGAAGTGCGAGAAAAGAAGCTGATGGAGTAGAATTTGCGTTTACAATTTATTGGTTTCACAGTAAAAGGGTTGGATCTAGTTGCTAATCTTGTGGCTCAAGTAAATTCATATATAGGAGGCACCAGTGAGCTAAGTTCATCAGAGAAAATAATGTTATTATTATCCAAAAATGTTTTCTTGCTTTAAATAACTTGCAAAAGATTGATAAGCTGTAAATAAAAAAAACAAATCAATCAAATAACAAATTCTGTTCTTTTTTTTGTTTTTTTAACTTTGATTTTTTTCTTCTTTTTGTATAGTTTATTGCTTCTTCAAAAGAAGATCTTTTGGAATGGAAGTCTGCCATTGAGAAAGCTGCTATCAATATAACAAGTTCAATGACAGATCCAGGTGAGAAACTAAAACTTTTTCTTTAAACTTCTTTGATGGTGAGTACACCAAGGTGTAGTTTCTGCCTTGAATATGTGTGTGTGTCTCTCTCAGGTGAGTGTGTCCAATTCTTATTCAATTGATCACTGTCTTGTCTATGATCAGCCAATGGCTCTATATTCTCCTCTCTTATTGTTGGCTGATCTTCATATAGTTTATTGTTTGGGAACATGTTTAAAATTGCTTGCTTTTTCTTTTGATGTGTTGTATAATTTTGTTTTTATAATCTGTATATGGGAGTTTGATGTTGGTTATTTTCATTTTCATTGCCTCTTTTGCTGTTGTCAGCTTCATGATTTCCCTTGATGCCTATATAGTAAAGAATTCAAGCCAATATTGCTGTTTTGTGTTTTATTAACTGATGACAAGTTTTTAGGATTTCTTGAATATAGAGATGATTTGTGTTCTTTTTTTAATTGCCGATAAACTAGATAGGGAGTTTGAGAATATTATAAACTTCCTATCTTTTGAATTTTCTATCATTTTAAGTGCTCTTTTAATGACTTTATAGATGGTAGACTGATTTGTTTATGAATTTGACTGTTTGTGGCTGCTGTACCTATTCTATATAGGATTTTTGATCCATCTGTGTAGAATGGTTTATGGTCACAATATTTGTCTTTTAATTCTCCGTACATACTTTTATTGATTGTCGTTGTTGTTTTTGGGGAGTTTTTTGTGTAAATGTTAGATCTTTGTCAGGTCTTATGTATATATTGAGAGTATTACTTTTTGGTTGGCACCTCAATTTAGTTTTGATATTACTTCTAGAAGCTTCAAAGCCTTTTGGCATTTTTGTTTAAGGTAATCAATGTACACTTTGAAGTTAAGTTTGCTATTGAGTATGATTCATAAATATTTTATTTTTTCAATAAATTTTTTGAATTTGTTATGCAATTAATGAATTTATGCTGACAAAAATAATTCATTAATTGAAATAGCACAAAAAATAAATCCTGTAAATGGTAATAAAACATATATAATGGGGATATCTGTTTACTAAATTACTGGTATATTCTATTAGTTTCTGTTTGTAGAATGCTCTGGTAAGTTTTTGCTTTCCTGCTACCTACAATCTTAAAAAATTTGAATGCAATATCAATCACCATCTGTCTTCCTGAATCCTGTTCTATTATTGTATCTTCTGCTCATTAAAGTCTTGTTTGTTTTCATTCGAGTGACCCCCGTGTTCTAGTGGCATTATCACCTTGCTTGGGGGGAAATTATTAAAAAACAAAAAAAAAACTCATTATGACACAAGGTCACAAAAGCAAGGCACATCATGTCTATGTTGTTCTTTGCTTGTTAACCACTGTTCCAAATCAATGTGTCAACATGTCAGTTATTGAAGACATTTGAAAATTGGAATAAAGATTTTGTTCTCTGATAAAATCTTTGTGTAACTATTTTATTTTACACTTGATTTTTGAGCAAACGTTCATTTTTCTTGTCTCCTGTGTGATGTGTAAGGCAGATTTGCAACATGTTGTTTCGAATGTTTATAAAGTGAATATTTTTTATTTACAACTATTTTTATTATTAATTTCATAACACAAAAAATTTGTTTTATTATAAGTTTTAAAAATTCCTTGTAACTCTGAAAACTTACTGACTGCTTCTAAAAATTGTTGGTATTTGAAATGTTAAAGAAAATGTTTTTCTCCTGAAATGTTTTTAGTTATCCTTAAGTAAAATAAAATGAAAGATTTTTTTTTTTTTTTGGCAGAGTTTAACATTCATGCCCACAATAAAATTGTGTCAAAATGTTTTTTTTTGTTAACGTCACTATTATTTTGATGGGGATTTTAATAAAACCCAAACATATGAAAGTGAATTTATACATTTTCTTTGTTCTTGAGAATTTACAATAATCAATCAGCAATTGTCTGAAAATATATAACTTCTTGATAGATTTTCTAAGTGTTTTTACAAAAGTTAGCAATATAAATTTTTCAAAAAAAAGAAAAAGAAAAACAAGAGTAGGATAATTGCTGGAGTTCCTTGGGTTTCAACTGATTAGACATCCTTAAGATTATGATTATTAAAAGAAATTGAAAAATTAAAGCAAAAATTAATCTGAGATATAAAATAATTTGAGAAGAATATGTATTGTGTTTAAAAAAAGTTCTTATTTATTTAAATGTTCTTATCATAGATATTTTTCTATTTTTTTATTTTAAAAACCTTTTCATAAATATTTATAAAATGGTAAAAAATAAATATTGCATTGTAGTTGGTTCACATACTTTTATAATCATGTAAATGAACATTGCCAAGGGAATCAAATATGTATATTCTAATAGTGTTGTCAAAGGAATAATTATCTTTTTGATAATGTTTTTTTTTTGTAGACACAAAGATTAAACTTTACCCATTTTTTCAGGTGCAGTTAGCTCCTTTATTACTGCATTTTATCACATTTTTGTCTGGCTGTGCTGACCCATTTTGAGAAAGATCAATAATTGCTATTTACTAGAAATAAATTACTATAAAAACACAGTCTGCATTAACAATTAGGCTAAATGATACTCTTAATGCACAACAAAACAAAAATAAATCACAAGTCGGGCTGTATTGTATTCTACTATATGTACACATGGTTTTGAAATAGTACTAAGTAATATTCAGTTTATAACAAAAATAAGGACATATTTAATAGTATCTTTAAAATTTTTACATGTGTTGAAAGCAGGTAATAATACTTTCATAAGTACATTAACAATAGCGGAGGTGTCAAATAGTCAACTAAAATATGCATTTCAAAGATTAAATTGGGATCAAATATGAATCAGAATAGGATAAGGAACAAATAGGAAGTGTTTAAAGATCTAGTGTTTCACTTTCATTAGAGAATGAAATATGGAAGAGAAAAAGAAAAAATTTTAAATTTTAAATTTTACATTGTTTGTTTTTCGTTGGTTAATCAGACTTTATATTTGTCTTGTCAAGCAGCATTTGTGTACATAATTTATATATGTAATTGTACCATAATTCTAGTTTATGTGGGAAACTTGTTGTAGTGCAATTGTAGAGTGACTACCTATGCTGCTGGGGTGGGGTTGCTGGTTTGATCCCCAGCCAGGTTTACCAAAGACTCTAAAAATACTGCTTAACTCCTCTCTGCTGAGCACTCAGCAACAAAGACAAGGATCAAGGGTAAGTGGAGAAATCTAGGGACAGGAGTCATACCCAGCTCTACCACGAGGTAGCAGCAAAAGAAAAGGGAGCCTTTGGGTCCCCCAACTTACTACTACTGCTATGAGGGATTCGGATGATAATGTGTATTTGTGTGTGCATTTAGCTGGTATTTTTATTTTAAGTTTGATCATTGTCTGCATGTTGATTGGGGATGTTTTGTTTGAGAAAGTCAAAATATTTCTTGTCCATATTTCATTCTATGATGAAGTTTTAATAAAAGCGAAACAATTTAGATTTATAAACATTTCCTATTTGTCTTTATTCCATTTTCAAATTTTATTTAAAAAACTCTTAGGATTTGTTCTTGAAGAGGTTCAATTTTCTGAACTAAATTTGACTTTTCAAAATTATAGGCAAAATGATACTATATATGATGCTAAGCAATTCATACAATTATTAATTAAATTTCATTTTTTTAATTTTTTCTAATTACAGAAGAAGAGAGCATTTATGAAGAATTTGATGAGCTTGTAAAAAAATCTGACGATACCAATATAAATAACTATGATAACAATCTCAATGAAGTCTATGATGATGCTGAAACTGTCCCCAAGAAGAAGATTGAAAAGCCCCCAGTAACAGGCTCACCTAAGAAATCTACCATGAGCAGTCTACCCCCAGTGCCACCACCTCGAAAAGAAGACCCTCTTCCAGCACTACCTGATCGAAATCCTTCAGCTTTACGTAGCGGATCCACATCGTCTCCTGCAAAATCGACATCATCTTCTGTTGTTGGAAATGAACTGATGGATGAGCTGTATGATGACGTTGGCACTGATGCACAACTATTTTTACGTAATAACAAGAAAATTGACATACAAACTGATGAATATGAGAATATTTACTGTGGGCAGTGGGACTATAAGGCTGATGACAACAGTGAGTTGACCTTCAAGAAGGGTGATCTGATTAGGATTCTTAGTAAAGAATTTGATACCAGGAGCTGGTGGATTGGCTTACTTAATGGCCAGGTGGGTCTTGTGCCAAAAACATTTCTAACCCAAGCTTATGAGATTGTCGCATAGACAAACCTCAGCTCTTTGACTCACATGAAGATTACTAATGTTTATTCTGACATAAGAAAAGAAAAGATTTTAAACCTTTTCAACACTTTTTTTGTTATTCAAAGAACTGTTTGAAAAAAAAAATATAACACTTACAGACTAATTGCCTTTAATCCCACCAACCACTCTTTCTGCTTACAGAAAGATGACTGGTAGGACTTAATGTAAACTGATTCCAGCACTTTCAAGTGAAAACTCAGAATTAACCTTGCTTGGCTCATTTTTTTTTTTTATAATTATCTGACCTATATATAAAAACTTCTTGGTTTTATTAAATATAAGCAAATTATTTTTTAAAGTTTTGTCTAATTTAAATAAGAGTAGGAGACAAAAGAAACATCATTTTATGTCTATGGAAGAGAAATGCAGAGAATCAACGGGAAAAAAATATCTACAAAATAAAATATAACCAGCTTGAATTGTAAATGTCACACTAATTTCTCTGCATCTTTTATTAGAAAATTCATCCAAAGATCTTTAATTTTTATTGTTAAATTTTTTTTTTTAATTATAAGGTCAGATAAACAAAATAGAATCCATTTTTTTTTTTTTTTTTTTTTTTTAAACCATTGTCAGATTTATCATTGGATATTAAACTGTAATATAAAAAAAAATGCACTTTCTGAAATGTGTTTATTTTCATTTCTAACTTGTTTTGTTTTTTTTCAAAATAGATACAACTTTTCACATTTTCAAATTTGTTATATATATATATGCACACACAACACATTTACTTCTTACTTTTTTAGTAAGCTCATAAAAATGTAATATTTACATTGTATGTGACTCTTTCTGAAAAATGTTCAGTACTCAAAAATCAATGTTAGTCTGTGTTTAGTAGAATAATTAATAGTGTATGTGTGTGTTTATTTAAATATTTTACTGTAAAAAATATCTATTCATATAATATAATTAATACAAATACAAAGTTTGTCACTTAGCTAACTGATATTACCTTAAGCATCTTGACTCCAGAGTTTCGTAGACAGACCTTCCAGAAATCACTCTATCTAGAACTTGTTAAAATTTTGTTTATAAATATGGGTATTTGTTTGAATACAGTAGAGATGGTTGGAATTTTTGTTAATGTATCTGATGGTTTCCCCTAGGGGATGCAGGTTCAAATCCTGACAGAGGACACACATTTTCCTAACAAGATTTCTAGGATATTCAGGCCAGTAGATGTAAATAAATATACCGTTTAATTATTAAAAAACAGAGCATCTACCCAAATATGAGTATCCATTAAAAATAATATTTAAACAAAAAATATTTTGGAGTTAATTCATTTTGTAAAAATTTCATAAATTAATATATATATATATATATATATATATATATATATATATATGAGTGGGCCTGTGCCATCAAAAATGACTGCAAAATATTTATATTGATATGCTGTCTAAAATGATGACTGACACGATAACTAGACGTATATTAAGGTGAATTTGTAAAATATGTATTTTATTATATTAGATTAAGAATAGAAAATGGTTAAGAATAGAAAAATAGTTTAAAAACGTGTTTCGTTTGACAAAAGTACTAGGTGAAAAAGAAAAGAAAAAAATAAACGCTTTTTCTTTTATAAGTAAATTTAAAATATTTGACTAAGTGATTTGATGTGATAGGTGACCAGGTCAAAAACTGTCTTTACTGTATCTTGACCACACATTAAGAAAAGATAATAGAATTTTCCCTTTCTCCAGGCAATAAAAAAAATGCCTGGTTATTGGTAAAGTGTCAGGGCTATAAAAACATCTAAGGAAGCTTTATTAAGATAAAAAGATAAAAAAAATCCTGGAAAATATTAAGGCTAAGTGCAGACAGGATGTCTGTGGGAAGTTTACACATCAAAGGAAGCAGAATTTAAGTACCTTAAAATTTTGGACTTACAGTCACCAATGCATATCTTTTGTTTTAAGCCAGTGATCTCTAGTGGACTTCCGATTATTTCAATATAAATACAAGTGATTTTTCCAAGCCATTCAGTTCAGCCTGGAGTGTGCTTGAAGTAGTTGCGTGTGTCGGGCGCGCCACCGAGAAAGGGAAGCTCCGTTCGTCTGAGTCGGTCAGCATTTAATCTCCATTAATTAGAGTTAGAGCTGAGTGTCACGTTGCCTGCCCCAACTGCAAGACTAACTTTGAACAAAATAAAGCATCAATTTAACTCATCCAAGTTGTGGAAGTTTGTTCCTTATAGTTTATCCTGTACCCCCAGTTTGGCTTCGTCTAGCCTATTCCATCCATTAACCCCTTTCCCTTTGTAAAGCTTGACAAAGCCAAATTTTCAAATTTTTCACTTACAACTCAATCTAAAAGTATAATTGTCCAAAATCTAAAAATAGACATTGATTGCTAACCAATTTTTTTGTGACGTAAATTTTTTACTTCCACCAGTGAATTCTTAACCTTCATTTTTTTTATTTCTTTTTATTTCATTTTGAAATGTGGTAGTTGCTGATGAGATGTGAAATCTCGCTTACAGATTTCGTGTTGAAATGATCATTCAGCAGTTTTGAACATCGAAATTTATTTTATTTTATAATTGGCTCTGTAATTTTAATTACATTGAGCTCTCCACCTGTATCATTTTTTAATATTAAAATATTAATATTAATTAGGATCGGGTTTTCGGGATTTACTTTCCTGCTTTTCCTTTTGGATTAAAGTTATTTTAATAAATATATATATATATATATATATATATATATGTCATCCACATACAAGCCTGTTTCGCTGTATCACAACTCATCAGTGTGGCTAGACACATCCACTTGCTTCTTGCTGGAATCGAAACTCAACTGATTTGGTGTCAGTCAGAGTCGCTACCCCCTAAGCCATAGGCACGTGGAATCAGAGAAGTGAAATTTTAATGTGTTGTATATATAATCAGTGTATACAGACACCAGTAACCAAAAGAACTCAATTCATATCCAAGTGAATAAAGAATAAAGAAAGTATGTTCAAAACATTAATTTAAAGCAGTGCTCAATATAGAAATAGAGAAATGAATATTTATTATAAGTTATAGTTTAGAACATGTACAAATTATAATTTACTACAAAGGTATATATTTTTTTTACATCAAAAAAACAATGTCTCATCAGGTAGTTAATAATGATGGTAACCTGATGAGACATTGAAAAAACAATATCGAAACAAAATATACACTTTTGTAGTAAATTATAATTTGTACATGTTCTGAACTATAACTAATCTAAATGTAATCTAATCTAAACTTATTTATAAATGGAAATTTGTCTGTCTGTGTGTCCGTTACCTATAGACTCTGAAACGGCTGAACCGATTTTCTTGAAAATTTACACAGTTGTACTATAAGTGTCTGCGAGTGTTCTTAGCTAGGTTTTGTGTCAAGGTACTCCTGATAAATATTGAAAATTGATAATCGAAAAAATTGGGCTATAGGAGTGGTCTGATTTTAATCAAATTTGATACACTCATAGACAAAGACATAAGAAACGATATTCAGAAGTTTCAAGGTTGCAGTTCTTACAATATTGCAGAAAATTGATAATATATATATATATAAAAGGCAAGATGTTTGTGTGTGTGTCTGTTTATCTGCCTGTATGTCTGTATTTTTTCAGCCCTTTTCTTTTAGTTTTTGCTTCGGGTTTGGCTCTAAGTAGGTATAATTGTAGTTCTTAGTCTCAGCGATGATACCATTTACTCAGAGGACTTATTTAGCCTTCAAAATTCAGTTTATGATGAAAAAACTTATTGGATATTGATAGCAGGAAATCAAAATTTGGCTTACATCCATTCATTTTTCTTTCAGTCTACAGTTTCACTTTAACTGGAAACAACTATTGCTTTTTAGTCTTTCGTGCCAACGTCCAAAGAGTCTGAGCTCCAGGACCATGGATTAGTTTTAAAGCTTTCATTACACCCGAGCAACGCCAGGCTATACTGCTAGTATTTAATAAAGAGCAAGCTCCCATTTACATTTACATGCTTATAAGATCTGTATACTAATCACATTTATTACCAGGTATAACTTTTAGCATTTAAAATAAGTCTTCAAAAATTGCAAGTACAATCAGTCAGTCAGTTAAGTGCCATGCGTGATACACACTTGGGCGATCATTTCTCAAAAGAGACATAACTGACTGGACAGAAGATTATCCCATAGTAGGTTGTCATTACTTTCTGCGGTAGACTGGTTGCCAGCTAAGGTTATAGAATTTAATCTGTCCTGTTATTTAACCCATAACTGGAGGGAAGAGATGGATTAATACCTTTCCCAAGGTATTTGTGTGTAAGTGAATGCAAGGCATTCAACTGGAATTTGAACTCGGCTCCCTGATTTCTCGTTCCAAGCCGATATCTATTGCACCACAAAGTATAACATATAATACCTGGCCTAAAACACTGAAAGAGTTGAGTTAAAGGGAGATAACTAAATGATGGAATTAAAACAATATAACCCATCAAATTAATGAGTTCAGTTCAAAATTCCAATCACCTGGATAAGGCCAGAACATACAACAGCCGAAACGTCATGAATATGGCAGTACAGATGAGGACAACAGTCTGAATAATGTAAAGTTACAATACCTCATCTCAGAAGTATAGACAGAAATATTTTCCTCTCTTACGTTTTATATGAGAGGAAGAAATGGAATGACTGTAATTAGTAGAAAGGATCTCGTTTATTGTGATCTCTTTGGGACGGTCTTTTAGATCACAAAAATAAGCTGATTATATAAAATGAAAGATATATTGTTATTAAATTCAGTGTTTATATTATATACTTTGTCTGAATTTCTGAGATGAGGAATTATCACAACAATAAAGATGAGAACAACAGTTGAAATATAAATAGCATAAATATATACTTTATATTATAAAATGCATATATTGGCTACTAGGTTTCATTGTTTTACTGTTGCTAGATGTAACCATAAGTTTAATTTAAGTAGTTTCTTTGTTCAAATTTTTCCTTTCTGGAGCTCACTTCTGCAATTTTAAAAACGTAATTTATGCACTAAAATGCGATGAATGTGCAAAAATATACATGGGGGCGACCAGGGCTGTAGCTGATGCTAAAAAAACACCAGGCACAGAGAAAATTGTCTGGATTTATTAGTTGACAATGTGATGACGTCATCCATTTCTAGAAACTATGATTTTTGCAGATTTTTTCGGCTATTCCAATGGAAATTAGGCACAGAACGTGAAGCAGGAAATTGGGTTTTCTCCCAAAATGAATAAATAAACAAATTTTTACTGCATTCATTCGGATGTTTTCTTTTCTTTTCTTTTCTTTCTTTCTTTCTTTCTTCGTGAATTGTTTAGTTTGATTTCTGATGAAGACATTTTTCCTCACCCGAATTTTCACTATGATTGCATGGATCAGCCCGAACCTGTGCCCGGTGTGCCCAGTAGTCAGATACAGCCATAAGGGGTGATGCAAGGCCTAAATAAAAGAGTAGCCCTGCACAGAAGTAACATTAAACTAGCCAATAATAGAAAATTGTACATCTCCCAACATTTAATCAGGCCAGAGGTAGGACGAGAACAGTGTGATTTCGTCAAAGACACAGGAACAAGGAACGCCATATTTATGATTAGGATGCTCTCTGAAAGGGCGATACAAATGAAGAAGGACTTGTACCTATGATTATGCAAAGGTGTTTGACAAAATATGCCACAAAGAATTGATGGAGATGCTTGGCATATTTGAGAAAGACCTAAGAGTAATCAAGAATCTCTACTGGCAGCAAACTGCCTGCATACGGACAGGTAACGAATTCAGCAATTATACTAAGATTGAAAGGGGAGTAAGACAAGGATGTGTCTTTTCACTGGATCTATTCAACTTATACAGTGAGATTATTCTGAGAACCCTAGAAGTTATGCCGGGATTCATCATCGGAGGCCACAATTTAAACAATATAAGGTACGCAGATGATACAGTGTTAATAGCAGACACAGAAAGAAAACTACACAACCTCCTACAGATGATAGCTGAAGAGAGTGACAAGAAAGGACTACAAATAAACTGCAAGAAAACCAAATGCATGGTCATCAGCAAAAAGGGCAGCCCAAAATGCCAATTACAGGTGAGAAACTCTAAAATCAAGCAGGTACAGAAATTTAAATATCTAGGAAGTGTTCTAACAGAAGACAGAAAGTGTGACACTGATATCCAAAGGCGAACTGGCATGGCGAAAGAAGCATTCCAGAAGTTGAGTAAAGTATTAAGAAACAGGACAATTTCCCTAGAAACAAAGAGGAGAGTACTGGATTGCTATGTGATGTCGGGTCTTCAATATGGCAGTGAATGTTGGACAATATCTTCGAAGATGAAGGAAAAACTTGAAGCAGCTGAAATGTGGTTCTGCAGAAGGATGCTGCAGATATCATGGACCGAGCATGTGAGCAATGATGAGGTTTTGGAAAGGATGTAGACGAAAAGGAAATTAATATTATCAGGAAAAGACAACTAATGTTCTTGGGACATGCAATGAGGAAAGAGGGCTTGGAGAACCCATTGTTACTAACAGACCAGATAGAGGGAAAAAGAGACAGGGGAAAGCAGTGGATAACATATTTGAAGGACCTGATCAGGTGGATGACGGAACAAGGGTGGCATGGTGCAACAGGAGAAAGCGTGCTAAGAGCCACCAGGGACAGGGAGCTGTGGAAAGCCATGATCGACTACGCCCTGAAAGGACATGACACATAAAAGAAGAAGTGGAGATAAATTCAGAGTAATGCCTATCTATCAAAATGCAGATTATGACATGCCCATGATGCAGGAAGAAATATTTATCAAAAATACAAGCCTTCTCTCAACAAAACAACATGAAAAACCTAAGACACACAGACACACTAAATTGAAACCCGATCAAAAAAAAAATTGCGAACCGTTGCAAAAAAAAAGTATATTGACGAAATCAAATTTCGCATGTCAGTGTAAAAAAATTTATGACCAACAAAAGGTGAGATACGAGACTTAATGTGCAAGTGTGAAAAAACTAACAAACACGCATGCATATGAACTTTCTGACCTGCTCACCATTTATCTCTTTATACATGATACTTTGGTCATCAGAAAAACAAACAAATCTCAATATGTAAAGTCACAAGTTTATTTGCCTGAAGTGAGTCAATTTTGGACTCTAAACACATGTAGTGACTCAAATACCTTAATATATCATACAAAAAGCAAGTAATATTAATAATAGCAACAATAAATTTACACTTTAAACAAAATGTTCATGGCTTCTTGCAATTTTTTTCTTTATATATATATATATATATATATATATATATATATACTTTGAGATTTATCTACGTGATATATAAACATATATTGTTAAATATATAACAGGCAATGAATGTCTATTATGCTTAATCATGAGCTGTTCTAAACATGATTTTGACTTTAATTTCTGGTGGAAATAAAGACAAAGATTGTCCAACATTTGGATATTTTATGTCAACACAAAAATTTCATCTTTGATGGTGGATATCTTTATGTTAACGTCCTTGCAACTACTCTGAAGATGGCTCATGTGAGCTAAAAACTTAGAACTGGCATAATAAAAAATATCCAGATGTTGGACAATTTTTATCTTTATTTCCACCAGAAATTAATGCCAAAATATGATGTTTAGAACGGCTCATGATTAAACATAATAGACATTCATTGTCTGTTATATTTAACAATATATGTTTAGATAATTATCTGCTGTCTTAATACACAATATATATATATATTGTGTGCCTTTTGTAAAAAAAATTAAGTGATAAAACTTGTAATACTATTAACTTTGAGATTTATCTACGTGATAAGTTTATTGGGATTGAATTGTGGTATATATAGTAAATCCAGTTTGAATGACCTATAGGGGAGAAATGGTGTCTGTTCTTTAGACCCAAATGTAAGAAAGGAGGTCAATTTTTTCAAGTTAAAAATATTAAATTGAATTATAATATACAGTAGTGAGTATTTGAGTAATATTCAATTATAATAGAAAAATAAATCATATTTACTCACCTTTTATACACTTGTTTTTAAATTGGTGGTGAGTTCACAAAATCTTATAAAAAATCCAAGATGGAGAGCCACATTCTCATGAGTAAAACTTATCTTAGGCAGAATTTTTAAAAATATTCCTTGTTATAAGAAAAAAATGAAAGGTGATTTACAATATTTTATTCATGATAATTGTACAGAAATAAAACTGAATTTATGAAAAACAATGTATCAAGTTTTGTAGCCAAAATAAAACTCAAAGAAAAAATTTATAGTCATATCATTCTAGACCTGTAATAAAGTCTGTTGAATAAGAGTCCATTAAATTAAGGGTTTGCATTAAATGTGTATGTATGTAATGCCTTTGCATGTTAGTGATTTATTGCTTCACTTGGGGTTAAATGATTAAAATATATATCTTTCATTAAATATGGCTGACAAAGAAAATTTTAATTAAGTTTTTCCAGTATCCTACCATTTTTCCATTTTGCAGAAGTTAATGAATATGAAAGTGTCCATAATTTTTATTGACCCACGCACTTTTGATCACTTCTATAGCCATTTTCAAGATTGTTTTATCTCTGCTGTTGTGAAGGTTTAGAATGAATGCTCCTTTTTCAAAAACAACACAAAAATAAATTACTATGTAACAGTCAAAACATGAGAAAAAATAACAACACCAGAAAGTCTGATTATAACACATTAAAAAAAAAAGCAATTCAAAATTTAAAATTCGCAGAGTTCAAACTCTAAAAATCATTCTTTGTTTTGCATTTTTGGTTACCACGACATTTTAGCAGATTCATTCTACAGCCTTCTTCAAGTGTACAATTCAATAAGAAGATACTATATTTAATTTTGAGATGAGTTATTTCAAAGGTTTGTTCAGGTTATTTAACTCATTTTTTGGCATTGTGGTTTGAATAAATGAACAGAGGGGGAAGTGTTGTTTACTTAAGTGCCTTCAGAGAAACTGAGTGAATGAGGGGAGTATTATTATGGACAAAAACAAAAGTGATATAAGAAAATAAATTGTTTAAACCACAGTTACTTATTGTATCACTTCCACTGATTCAGTCCTTCAGTTATGCAGTTTGTAAGGAGTCTTTATCGAGGCGTCTTTTTTCTCTAGGAAAAGAAGGAGTCTTTTCTCTGTAAAGAAAAAGAGAGCCCTCTTTCCTCTGTATTGAAAGAGATGTGTCTTTTCTCCATATGGAAAGGGAGAAGTCTTGTTTTCCCTGTAAAGGAAATGTGAGGCGTCTTTTTTCTCTAGGGAAAGGAAGGAGTCTTTTCTCTGTAAAGAAAAAGAGAGCCCTCTTTCCTCTGTATTGAAAGAGATGTGTCTTTTCTCCATATGGAAATGGAGAAGTCTTTTACCTGTAAAGGAAAAGTGAGGCATCTTTTTTCTCTAGGGAAAGGAAGGAGTCTTTTCTCTGTAAAGAAAAAGAGAGCCCTCTTTCCTCTGTATTGAAAGAGATGTGTCTTTTCTCCATATGGAAAGGGAGAAGTCTTTTCCCAGTAAAGGAAAAGTGAGGCCTCTTTTTTCTCTAGGGAAAGAGAGAAGTCCTTTCCCTGTAAAGAAAAAGAGAACACTTTCTCCTAGAATAAAAGAGATGTCTTTTTCCTGACAGATTCTCTTTCTCTTATGGATTGTACACCTGAAAAAAGACACAGAATGAATCACCTGAAATGTTAAAGTGAAATACAAAAAATGAATTCAAACTACTCTTGAAATAAGAATGACTCTTCTCAAAATTAAAGAAGTTATTAAATTTTTGGCAATATTGAAACTTCATTCTCACAAAAATGGTGTCAAAATTACAGTTTTCCCCATTGGCACTGCTATTGTTTTAACAATCTTCACTACTCAGCAATGTTTAATGGTTTAAATTTTTTTATCTTTTTATTTTTTATTAATAAATTTATAAATGTCAACTAAATTATCAAAATATGTAAACCAATTATAAGGAAATTCTTATTATTTACTATTTTCTAAAGTTGGAATCAATTGCCAACTATTCCAATAAATAATATAGTGTTAATAAACAATCTAATAATTAAATATTCTTCATTATTTTTGTTGTGAATTCTCAAGAACAAAAAAGTGTATAAATTAACTTTCATACATTTAAATTTTATTACAATTCTAATTATAACTTTTTAAAAGAATAAACATTGCCAAGGAGTGAAGATAGTTAAAATAATAGCAGTGTCAAAGGAAAAACTGTTCTTTTGACATACCAGTTTTGTTTTTTTGCAGACACAAAAGTTCAAGATTGTCATTTATTTTTATATATTTTGCTACTTAAGGTTTTCATATTTAACCAATAACATTTCATTGTCATATTTAAACATTAAGCCTCAAACCTACTGAAATTGCAAATATAATTCTGTTAAAATTATTTATTATGAATTTCCAGAGATTATTAATGCTGTTAAAAGTTTAAAAAAAGATAGACCTGTAATATGATGCATATTAACAATTGATTTTTTTTCAGTTTCTTTTAGACAATTTGTTTTGTTTCTGATGCTCCATTATATAAATAATCCAAGGAATTGTGGATGCCAGATGAAAGAACTGTAAACTATAAACAACATATGCAAGATGTTTTGGAATATATTTCTGAATCACAGTTGTTGTCAAAATAAAGACAAATCCACACCGAATTATTTCCAAAAACGGTGCATACCATCTGCAAAAAAAGAAAAAAAGTTAAGAATTTTTCTATATATACTTATCAGATAAGACGAAATTTAGTTGAGTTTCTCAAATCTAAACTTATTTATTTATAAATGGAACTTTGTTCCGTGTGTGTATGTATGTGTGTGTGTGTGTGTTACCTACAGACTCCAAAATGGCTGAACCAATTTTCTTGAAAATTTACACAGTTGTACTAGAAGCATCTGTGAGTGTTCTGAACTAGGTTTTGTGTTGAGGTACACCCGATAAATATCAAAAATCGATAATCAAAAAATTCGGGTTATAGAAGGAGTGGTCTGATTTTAATAAAATTTGATACACTCATAGACAAAGACATAAGAAATGATATTCAGAAGTTTCAAGGTTGCAGTTCTTACAATATTGCAGAAAATTGATAATATATATATATATATATAAAAGGCAAGATGTTTGTGTGTGTGTCTGTTTATCTGCCTGTATGTCTGTATTTTTTCAGCCCTTTTATTTTAGTTTTTGCTTCGGGTTTGGCTCTAAGTAGGTATAATTGTAGTTCTTAGTTTCAGCCATGATACCATTTACTCAGAGGACTTATTTAGCCTTCAAAATTCAGTTTACGACGAAAAAACTTATTTGATATCGATAGCAGGAAATCAAAATTTGACTTACATCCATTCATTTTTCTTTCAGTCTACGGTTTCGCTTTAACTGGAAACAACTATTGCTTTTTAGTCTTTCGTGCCAACGTCCAAAGAGTCTGAGCTCCAGGACCATGGATTAGTTTTAAAGCTTTCATTACACCCGAGCAATGCCAGGCTATACTGCTAGTATTTAATAAAGAGCAAGCTCCCATTTACATTTACATGCTTACAAGATCTGTATACTAATCACATTTATTACCAGGCATAACTTTTAGCATTTAAAATAAGTTTTCAAAGTAATTCTATAAGTTATTTTTATATACTAATGTTCACCCAATACAAAACCCAAGAGCTACTCAAGGTAGAGGGTTACTGTGTGGCAATGTATGAGTATAAGAAATGGTAAGTTTCTAGGGGCAATGCAAGAAAGATATAACTGTATACTTTTAAATACGTTGTATTAAACGATAGAGACAACTTAGTTTTGCAGATTTTCTTTTGTATTTTCTCATATTTTCTAATGAAACTTTTTATTTCCAAGTTATATTTATGCAAATATTGTCCATCCCTTGTTTCCTGATTAGGATGCGGTTTCCGGTTTTCTCTTTTCCAATCTTTTCACTCTTTTCTTTTGTTTTTAATTTTTTTCAATTGGAGAAGATAGACTAAACTATCACCCGGTTCACACTCCACTCACGTCTATTGAACAGGTGAAGAGGCTCATCCCTTGTTTCCTGTTTAGGATGCGGTTTCCGGATCGCCTTGCTTGGGGTGATATGACTAAAAAAAAAATAGGTTAACCGAGTACTTTCGAACATCCTCATTCATCTACAAGGCAATTGTTGATGTTTAAAACTGGTAAATCTGTAAATTTGACCCTGATGATGAACGATGACATTCGAAAGTACTCAGTTAAGTTAACATATGGACAATATTTGCATAAATATAATTTGGAAATAAAAATCCTCATTAGAAAATATGAGAAAATACAAAAGAAAATCTGCAAGATTAAGTTGTCTCTATCCTTTAATACAACGTGTTTAAAAGAAAAGATGCTGCCAAAATATACGTACTTTATATTACAAGCAATAATTGTCCGGTATTACACAGGATGGGGAAAGTATAAGTCTACTTTTAACTTTTTTTTATATGACCCACATCTGTAATGTGCGTTGTGGTGCATTGGATATCGGCTCGGAACGAGAAATCGGGGAGCCGAGTTCAAATTCTAGCTGAATTCATTCATTGGGATAGGTATTAATCCACCTATTTCTTCCAGTTATGTGTTAAATAACTGGATAGATTGGGTTCTATAGCCTTGGTCGGCAACCAGTCTACCGCAGAAAGCAATGGTAACCTACTGCAGGATAATCTTCTGCTCAGTCAGTCATGTCTCTTTCGAGACATGATCGCCCAAGCATGTATCACGTATGGCACTTAACTGACTGACATCTGTAAACACGGGACATAACTCTTGTATTTTTTGAAAGAGTTATTCTCCATTTAAAGTTACCGTGTTGAACCTATCTTTAATAAAAAAAATTACTTGAGAATGAGAAATTAAAACAAAGATTAAACTGAAGAGCCACATGCAATTTCTTTTTCTTTGTTGTGTAGAATGATAATAGGGTGTGTAAGTTTTGAAGCAAATCGAATGAAAAATGTGGAATGGTATGTTAATAGAAATCGGTGAGGATACACGTCCAGATATGCACACACACTTGAGTTTTATTTATATAGATTACATAACATAGTATTTATATAATATATAATAATCATATATAATTATTATAATCAAAATTATTAATGAGATAATAGGCATCTGTTATATACAAGGGGAAGGATGAAAAGTTCTCAGACTCACCCATTTCTCAAAATCTAAAAAATGCCCATGTAAATTTGACCCTGATGATGAACGATGAAAGTGCATAAATACAATGTGTTTAAAAGAAAAGATGCTGCCAAAATATACGTAACTCTATACTTGAAGAGATCAAGATTGTAGTAATTGGGAAAACATGTTTTGTTCAACAAAGCAACAGTTCTTTTGAAGAAGCTGTCCAAATGGAACTTACTTTCTACTATAAGAACACAATAGAAATGGAGATGACTCACCTTTGTGTATGTGACAAAGCTCTTTACTAAGAGCTACAAAGGACAGGGGATTTTGGAAAGCTATGATCACTAATGTACTGAAAGGGCATAGTATATAGGAGATATCTTTATTTTGTGTGTGAGTGTGCATGAATAATCTCATAATGTACGACAGTTTCTATGCTGGAAACTAAGAGTTAAAATGTATCCTCTATTTTAACTGATTACAATGAATCTCTCATTCTATCCAAAGTCGAGGGTTACTGTTCACTGTTGTGTGTGCATAAAAAAGGGCAAGAAGCAAAGTTTTTGAGGATATGCAAGAAAGATAATGGTTAACGCTAGGTTAAGATTGTAGTGATTGGGAAAAGATTCTACAGGGAGTTTGTTCTACAAAGCAGCAGTTCTTGGGAAGAAGCTGTCCAAACAGAACTTACTTCTTACTATAGGAATACAATGGGGATAGGAATACTCACCCTTATATATGTCATATTCAGGTCCCGGTTGTAAAGGTCAGGGAGTAGTAGAACTAAGGAATGTAGATCATCAGAACACATGCCAAAGAAGTAGTGATTTCATCTGTGGAGGAGTTTTAGGGTAGAAAAATAATTCATCACCCACTTAGTAACTGTTTATAAATACTTATAGATACTTTTATATTCCACAGTTTATTCCTAGGGTGAAGTGTTTTTTTATGCTATTGTAATACAAGGACCAAGAGCCGCTCAAGGTAGAGGGTTACTAAATGCATTTGTTGTAGAATGTACAGAGTGGGAGTAAGAGGTATATAGTAAACAGATATGCAGGATAGATAATGGTTAACCTTTTGAGTTGAAGAGGTTAAGATTGTAGTGATGAGGGATGTATCCTCTACAGAGTCCATTTTACAATGTGACAGTTTTAGGGAAGAGGCTGTTTGAATAGAACTTCCTCCTCACGAATGGAATATGAAAGGAATGGAAATGAACTGATTCAGTATACAGAGCAAGATGGGTCCTAGCTGTGAACGTCTGAACTGGTTGAACAAGGGAATATTATCCATCAGAATATCTGCCATAAAAATAGTAGTAGAGTAGTGAGAGTCTACCAACATTTCATCTGTGGGGAAAAGTGTTGATCAGATTATTGCTAGGTTTTACTATGCTCAACTTCGTGCATCTCTTGTGGTCTTGTGCTGTACAAAGCTTAATTTAGTAAATATAAATTCTAGGGAATGTTGAAAAGTTCTTAGCCAAACCAAGAAGGACTTGAAAGCAAATCCTGATGTTTATTTGCTTAGATTTGAGGAAATAAAGAGTGCTGAGTACTTTTCAGCAACCTCCCCCCCCCATATCATCAGCTGATCCAAGGAATTTGGAAATTGTTGAGTATAAAATAACTGTTTGTGTACTCAGGGGTTCGCTAGACTAGGCAAAGTTGGCACAATGCAAACTTTCTTGAGTATTCAGTGAGAACAGAATCCATTTTCAAAGGTTTATAATGGTCAATATACTCATCAATATACTCCAAGGATTGATTAATTTGTTTTTTACAGTTTATTAACTTTTTGTAGGTTATTTAAAACTGAAAGATGGAAGATGGTGATTGACATTGCATTTAAATTTTTGAAGTTTTCAGGGAAGCAAAGTAAATGAAAGGGAGTTCCACAAGCAGGAAGTGCAAGAAAAGAAACTGTTGGAGTAGAGGTAGTGGTTGATTCAGCTATTTCAACAGTAAATGGGTGGGACCTAAATACCAATCTAGCAGCACGCTTTAATTCCTGTAGTCAGGGCACCAGGGAAAAAATCCATTAGAATAGTTGCAATGAAAATATTTGTAGAAAAGACAGAAGGAAGCCATGCCACGTAGGTGATAAAGTGACTGAAATTGAGATGCCAAGTCAGGATTGATTACATTACAGATCCGTCTTTGGATTTTCTCCAGAACCTTGAGATGAATAACAGAAGCACCAGACCAAATATGGTGGCATTATTCAATGCACAGATAAATGGTAGATTTGTAAATGTGCAAGATGAACTCTGATAAGAAAAATGTTCTGGCACAATACAGTGAACCAAATTTCCTTGCAATAGATGCAGCTATTGATTCAATGCAGTCATTCCACTTCAAGTTGGTTGAAAACATGAGGTCAAGAAGGTGCATTGTGTTGCTCTTCAGCAGTCTAGCATCAGCCATTCTGATGACAGACAGAAAAGTTTCTCTATGGTGGTTAAATAAGAGCAGTTTTGTTTTGGGGGACATTAAAATTTACAAGCCATTTCCTGCTCCAGTTAACCACTGGTTTAAGGTCCTTTTCAAGAGCAGCAGTCAGATTTACTTTGTCAGTTCCGACAGATTTTTGTTGAGACAGGAGTAAATGGTAGTGTCATCTGCATAAATACCTACTTGGGAATTGAGAACATTAAGAAGATCATTGATAAAGATCAGAAACAACATAGGACCGAGGATAAAGCCTTGGGGGACACCTGCATTCATGTGAAAGAATCTGGAAGAGTGGCCATTCAAAATGACCTTCATTTCACAATTTGATAGGAACAATTGGATTAAATAAATCAACCTGTAGTTTGTGTAGCAGACTAGGGTGCTAAACCATTTCAAGATATCACAGTATGAATTTCGTTGTTATTATCAACAGCTTGATTAACATATTCAGTGATGGCTGTTAACAAATCAGCGTCAGACTTGGTGAAACGGAAGCCATATTGTTTGTCTGAGAGAAGGTGAAGTAAGATGCTTAGCCACTTTAGTACTGATTGGAGCCTTGAATACTTTGACAAAAAGTGGTAAGAGACTAATAGGGTAATAATTTGAAGGTCAGAAGGTTTTCCAGAGTTCTTAAAAAAACAGGAATTACAGAGGAAGACTTCCATCAAGCTGGAAAACAGGAGGCAGTGAGACAATTGTTGTAAAGTTTGGAAAGAACTGGAGCACATTTCTTTATTGACTGGGGCCCTGTCACCTCTGCTTACCTTGTAGAAGTCTTGTTAGGAAATGATATCTGAAACCAGTGATGTGGTTATGCACATATGTTGCAAAGTAGAATGCCTGCAGCCCAGAACGTGAAAAGATTTCCAGTGATATATCAACATAAACTCATACTTACCTCTTATCAAACAGGCGTCCAAAGCAAGACAAGGAGAACCCAATGAATAATAAACTTATCAAAACTGACCACTGTGACATCATCTGACCAAAAGAAAATATAATAGAAATGAATAAAGTCACAATGACAACATGGACGGGATGGGTTGGGAGCAAGGATAACCCCTCCACCCTCTCATATGTCAAATTTTACTGGTTTGTGCATTTCATATTATATTTATATATTTTTAAAGAATTAACACCTGTAAATATAAAACTTTACAATTGCACATCTAATTAATTTTTTAAAATTTCTCTCACTTTTATATTTTACAATTTTAAACACTGGTGGAAATTCATTAATATAGCTTTGTTATTCGCACAGGGCTAGTGCAAGAGTTTGTGCACCCTCCACCTGAATCTATGATGCTGCCACCCCGACTCTACTACATTTCAATTTTCATATTTTCCTAAAACTTCACCATAACATCATAATGTTACTGATATATAGATAACACCACACACACACACACACACACCCCTAGACATATGAGGATGGACTTTGCATAGTAACAAGGAATTGATCACATGAATGACTGGTGATAGTATTAGAATAGCAGGTCAAGGATAGGCGACCTAGATAAAAGACAGACAGGAAATAAACCAGACATCTGATGTTGATCAGGCGATCATAGAAGCAGCAGAAGTTAAAATTCGCGCCAAAAGAAGTCACGTGAGAAAATTAAAGGAAGAAGTTAATCAGTTACTTGCTGAGTCTCAATGAAGCAAGAACTGTTTGCTAGACTCTGCTAATGATGAAGGAAGGGAGACACATTTGGAAATGATAGCGTGGATCAGCCTGTTTTATCACAAGTGACTCTGGATAAGAAAAAAAAGACTGAAGGTGTAAAGTCTTATTCGTTAAAAGAAAGAAAAAAACGGAATTAGGCTGTGTATCGAGAAAGAAAAAATATAACAACAAAGATGAAACGAAGTCATATTAATATCTTTATGCTGACACATAATTGTCGAAAGAAAATATATCCACGAAGCTGTTGTAATTGGTACGCTGATTTCAGTTTATTTGAAGTAAAAAAAAGAAAGTGAAGATAATCAATTTCTCAAAAGAAGAAGAAGGAAAGAAAAGATAGCTACGAAGCTGTTGTAATTCTTACGCTGATTGCAGTTTATTTGAAGTAAAGAAAAGAAAGTTAAAAAAACCAACTTACCAAAAAAAGAAGGGTAGGCAAAGAAAGAAAGAAAGCAATGCAGAGACATCACCAGATAACAGAACCTGTATGCTAAAAGAAAGCCACATTGAAGATAGTGAAAACAGAACTATTTAAATTTCAAATGTAGAAAGAAAGAGAGAAGAGAAGAGACGGTACAAGAAAGAAGAAACTGTCATTAAAGATAAGTTATCAAGTTATAAGACCCGCATTAGAATATGCATGCTTACATGAATGCTATGTTCTTACACACACCATACCACTTGCTTTCAAAATTAATAATTTCCCCTATCTAATTGTATGTTGATATTTTGCATTCACAATAGCCTATATATTATTCATGTTTCCTATATTGTATTGTAATTTCATATTTCAACCACACTGGGTATCCAAAAGTAATTTTGAGGTTAAGATCTTTGGACATTCTAATTCCTTAAGATTTCTTTTTTTTAAAATTTTTATTCTTTTGATCTTGCATTAAAATTTTATATCAAAATTACACTGTCTCGACGTTCATCCTTGATTTGTTGTCAGCGCCCGTGTTGAAATAAAATAAACCTGGGAAAGGATTGCCATTCGATTAGTCAATCGAATATGAATCTTACTTTATTTTCTTGTTCAATTAATTGTCCATTTGTCACGATCTGGGATAGATAATCAGCATATATCCATAGATGTAAAAATGTAATATATCTGAAGTGGCACATGAACATCTTAAAGAGCATTGTCAATATGGAAATGTGACAATAAGTACTATTTTCACCAAGTGGGTAGATAAAGCTTGTGTTGTCAAGGTTTGTTGCATCTTTTTGAGACAAAATTCTTTTCATCTCTTGCTGTTTAATGTCAAATTAGGCTCAGATCAAAGAGCAAGGCAGGTGGCTGGTGGTCACAGATGACTAATATCAAATTTAATCCAATGTAAATACATTATATTACATTTCTATCTACATTTATATATATTACAAATTAAACTAAACACAAATGATTATTAAAGGATGAAAAACTTTTGGATCTTGATGTCATTATCAGATCTTCTTTTGTCCAAATTCATGAATTTATTTTGCTCATGCTAAGTCTTGCAAAAAAAAAACAACAAAAAACAAAACACCATATAAAATTCAGTATTTCTTATCTATAATATTGAACGTGCTAAAAAGAAAAAAATCACGAGTTAATGTTAAAAATTTCTGCCAAACATTGTTGATTTATCTAAGATGGAATGATCTATTATGACATATCTCTAATTTGTATTTAAACATGTATTTATTTTCAATTTTACCAGTTGAATCGTTTACCTATATATGATCCATTATTATACATAATTAAATTTTACAAATACTGCCTTATGAAAATTGAGAGGTGGTAGAGTGGCGGCCTCCATATCATAGATTGAGGTCGGGGACATGGGTTTGGCTATTTTGGATGATCCATTCTTTAGTTCTTAGGTGTAAATCATGAGAAAAAAGGTAGACTTCTTAATTCAAGAATAAGTGTAAAAAATGAACTTACATGTTGAGAAGAAAGTAAGAACTGAAAGAATCCAACCATTGTAAGAAAGTGGAATAGAATATATATATCGGCCCAGAGTGGCAGCCTTGGGTTATATTTTTTGACTGGAAACTCAATCTGAAAGTAAAAATGTACACATAATCAGATGCTGAAGGAAGTTCCTTACTTATAAACAAAATATGTTCCCAAACCCAAATCTTTGGGATTTTATAATCTTACTACAGTTATTTTATTCTTTATACTACTTGGTGTTACTGGTATCACTTAAGGAAAATTAAACAAAAAAAACAAAAAAACACATTTTCTTTCACACAAAAGTAATTTCAACTCTTTCAGTAGATATAAAAAAAATTCTGTTACAAATATTTATACACTTTTTCATGACTAATGGATGCATTGGTGATGTAATGGATAGCGGCTTGGAATAAAAAATCAAATTCCAATTGGGTTTGTTACACTCACTTATGCACAAATGCCCTTGGAAAAGGTAAGAATCCATCCCTTCTCCTCACATCAGTGGGTTACAATAATAGAACTTGTATCTGAAAAAAACAATCATTGTTATCTCGAAAATAATTGTTAATGCAAAATTCACTCACCAAAAGAAAAAAAAATTATTCTTACAATACATAAAATGTTTCTGCTTTAAATAATCCACAAAAGGTTGATAAGCCATCAAAAACAAATCACCACCAGCAATTTTATTTTAACATCTTATGCCTCACAACTCCTTTATTCTTTTTGAAGCCTTGCCACTCAGTTTTAATAATTTACATTAACACTGATTATCAAATATGTAAAGAAAGTTAAAGACTAATTTTTAACTACAGAAATTGCACAATATCTTACAAATGTAAAAATTTAATAAAAACCTAAAAAATTAGAGAATATGTAAACAAAAAAGAATTTTATACACTGATTTACATAGACTTGTGTCATCAACATCTTGGTTGCTGTAGTCACATTTCAGCCATTTTACTTTTTGACCTTTGATTGTCTTCAAGTTTTTACTTTTACTTGCAACAATTTAACTGCAACTGATTTTGGTAAATTTTTGATTTGTTCCCTGAAGGCCTTTACCCCGTCAAATCTTTCCAAAACTTCCTTAATTCCATGCAAATGTATATGCTTAACTCAAATCGATAATTGTTTTCTGAAGAAACCTACCTTTTATCATGTTATCAACCAGAAAAAAAATCGGACTATATCTCACTCCTTACCACTGTTCTCATATCTGATTCACCATTGAATGACTTGAGGCATAGAATACTTATTTCGGCCTATTTACTTTCTTTAAGGAATTACTACGCAATTTGTTTGGTTTTAAAACTCATTTTCCACATAGTAAATGCAAAAAGGAAGTAAACAGGCCGAAAAATTGGCAAACTACGCGTGAAGTCATTCTGCAGTGAATAACATTTTTGAAGTGTGGTTACGGGGTGAGATAAACAGCGACAAGAAGTTAGATATTTTTCTGGTCGTTAACTTGCAAAAAAGGTAGGTTTCGTCAATAAACAATTATCAATTTGAGTTCAGCATTTACATTTGCATGGAAATAAGAATGTTTTGGAAAGATTTGAAGGGTAAAGGCCTTCGGGGAATAAATCAAAAGTTTACCCTGATTTTTACAAAATAAAGCTCCAAATAGTTGTGTTGAAATGCATGTTAAATTAAAACAAAACAAATAGTAATTCCAAAGTGCAAAAGGGTTATCTAAATAATTCATATAACTAAGTGCTTGTGAAAATTTCCTATTTTCCTGTTTTTAATTTTCTGATGAGTCATTAATACTGAAGATTCCACTATTGCATCAGTTAATTTTTTAGCTTAACATCTTTAATGAAATATTGCAATAACTTTGATAAATATAAAGGCAGGTCATTATTTATATACCAAAATCCAAAAGTGCATTGGAATAGTACAATATGCCTTCCAAAAGATATACAAGGCATTAAGAAAAAGGAAAATTTTGTTAGAAACTTTACTATTTACTATTTGAACTTTACTATTTACTATATGGCAGTAAATGCAGGACAGTCTCTTCACAGATGAAGAAGAGACTCGAAGCAATAAAAATATGCTTCTACAGAAGGATGCTGAGATGGACTAAACATGTGAGCAACAACAAAGTTTTAGAGAAAATGGAAACAAAAAGGACACTTGCTTAACATCAGGAAGAGAGTTGAAGTTTCTAGGGAACATAATGAGGAAAAAGGGCTTGGAAAATTTGATATTCACAGGGTTGATAGAAGGAAAGAGGGACAGGAAAGCAGGACATGACATGCTTAATGGCCTTGAGAAAATGGATGGCAGAACAGGGTTTGGGAGAAATAACAAAAAGACAAAATTTATTAAGAACTACAAAGGACAGGAAACTGTGGAGAGTCATGATCGCCAACGTCCTGAAGGGACATGGCACATAGAAGAAGGTATAAATAAAAACATTAAAAACTCTCAAGTTCTTCAATCTCACAAAAAGATATTCAGTGCCTGATAATTATTGCTTCTCCTATCTTTTTGCTTTCTTTATTATGTAAGATTGACTTATTTCTCATTAAAACCTGGCAACATTTCAGATCAAGATTTTTCTTGTTTTTCTTTCCTCATAATCAAAATGGAAGAGGCCATTATTTATCTGAGATAGTGAGGTAATGGTAGGGTGTAACAAACATACAAAGAACAGTCAGAATTAAAACCCAAGCATATGAAAGTGGAGTTCTTAAAATTAATAGGGGTGTCAAGGAAATAACTGCCTTTTTTTTTACACAGGGTTTTTTTTTGTGGTGGGAGCATGCAGGTTAAATATTGCCTTGAACTGTTACTGATTTTTGACTTGTATTTCTTTCATCTTTATTTTAATTACTTCATTTAATTTATCGCAAATCTCAAATCTTTGTGTTCAAGGGATGTAATTTTTGTATTATCAGATTATTCTTGAGAATGACAACAAAGATATTAAACACTATTTATTTATTAGATTGCTTACTATTATCTACTAAAAATTTTTTTTTAAAAGTCTGTGTAAATCAGTGTATAAAATTCTTTTTTGTTTACATATTCTCTAATTTTTTAGGTTTTTATTAAATTTTTACATTTGTAAGATATTATGCAATTTCTGTAGTTAAAAATTAGTCTTAACAAACTTGGGTAACCTATAATTGCTGGAGTTTCAGGCCCTAGATTGATACAATGTACTAGATCACCATTATAAAAAAAAATGGAAAATTAAAACAAGAAATACTACATAAAAGTATGAGAAGAAAATTTATTATGTTTGGAGAATCATATGTGTATTCAAATTTTCTTGTTCTGCAGTTTATTGACAATTTTATAAAATGATAAATAAAAAACTTGTTTTCATAGTTATTTATAAAATAGTAAATAATAAATATTGCATTGTAGTTGGTTCACATATTCTAATAACCTTGTAAATAATACACTGTACCTCCTCGGCCTTACCCTATCTTCTGACCTCAAGGGGAATAATTACATTGAATCAATAGCTAAATCCACTGCTAGGAAGGTTGGGTCACTGTGTCAGGCCAGGAAGCTTTTTATGCCTGAATCCATATTGCACATATCCAAATCAATCATCCGACCATGCATGCAATACTGTTGTCATATCTGGTCACGTGCCCCTGCTATTCATCTCGGTGTTCTCGATAGGCTCCAGAGGAGAATCTGTAATGTGAGTAGTCCCACCCTAGCAGCTTGACTTCAGCCACTTTCTCATCATTGGGATGTGGCTTCCCTCTGTCTCTTCTATAAATATTTTCATGGCTTCTGCTCCGATGAACTTGGGTCACTGGTGTCCCCTCCACAAGAACTTACTCAGGCAACCTGACTGGCAACAAGGTCTCACCCTTTTACAGTTAGATCAACCAAATGCAGGCAACAATTCTATCCCAGCAGCTTCTTTTCTCGCACTTCCCACCTGTGGAACTCCCTTCCATATACTTGCTTTCCTGACAGCTATAACCTCCAGGAATTTAAATGCAAAGTCAATTCCTATATCTCTTATCCACTTAGCTCCAGTGCTTTCCACATCTTCCCGTGTATCTTGTTCTTTTCCTTTCTCTCTACCTTCATAACTGACTTCACTCTTGTGTCCACATCCTTCTCTTGCCCTTTCTCTTTCACCCCCTGTAGCTGTTTCATCTTTGTCTTCACTCTTCTCCTGCCTAATACTTCAACTCTCTTATGTAACCCCTTGCGCATCAGTGGTGTTAATGCCTTGCTTGGGGTGAAATGATTAAAAAAAAAACTTTAAAAAAATAAACTTGCCAAGAGAATAAAAAGTGTATCCAGTAATAGTGGTGTCAAGCAAATAACTATCCTATCCTTGCAGGCATGAAAATTAAATTTTGCCTAATTCAGTTTCTATAATTTTTTACTAACTTTATAATAAGAAAAGCTGAAAAAAATATTGAAATTTTTGTGTCATTGATTGTTGTTTTTTAAAGCTTATCAACACTTTGTGGGTTACTTAAAGCCAAAATATAATTTTGGATTAGAAGAATAATTCTTTTTTTGTGAGCAAATATTGCATTAAGAATTTCTTTTTTTGAAAATAACAATGATTTTTCCAAATACAAGTTCTAACCCACAGCTGGAGGGAAGATATGAATGTATACCTTTCCCAAGGATATTTGCATATAAGTAAATATAGCCTAACTGGAATTCATGAGCCGCTATCCATTACACTGAATGTCTGCTTCTGACAGTAAATTTTGGAGAAACAAGCATAAAAGTGGTAATAGTTACTGGAGGAGCTACTTCTTTTTTGTTTTCCAAAGGTGATATTCCTTGTCTCCAACTTGGTGCCTTCAAGAGTACTGAAAAAGCATTTTCACCATTTTGGATTCTTTCCCAGATGTGCTTAAAGTAAAATAACTAGAGAAAAAGAGAAAAAAATCAAAAGATTAATTTCAAAAAGTAAATAAAAAATTAAGTGAAAAAAGAAAGTAAGAAAAAAAAAAGATTTATTTTATTGGACCCTGTTATAAAGCATAGAACCAGAGTGTCACCAAAACAGGTATTGCTAATGTGGTTTTTGCAGCTAGTTGTTTTTTAAAGGGTGGAGTTGATACCCCTATGCTCAACAAATTTTAAATTCAGAGTTTACTTTCAAGTCTAATTACTTACCATGGCTAAAGAGACCAGTGTATCCTACTATTTAACCCATAACTGGCATAATCTTTCCCAGAGGTATTTGCTTGTAAGTGAATGCAACAAACCTGATTGGAATTTGAACTTGGCTCTTCCTTGCCACTAAATTCATAGCTTAGAAGAACCAGATCCCAAAGTTTTCTAACAAGAACCCCTGTGGATAATAAATGAATTAAATCAACTATCTTCATTTTTACAAAAATTCGCAATGAGGTGTGAAATCCTGGTTTTCCCAAATAGAAAAAGGATTGACCACCTGCTTAACAAAAAAGAAACCAGATTTCGCAAATAGGTGTTAAAATGATTTTTGACCAATGGGAGCGACTTGTAAGACTTGAAAGGACTTGGCAATCCAGTGCAAAATTCAAAAGGACATATAAAGGACTTCATCAAAGTCAGTCAAGCAGTCAGAGATGGAAGCAGCAAAAGAGAGAGACACACATCTAAAATGTAACAGCAACTTCAAGCAACCCGGACATTGTCCTCTTTCTCTTTCTCCTTGTCTATTTCAACAATTACTATTAGAACATTTTGTACGAACTCTACCCTTAACCTGTTAATAATGTTTCTAATTGAACATTAACTTCTACAACTCATGTTATTCCTCCTTTTAATAAATTACTATTTTAACATTCAAAATGTATATTTTATTATTAGACTCTTCTACACTAATCCACACATTCCAACCTGCCAACAACCAACCTTCTGATGATAAAAAAAAACCTTCTGATGATGATAATTCAACATAAATCCTGTAAGCTGTAGGGAGTTTGGTTAAGTCTGACCCAAGGCCAAACCTAGAAACATTAACCAGCTCCCTACACTTCTTCTTCTATGTGCCCTGTCCCTTCAGGACGTAGGCGATCATGGCTTTCCACGTTTCCCTATCCCTGGTGGCTCTGAGCATGCCTTCTCCTGTTATACCGTGCAATTCTCGTTCCGTCATCCACCTGATTAGGTCCTTCAAATATGTTATCTGTTGCTTTCCCCTGTCTCTTTTTCCCTCTATCTGGCCTGTTAGTATCAGGTTCTCCAGGCCCTCCTTCATCATTGCGTGTCCCAGAAACTTCAGCTGTTTCTTCCTGATGCCCAGTATTAATTTCCTTTTTGTTTCCATCATTTCCAAGATCTCATCATTGCTCACATGCTAGATCTATGATATTCGCAGCATCCTTCTGTAGAACCACATTTCAGTTCCTATCTTTGATGGTATTGTTAAGCATTCACTGCCATATTGAAGGACGGATATCATGTAGCAATCCAGTACTCTCTAAACAAGACGGGGAGATAATGACTGCCTGCAGACATGCAAAGAAATACTTCTTAACACATACAGGGCCTGATTAATTGACATTTTGGAGTACATGATAAAATAAATTGTCAATGATTGAGAAAAAGGTTTAATTGGTGATCTTGATTTTGTTTCCTGTTCGATGAACCATTAGAGAAAAACTGTAAGAGTCGGTGTACAAATGTCATTTTTACTTCTTATTCATGCTTTTATTCTTGCTTTGTTTTTTACATCAAGTACTTTTGTACTTGGATGTGCATTGTGGGGCAGTGGATATCGGCTCGGAACAAGAAATCGGGGAGCTGAGTTTGAATTCCAGTAGAATTCATTGCATTCACTTACACGCAAATACCCTTGGAAAAGGAATTAATCCGTCTCTTCCTTCCAGTTATGGGTTAAATAACAGGACAGATTGGGTTCTATAGCCTTGGCTGGCAACCAGTCTACTGCAGAAAGCAATGGCAACCTAATGTGGGATAATTTTCTGCCCAGTCAGTCACGTCTCTTTCGAGACATGATCGCCCAAGCGTGTTTCACGTATGGCACTTAACTGACTGACTTTTGTAAACTACTGTTTGTTTATGAAGTGCAACAGTCTCAATCTGCTGACTTCATCATTTATGATTATAAGACTTGAAATTGTATGTGTATAAACTAAGCAGATATGGCTTTTTGAAAAAAATCTGAACAAGGAGATGTTGCTTTAAGTCAAATAGAACCTTGCTGGACTGTGAAGCTCTTCATAGACAAGTCGTGAAAAGCACACCAGATCAGACTGTGGCTCCTCCTACAAAAAGGGATGCAGATTTGAATCTTATTGAAGGACACATTTACTTTTTTTTTATTAAGTTTTCTCAAATGTGCAGGTTAGTAGATTAAGTAAAAACTGTTTACAAAATGTGATGTTCTATTATCCACTAAAAATAATGTTTCAAGCAAGAAAAGAAAAAATATACACATATGGGAAAAGGATACAAAACTTTTTATATGTATCACAACACTTTTAGAAAATTCTATGAGAAAGTAAAAAAAAAATTGTGTGATGTGTTTTATTTATTAGGATTTCATCAGACTAAAGTCATGTGATGTCATTACATGTGATGTCATGAACACTTTAGCCTGATGAAGTAAGAAAGAAGGAAATGTGTCACATGAAAAGAAAAAAATTCTTCTTCTTTGTTGTAGATTTTTCTAAAAATACATATGTTAAAAATATAGTTTTACAGTATTTATAGGAAAAAGTGCTCAATATCAATGATAGGGCATATGCAAATATAAAAGTGGACACTGAGGTCAACACCAAACAGTGACAAACAGTTTCACAAATTAATACAATCTTCAGGCCATGTGTGTTATGTGTTGGTCTGACTATTTATACATACTGTTCAATGGTGCATTATGAATTACAAGTTTATTGTATTATCCTAACAGTTAGTGAGTAAGCAGTAACAGTTATATTTCTATTTATTCTAAAGGCTATTAAGTAGAAATAATTGTGAATCCAAATGCAGTTATTTCTACGTATTTTATATTCTTGTTTGTTAACTTTTTATTCTTTATCTATTACTTAATTATTTGTTGCTGATTATTTTTATTATATTTACTTCTGTTTATGTGTGCATTCATAGTTTGTTAATTTGTTTATTATTTTCATAATTTGTTTATTTACTTATTTTGTTCTTTTCTTTATTATTTTATTGTTTAGATGTTGGTTATCTTATTTGTTTAAAGTATTAGCTTTCCTAAAGTATGTTACATAATCTGCTTTGTTTATAGTGCATATATATAGTGGTATTTTTAGTTTAGTTTGCCATTTTTAAGTAATGTAAGAAAAATTGTTTCGAAATAAGTTCTAATTGCTTACCTAGTAATTTGTGTTGATTTGGGAAGGTGATTATAGCTATTTTCTCCTCCAGACAGAGTTTATAGTTTTGGGAATTATTTTCTAGTTTGGTGCTGTTTTCCTTATTTTCTACAATATTTTTGGTATATTTTTCCCCCATATATGTTTAAAAAGGGTTGTGTGGTTTGTGTATTTACTATTTGTAAATGGTGTTTTGGGTGTATAATTTATTTGTTTCCAGGGTCCTTCAGTTACTTTTATGTATATTTTTCTTTGTTATATGCTGATTTTACTGTGGCTTGGTATATTATATTGTTTTGTAAGCAGTTAGTATTTAGGGGACATTTGTGCTGTGCTCTGCAGTTACAGGTGGGGTTGATTTGTGCAGGTGGTTTCTTGGTTATTTTTCTGTTGTACTTGGGGAAACTGTAGCTGATTTTTACTGTGTTTCTGTTTAATATCTTGTGGTGAATGTTTGATAAATGAAGTGTTTGTGTATATGAGCTAAATGAATAATTTTATTTATAATGCAAAGATATTTTGTCATTACTATAAATCCTATATTTAGTAGATAATACATAACATAAATGCACTTAAACATTTATATAATAAATCAATCCATAAATTTCTCTCAGTAGCAGAGTCTATAGATTTGGAATACTTATAAAGAAAAGTGATTTTTCAGCTCTTTCCTAAATTTTAGCCATAACATTGATTTTTCTATCAAATAAAGTAGACTGTTTGGGTATTAGCTAGCACTGATTTTCTATTGAAATGCATTTCATAACTTTTATTGGTATTTTGATAGTAAAAATCATTTTTGGTTAAAATTTTGTAATATTACAGAAAACATATCTAACTCCTCAGTTAAACATCTGAATATATCTTTCATATTCAATGTTTTTCTTAGACTTAACATTTAACAATAGAAATTTGAAGTTGAAAACTTGCTTGAATCTCCAAAGGTTCAAAGGTTTTGATTGTTGTAACCAGCCCGTAGATAACTTCTTCGTGTTCATCTTGGAATGTTCCTAAAAAGATGTATATGAAGATATATAATTATAATGTTTATTGAGGTAGCAATTCTTCGTTAATATAATTCAAAGTTACAAACAGAAAATATCTGTATTAATTTTTTATTAATATTTTATTTATTTATGTACAAAGCAACACATATCTAAATTTAAGGTGTGTAAATATTGTTGAAATGTTAAAATAATGTGCTTTTGACCATTATAAAGATCAAAAGACAAAAATATGGAAGTTAGCTGTTTTTTGAATTTTGAACAGCATTATAGCAATTGGGCATTATATTGATGAAATGTAGATGGCGATGAAGAAGTGACTAGATACATCAGGAATACAAAGAATATATAAAAGAAAATGAACTGGTGACCATTTCTGTAATTTCAGTTAGAAAAATCTATCTGTTGATGTCCGATGTCAAAACATCAAAGTTTATCAGTGTCAGCAGGAAGGCTATAGAAGAGGTTCTAAAAAGCTAAAAAAATTGTACCTAAAATTTTAGCAATACAGTTGAGAGCAATGTGCGACATGCTGCATGGAACAGACAAGGAGGTCAAGTTGGTAGCAGTAAGTGTGCTGGTGAATAAAAACGTCTGACTGCAAAACAAGTACATGGGCATCTGTCTGACTCGGACTGTTGTTCACAGTGTGCCTGTGGATACTACTAGTGACCACATGTGAGGATTCTTTGCCCAGTTTGTCTCCATTGAGGAAGTACCTGTATTGAGCAAGGCAGGGGTGAAAATGGAAGATTTTTGCCTTCAGGTGATGATGAACTGTCAAGAATTTGCCAGTATCCCTGACATACTGCTGTGTTGAGGAAGAAAGCTTTTTGTAGTGGTTGAGGATAGAAGATCCCACTGCTGGACATGTGATACTGCAGGGCACTTATCAAAAATGTGCCTGACAAGGAATCTAGTGGTGGCACTGGTAGCACCAGTGTCTGCCAAAACTACAGCAATGAAGGAGGTGGTGGTGGAGTCCAGCCAGCAACCTGCAAATGAATGGGTCAAGGTTGTAAGGAGAAGAAAGAAAGCAGGCAGTGGGACATTACACCAAAAAGGGTGTCATTGTCAAGGAAACAGTCCCCTAAGAAGCAATGGAATGTGCAGTAGCAATAGAAACCAGTAGAGGTACTCAACAGAAACTAGTTATTGAGAGCAAGGAAATGCCTCTACCTCATTCCTCTTCACTGAAAATGGAGTAGTAAGAAGAGGAGAAAGAGAAAAAAATTTAAAAAAGAGAAGAAAACAAATCAAAGCAAGGTGGAAAAGGCCCTGGTAGCTGCCAAGACACAATCCACCCGTGCTTTGCCCGTAAAAGAACATCAATAGATTTCAGTTAATGTAAGGAGTCACTCTTCTTCTCTCTTCTTCTCCTACTTCCTTCTCCAAACTTTCCCCCAATCTTTCCCAAGAAAAAAGAAGTTGTTACTATAAAAGTGAAAAAATTTGTCAAGTAGACAGGCAGGTCCTTGAGAAGGACCTTTCCTCCCAGGAGAAGGTCACTATTTAAAATGTTCTTGGTTGATAGAAAGTCAATGACCCCATAAACTTTCCAAATGTTCCCAGGGTGATCATCTTGATAAGAAACACTGGGGGCAACTTCAAAGTATGGGATCACTTAGTGAAAGCAAAAGACGCTTTTCCAGAGCTCAGGATGGTTCAAATAGAGTCTCCTCAATTGAAGAGACTTGTACTGCACTGGATTGTGTGAGGAGGGTCCCAGTACTTCTCCACCCCTCTTTGTATAGGGCTTTAAAGCTAACTTTCTCAACGGATGTAGTCGGTATAGTCATGGATGAATGCATTATGTTTGAATTTGACACTGGCAACCTAGGACAATCTGTCGGAGTCCTGACTACTGCAGATTTCCATCCAGTATGTGTCTGAGGATATAACTTGTGAAATGGAGATCAAACTAGCCAGCTTGAATGTGAAGGGTTTGAGAAATTGGAGTAAGACTGCCCACCTGCTTTGTGATCTATCCTTCTGGGTAGATGTGGTTGTGATCCAGGAGACACTTTGTTTGCAAAGTCGAAGCTTGTGTGCTGTCTAGGGACTTTGTTGTCTATTCAGAATACAGAGCCTGGTAGGCCAGAGGTGTTTCCTCGTTGATTAAATGTACCCTAGGTGTTAAGGTGGACCTTTCCCATGTTGCTGTGGGGTCTGGTTGATCATGGCTGATATTTCTCCTTTTTTAGGTTCTCCTGCGAATATGGTATTATGGTATATGTAGGGTTGTAAGATGACAGACGAATTCTTGTGGTAATGAACAAATTGTGAGGAGTGATTGGGTTGTGAATCTGATTAGCTAGGTATAGGATAGAACGTGATGACCAGCTTCATTCCCCCACCCAGGCCTTGTGCCACATTTATTATATAAATATAATAATAAATAGCCATATTTTTGTTCTTTCTTGTCTTGAAGTCAGAATGTTACAATCACTTGACTATCACTTTTGCATGTTAACACCATTCTTACTTCTTGTCTTATTACTGTTGCTTTGCCTACTTTTGACTTGCATTTATGTTGTTTACTTAATATTATTTTACCCTATTCTTTTTCTTTCTTTTCTTATTGTTTATTGAGAACTTTGTCAATTCAGTTTGTTGAGCATTTTACCGATTACACTTAATCATGTCTAATTACTCCATAAATGATCTCACATTATAATGTTCTTTAATCAAGTTATGTTGGAAAAATTTTATGAAAAATACTTATATGCTATTGCAAATATTTCCAATAAACTATTTATTAATAGTCTGGAATTCGTGTGACATATTTGTCATTTATATGTAAGTAAATCTGGAAAAATTTAATCTCTTTGATTGGTTAATACCAATGTTATTGTGAAAATCTTGACTTGCACAACAAAATCTAATGTATATATATATATCTTCAAATTTAAGGTGGTGCAATGGTTCCATGCCACCATCCACAATCTATAATACATCCCAGAATCTATGATATAGAAACCCCCACTTTACTACATCTCACTTTTCATAAGGTAGTATTCATATAAAATACAAATTTTATTGTGACCTAATTATGTACAATAATCAATCATATACAATATAGGTGAACAGTTCAACTAGAAAAATTGAAAATAAATACAATGTATCTAAAAATACATATTAGAGACTTGTCATAATAGAGTCTTCTATCTTAAATAAATTGTATGGATACAAAAGGTGCTTATCTCCCTTTGGTCATAGATACAGTCCTACTTAGAATCTGCCTACCATTATGTTCCATGGACCATAAAACTTTTGGGACATAGATGAGGCCTGCTGTATCCCTTTGGGATATACATGAATTCGACCCCTCAAAATCTGGAGTCATGACAATAGCCGAACAGAGGTATCTTCAATTTATGTAAGACTTTTTTCCTTTTGTTCCTTCTGATACTTTGCTTTGTGTTAGACATAATAGATATGTATTTCTCCATGTGTGGATGCCTGTTTGTATATATGTATTAGTGTGTGTGTTATAATATATAAATGTCTCTTTGAAAACAAGTATTCATTCATTCATTTCATTTCTCTGTTCCACCTTACCATTACATGGTGACCCATTTTAATATTATTTATTAACTTATGAGGCAATAAGAATAAGATATATTCTTTCACTAAGGAAAATCAAGACATATGCCATTAAAAATCAACAATGTTTTGCAGAAATTTTTAACATCAACTTGAAATTTTTCTGGTTAAAGAATTGTACAATTTTAATACATTCAATATTATTGATAAAAGATAGTGAATTTTATATAATATTTTTTTGAGAATTAACATGAGCAAAACAAATTCATGGATTTGAACAACAAAAAAAGACTTCAAAATGACGTTAAAATCCATGAAAATTTAAAATCCCTTAATATTCAGTTGTGCTTAATTTGTAATGTATATAAATGTAGGTAGGAAAAAAGCAAATATTGATAAGATGACAAGGGTCAGAAAGCAGTGCTTGGGGCCCCAATCAGAATTGGCCCTCCTACCCAATTGGGTGGGGTGGGGATGGGAATAGTACACACCAGCCCTTCCGAAATTATAGCCTAATACAGCTTTGATCTGCAGCTTTCAGTTAAATCTTTGATCAATAAAGAAATATTAATTTGAGAACATTGATAAAGGATATGATGTTGAAAAATAAATATTTTACTCCATCATTGGCTACAGGCTTATTGATGTTCTTACATAGTGAAGGTATGAGAAGTGGTTATCAAAGGTAGGTTTGTGTGTATGTGTCTCTCTACTTATATATATGGTCATACATATACACACTTCTTTTCATCATCTCCTTTAATCTTCATTCACATCAGCTTGGCCTTGTGCCAAACTCAAACTAAGGTTTCTAAATATTATTCTTAGAAGCAAGTAATCTGTAGATAGCATATTTCTTACTGGTTGTCCCATGAATATGACCTTTAGCAGTATTTGTTTATTTTTATCACCCTCCTCCTTCTCCTCTTTTTTCTACATGCTGCATCATTTCAGGAAATAGGTGACCATGGTTCTCCACAACCTCCAATCCTTTGTAGCATTTAGCAATGTTTATCCTTTTAACAACTCTCGTGCCATCTCATTCAACCACCCATTAAGACAAGTTTGTCAGGCATGTGGTCCACTGTCTTCTCCCATCTCTCTTGCCCTCAATATGCCTTATGAATGTCAAATTCTCCAAGCTCTTCTTCCTCATTATATGTCCAAGAAATTTCAGTCTTTTTTTTCTGAGTCTAGGTATGAATGTCTTTTTTGTTTTTATTTTCCTTATGACTTCTTTGTTGTTTACATGCTCTGCTCATGGAATTATAAGCATCTTTCTGTAGAACTAGATGTCTGTTGACTCAAGTCTCTTCATCCATGATGAGATTGTTCAGCATTCACTAGTCATTAGGGCAGGGGCAGACAAGATATCCATTTTGTTTTGATGAAAACAAAAAGAAAGTTCAAGCTTAGAATTACAACTGCTCTTGGTAGAAGTTGACAGTTCGTTTGCAAATTCATCAGCTGACTGAGGCAGTCAGTGATAGCTATAAAGTCCTAAGATCCACTTTTTGGAAAGTCCTGAGAAAACTTATAGTCAGCTTACTACACAGGAAAAACTTCTATTGAATGTAGTGCCATCAAGAATTAACATTAGGTTAAAGTTCAGGTAAATAGTGCAGACGTGTGTGTGTGTGTGTGTACATACAGATCTACTAAAGTCTTCTGGTATTTTGCCATTTGTATATTTCATGAATTAAAAAAATCTATTTTTAGGTGTATCTTGTGTTACTTTTTTATTAACAAACAAAAGATAACTATTCTAGTTTATTTAAAGAATTTGCAATAAGTTTACTTCAAGTTGTGTAAATATTGTTAAAATATATCACGATTAATAAAATATTCAAGACAGGTGTGGGTGAATAAGAGGGTGGATCCATCTGAGGATCCCCATAATTTCATTAGCCTAGAGACCCCAAAAGACTCTGGCTACCTCATTATCATAATATCATACTTGAAACAATTTTTATAAAATTGTAAATGTTAAATGACTTACCAAATAGACGATCCCAAATAATGAGTACTCCTGCATAATTTTTATCAATGCAGTATGGATTTCTTCCATGATGGACTCTGTGATGCCTTGGTGTATTCAGTATATAATCAAGAGGACCAAGAGTGCGAATGTACTGCAATTGAAGAATTAAAAATCACTGACATAATTAAAATTGTGCAAAATTATTTTTATTTTTTTTTTTTAATCATATCACCCCGAGCAAGGTGGTAACGCCACTGATGTGCAAGGGGCTACATAGGAGTGAAAAGATTGGAAAAGAGAAAACTGGAAACCGCATCCTAAACAGGAAACAAGGGATGAGCCTCTTCACCTGTTCAATAGACGTGGGTGGAGTGTGAACCGGGTGATAGTTTAGTCTATCTACTCCAATTGAAAAAAAGAAAGAAAAAAAAGTGAGAAGATTGGAAAAGAGAAAACCGGAAACCGCATCCTAAACAGGAAACAAGGGATAATCATATAATACATAATATATATTAGTATTTATATAAATACATAATGTTATGACATAATATAGTATACACTGTATACAGTGTATAGTATACACTGTATACTATACACTGTTATAATATTTTATTTATTTAATAATTTAAATAAATTTATTAAATTTATAAATATTTATATAAATTTATTTATTAAATGAATAAATTTATTTATTAAATTTTTTAATTTCACATAGTGTATATGTTATATACTCTGTAATGTATATGTGTGTGTATATATACCCTGACGATGAACGATGACATTCGAAAGTACTCGGTTAACCTATGGATGATATTTGCATAAATAAATATAATTCGGAAATAAAAAGCCTCAGTAGAAAATACAAAAGAAAAATCTGCAAGATTAAGTTGTCTCTATCCTTTAATACAACGTGCTTAAAAGAAAAGATGCTGCCAAAATATACGTACTTTATATTACGAGCAATAATTGTCCGGTATTGCACAGGATGGGGAAAGTATAAGTCTACTTTTAACTTTTTTTATATGACCCACATCTGTAATGTGCGTTGTGGTGCATTGGATATCGGCTCGGAACGAGAAATCGGGGAGCCGAATTCGAATTCCAGCTGAATTCATTGCATTCACTTACGCGCAAATATCCTTGGGAAAGGTATTAATCTGCCTATTCCTTCCAGTTATGGGTTAAATAACAGGACAGATTGGATTCTATAGCCTTGGCAGGCAACCAGTCTACCGCAGAAAGCAATGGCAACCTACTGCGGGATAATCTTCTGCCCAGTCAGTCATGTCTTTTTCGAGACATGATCGCCCAACCGTGTATCACGTATGGCACTTAACTGACTGACATCTGTAAACATTAAACACGGGACATAACTCTTGTATTTTTTGAAAGAATTACTCTCCATTTAAAGTTACCGTGTTGAACCTATCTTTAATAAAAAAAATTACTTGAGAATGAGAAATTAAAACAAAGATTAAACTGAAGAGCCACATGCAATTTCTTTTTCTTTGTTGTGTAGAATGATAATAGGGTGTGTAAGTTTTGAAACAAATCGAATGAAAAATGTGGAATGGTATGTTAATAGAAATCAGTGAGGAAACATGTCCAGATATGCACACACACTTCAGTTTTATTTATATAGATTACATAACATAGTATTTATATAATATATAATAATCATATATAATTATTATAATCAAAATTATTAATGAGATAATAGGCATCTGTTATATACAAGGGGAAGGATGAAATTTCTTAGACTCACCCATTTCCCAAAATCTAAAAAATGCCCAAACATCAGGATTTTGAAATCATATCTGTGCAGAAAACTTTTCAGCACTTTCTAGTATTAACAATCATAAATGCAATGAAGATAGCCATTGTTATATATAATTGATTGCTGCTTGTTTCTGAAATAAACATCAAGATTTTATATATTATTAATGATTAATTTCATGGTTGTCTGCAGTAGGGTATTTAAATACATTGTATTTATTTTCTAGTTGAATTGTTCACCAATATTACATATGGTTCATTATCATGCATAACTAGGTTAAAATAAAATTTGTATTTTATAAGAATACTACCTTATGAAAATTGAGATGTAGTAGAGTGGTGGGGGGGGCATATCATGGTATTTTTACTTGTTTACTTAGAAATCTTAACTCTTTCAATACCTCAAGTTTCTAGTCGACAATTCATGCATTATTATGACTCACTCGAGACCACTGCCCTGTTACACATTTAATGTTGATATTACTTATAATTTACTTACCTGGGTATGTAACCAAAACTGGAAAAGAATGTTCAGTTCATCATGCACCATAAAAACTGAAGTTGGAATGACAAGTGCCAATGGAAGGTAAAATACCTGAAATATCAATATGTAATATAAGAATTATTTACATTTCTATTGCTAGGAAAAAAAAAAAAAGAGGAATTAAAGATAAAAAATTAAAATCAAAAAAGGAAAGAAAATGAAAAAGGAAAAGAAAGAAAAAGAATCAGAAAAGAGAAAATGGAGGAAGAGATGGTGAAAAGAGAAAAAGTATGAGAAAAGAAAAAAGAAAGAGAAAAGGAAAATAGAGAACAAAGATAAAGAGGAAATAGAGAAAACAAGAGAAGCAAGGAGAAAAAGGAAATAGAGAAAAAAGAAGAAAAGAGAAAAAGAAATAGAGAAAAAAGAAAAAGGAAATAGGGTAAAAGGAAATAGAGAAAAGTAGAGAAATAGAAAAAGAAGAAGAAAGAGAATAAGGAAATGGAGGAAAAAGAAAATAAGGAAATGGAGGAAAAGAGAAAAATGTAACACAAAAAGAAAAAGGGAATAGAGAAAAAAGATAAATAAAATGGTAATAGAAAGAGAAAAAGAAGAAGAGATAAAGAGAAAAAGTGAATGAGAAAAAGGAAATACAGAAAAAGAAAAAAAACATTTAAACTTTGGTACTTGTATGCCTATTTGGAATCTGAAGATATATTTCTTTGTATCAAAATTATCACTCACTCTCAGTTGAGATTGAAAATAGAGCTAAAAACCATTATATTGAGTTGAAAATAATTATTTCATGGAAACTTTTGTATACAGCCATTGTTTTAATAGGTAGATAAAACCTCTGGGTTTTTTTGTTTTGTTTTTTTATAAAAAAAAAAAGATTACAAAAATATTTCCCAGATATCTTATATGTGAAATTGAGATATCTGGTATGCTAATATTTACCTTGTCGACTACTAGTACTTGTACCAAACCTAACTACGAAATAATCCCCTATTATATATAAATCGAATGGGTATTTTATATGTAAGCAAATACATTATTTTATAACAATACCAAACCTGGTGCTCCATTCTATAACAGCAATTGGTGCTGGGTAATTTTTGCATATACCTTCTTCTTCTTCTTCTTCTTCTATATGCCATGTTCCTTCAGGGTGTGGGAGATCTTAACTTTCCACAACTTCCTGTCCTTTGGTATCTCTAATTAAGGCTTGTATTATTGCTATTTTCTTGATCTCTGTTCTACCAATCATTTACACAAACTTGTTAGGTAGGTTTTGCTATGCTACTTTTCTCTGTCTCTCTTACCTTCAATGTCATGTGAGTCTCAAATTCTCCAAGTTTTCTTTCCTCATTATGTATACTAGAAACTGTCTCTTTCTGATTCTTAATAGGAGTGTCTTTTTGTTTCTATTTTTCCAAAAACTTTGTCATTATTGATATGTTCAGTCCATAGTATTCTCAGCATTCTTATATAGAACCACATTTCTGTTGCCACAAGGTTCTTCATCACTTGTGAATAGATTGTTCAGCATGCTGCCATGTAGGAGGATTATAAGAGTCTTGTACACTTTTATTTGTTTCTAACAAAATTTTCCTGTTTCATAATATTTGAATTCGCTTTTGGAAGGCCTCTTTTGCTATTTCAATCTGCTTTTGAATTTTGGTGTAGTATTTTCCTTAAATAAAATTTCTGTATTTGCTTGATTTTCACATTTCCAATTTGTAATTCATATATTGGGCTGTTTCTTTTGCTGACAACCATAAATTCTTGCTTCACAATTGTTGTTTAGTCCTTTCTTCTTGCTATTCTTTTGTCACTTTCTGTAGAAGTTCCTTTAGTTTAATTTCTGTGTCTTCTAGTAAATTTGCATACGCGCAAATACCCTTGGGAAAGGTATTAATCCGTCACTTCCTTCCAGTTATGGGTTAAATAGCAGGACAGATTGGGTTCTATAGCCTTGGTTGGCAACCAGTCTACCGCAGAAAGCAATGGCAACCTACTGCGGGATAATCTTCTGCCCAATCAGTCATGTCTCTTTCGAGACATGATCGCCCAAGCGTGTATCACGTATGGCACTTAACTGACTGATATCTAATGTTGCTAAGATTGTGACTGTCAATAATGAATTCTAGTAAGACTTCTAATTCTCTCATAATCACCCCACTGTAAAAGTTGAATAAGTTTGGGGAGAAGACACATCTTTATTTATTGTCCCTTTCTAGTTTTGTGTATTTACTGAATTCATTTTCTGTTTGTATGTAGGTAGTTTCCTACCAGTAAAAGTTCTGGATTATTCTAATATCTTTCCTAAATAAATCAAGTTTACCTAATAGTTCAAATAGTTTTTGATGTACATATCAAACACTTTTGCATAATCTATAAAACATATGTATACAGCCTTTTGCTCTTTAGTATCATTCTGAGTATAAATATCTCATTCTTTGTTCCAGTGTCTTTAATGATACTGCACGGTTCTTGTCCTATTTTTAGTCTAATTCTACTACTCCATCTATTCATCAGTTTTGTTTTGTGGCTCATTAGGCTGATGGAGTTAGCATTCATTTGCATCTGGTTTCTTAGGCAGCGCTATGAAAAAGAATCTACTAAGTTTTTCGATATATCATCACTGTCCTATATTTTATTCATGTTAGCAAATTTTGTCAATGCCCAACTCATAAACAGCTGCCAACATCTCCATTACAATTGTATCTAGCCCTGTTGCTATGTTCCTATTTAATTTGACCAGTGCTGATTTTACTTTATACTTTAATATTTTTGGTCCTTCCATATTTTTGTGTGTTGATGATTTTCCTCTTTCATTATGGAAGAGTTTTCTGATGTAGCCGTTCCATCTTTTAAGAATTTTTCTTTTTGTATTATCAGTGTTCCCTCTTGATATTATGTATCCTGGTGATATGTCTTTTATCTTGTTATTCCTCTTATTCTTTTACGCATATCTACCTAATCTATGATGCTCATTCTTTCTATTTCTGTACACTTTGTTCAGCCATTCCTCTTTTACCTGCCTGAATTTGTTTCTAATTTCTTTGTGTAATGTCCTATACTCTGTACCATACCTTGGCATTGTTTACTGTCTCCTTTTCATCATGTCAAGAATTTCATCTGTCATCCATTCTTTTTTTCCTTATCTAGTTTTCTTTCGAATGATCTCATTTGCTGATGGTACTGAGGGTTCTCTTCACGTGTCCCACTTTGAATTTCCATTCTCATTTAGTTCATTGTATCTACTTTTAATGGTATTCATACACATTACTGGCCATAATTATGAGGCAACTCTAGTTTTTTTTTAAAAAGAAATGATGTATTTCATACCCTTTTTAGTATTTATTGCCAAATGAAAATAGAATGGTTCTTTTGTTATTATTACTTTGCAAAATTTTACAAGGCAAGTAAGCAAAGATGAACTTGTCCGAATCACCCTAAATTTTCTTCATTCTTTCATGATGAAACTGCAATATAGGTAATTATTAAATATTTATAAGTTCATTTGATGCACATGTTATTGTACAATATTAACAAAAGAATCATTCTATTTTCATTTACAATTATTCACTTGACAATAAATACTAAAAAAAAAATAAATACTAATAAATACTAAAAAAATACATCATTTTTTTAAACTCTGGAGTGGCTGAATAATTATGGCCAGTAGTGTACATCTCTTTAAAATTTGGGTAATTGGAAAGTCTGTTTATTGTAACTTGGGTGCTACCTTGGTCCTTAGTTTCACTCTTAGGTTGCATATCATTAGAAAGTAGTAAAGCCTGGTCAGCACTTAGGTATGTTCTACAGTTTAAAACTGCATTCCTGAATCTTTTATTGATTGTTATGTAGTCAATCTGGTTTATTATTTCTCCCCCTGAACTTCTCCATGTTCATATACGCCTTGTGTATTCTTGAAGCCAGGTGTTAGTTAATACCTGGTCATTCACCATTAGAGCCATTTTTCTCCACATTCATTGCAGGTTCCTGGTTTCAATTTGCTAACTATCTAACCATCTCACTCCTTCCCTACTTTGGCATTCAGGTCTCCCATGATGATTACAACTTGCACTGAGTCTTGGCTTTCTATAATAAAACTTTTCAATTTCTTCTTCTATACATTATGCTTTTGGTAAATATGTGGTGATACTGAGCAGAAGCGATGGACCGGATGTTTGCACTTTTACAACCAAAAAGCAAATGACCAAAAGTTGTCGCTGTGCCACCGGCTCTGTGCAGATGTTCCGGTTGAAAATTAAAATTTAATTAAATATTAAATTTCCAGTTCGTGAGCCTACACAAATTTTATTTATCAGCCAATGGGAAGCCCAGAACCAAATACAAGTGTGAAATCCCAAATGAGCTGCTGTGATCCAAAAAGAAGATATAAAAAGTGGATACAGAAAGCATCGCCAGGCAGACCGACTCGAGGAGAAGAGAGTAATTAGTATTTCCCTTGACCAGAGTCAAGTGGCTTACTACGCTCGGCTTCCTTACCTCTTTCCTTTTTACCTGCCTCAAAAACTACTTACTGACCTAAGGAGCGAATACATCAAAGACATTCCTTACTTACATGCTCCCAAATTCCTAAGCATTAATTCTCTTTCAGCATTTTATTGCCATGAACATTTTAACCTCTGTTGGACCTATACTTCATGTATTACTTTAATTGTAAAAACATTAATGGATATGTGTTATATATAAAATGTTATCTTTCAACTCAATTTGCTTTTCTTAGTTTAAAACCTTTCTTTATGACTTATAGTGGGCTATCTACAACAATGCCAAATTCTGTTAACCTGCAACAGTATACAACTACCCTTCACTAGAACAGACTCTCCACTACTAACAGAATAGATAAGCAGCCCACTATAAATATACAACTAAAATAGATATATGTTTTGTTTTACATTCATTGATTTAATTAAAAAAAAGAACTTTTGTTCAGAAAATTTAAAAGTTTTTTAATTGATCTGTGATTAAGTGTAATTAGTGTTTTGTTTTAAATTGTTTTTAATTGAACTGTGATAGTGTTTTGTTTTAAATTTATTATTTCAAGTGAAAAAATATATCACTTTTTCTTTAAAAACTTCATTCTTTCATAATTCTCAAAAATATAGTTTTTTTAATTGAACTGTGATTAAGTGTAAATACTTTTTTAAATTTATTGATTCAACTGAAAAAAAATAAATGCACTTTCCTTCTATCAATTTAAAAGTTTTGTTGCATAATCCTCAAAAATATAGTATTTAAGTGACCTGTGATTAAGTGGAAGTAACGTCTTGTTTTAAATTTATTGATTCAACTGAAAAAAAAAAAAAAAATCAAAAAAACTTTTGTCCACTTAATTTAAAAGCTTCATTCTTTCACAGTCCTCAAAAATAATTTCAGTGATTCTTATTACTAGAACAAATTAAGAAAGATTTATAAATAATTTTAGTATTTTATGGTACTTTGTTACTTACCCATGATGTATAGGTTTGAAATACTGATTGTCTCAAAGCAGTAGACAGGTTGTAATCCTCTGAGCTATGGTGTACTTGATGGGCAGCCCATAATATGTTCACCTCTGATAAACACAATTGAAATTAAGTAAGTACGAAATCCTATTGTTTTCACATAGAAAACGCATTCTATAACCCAGCTTACTTTTTTCTAAATATGCTAATCCCCTGAAAAAAGAAAACAAAAGAAAAGAAAACACCCTACATAAACACTCTTTTTGACATTTCACATACCTTCTCATCAGTCTGTCAGTTAAGTGCCATACCTGATACACGCTTAGGTGAGCATGTCTTGAAAGAGACATGACTGACTGGGCAGAAAATTATCTCGCAGTAGGTTGCCATTGCTTTCTGCGGTAAATTGGTTGCCAGCCAAGGCTATAGGACCCAATTTGTCCTATTATTTAACCCATAACTGGAGGGAAGAGACAAATTAATACCTTTCCCAAAGGTATTTGTTCATAAGTGAATGCAAGCAATTCAACTGGAATTCAAACTCGGCTCCCCGATTTGTCGTTCCAAGTCAATATCCACTACATCACAACACACATCCTCACTAGTACCCTTTCTATTTTTCTAAAAAGCCTGCAAAGTTTTATTTTAGGATAATAGCAACTGCCACTTTGCATTCTTCATATTATTCTTTAATCTTATCCATGGTCTGAAATCTTTCAATCTCAGGATTTTAAGATTAGGAAAAACCAGAGATTGCAGAAAGACAAATTTGAACTACAAGGGAATAGATATACCTGTGTGAGGTATTGTTTTGTTAAAAAGAAATCCTGCGCAGTATAGGGTTACTCAATTGGCAAGGAGATGCTGACTGAGTATATGTTCATGTTATATGTTCACAGTATATGTTCATGTTATATGTTCATGTATATGTTCACAGTAAATTACATCAAAACTATATAATTTATTCTTGAGATATACAAATTGGCTGGATACTTTCCAGACAGACTATGTATAATCTGTAATAGAGAATTGAGTGGGGTACTTTTTTTCTGGATAAGCATGGAAAAAGATGGCCAACACTACAGCCCTACCAAAAGAGATGTTTCTATGCAGATTTTAGCTGTTAAGAATCATGGAAAAGATCAGCTAAAATATGGTAACAAGAAAATGATTGAAATCAATAGTCTTGAAATTTGCCAACAAGATCTTGTTGATACAGAGTCAACCAGTAGCTTTTGATTTTAGTTTGTCAAGTGAATCAAAAACATGAGTTTCTTAAATAATAACTGTACATAAAATAATTTTAAGATACTCTCTATTGAAACCGCTAGACCCTTCTGGATTTCTATGATTTTTTCACTAAATATAGGAATCATTAAAACTAGAAAATTTAAAAAATTTAAAAGGTGTAACCCCTAGAGGTTCCAAAATGATCACATTTTAAGATTTGGCTCTGTTGATGTATCATGATGTAAAATCTGACATATTGAAAGTATTTTTCAAAATTATTTTTCATGTTCTAGAGAAGCTCTAACCTCAAAAATCAGTACCAGAAAGTTATTGAAGACAAGGAATTCAAAAATGCTATTAAAATACGCCAAAACCAATTCATTTAGAAATATAGATGATTTCTGACATTTTTTCTCATTATGTGTGAGGAAAAAATTCTGTATCTAGTACTTTTGAGATAAATGAATATTTTAAACAGTCTGATATACATGATGAACCTCATCTGAGCCTAAAATGAAGTTTAGTTCTATCTTAATTCTTGAAATACAGTATAACCAAAATTCAGATTTTTCAACTGAATGAATTTTGCTGGTATTCTAAAAATAGAAAAATTATGCAATGATTTTGAAAACAGCAGATTTTGTTTCATGACATGAAAATAGTCAAATCATAAAAATGTGTCAACTTTGGAACTGCTGGAGTTAGACTGTCAGAATTTTTAGAATTTTCTAGTTTTAATGATACCTAGATTTGTTTTGGGAAAATAAAAAAAATATCAAGAAAATCCATGAGGGTCAGGTGACATTCCTCATTTTTTTTAATGGTTTAATATGGATTAATTTGTAATTTCCACCTAAAGAATGTCATGATTTTTTGTCATACTTCATTGCTATGAGGATAAAAACAAAAAACAATACATTGAAACTGCTTCTATTAGTATGATCATTTTTTACAGCTTATCAACCTTTGCAGGTTATTTAAAGCCAGAATATATTTTTAGATTGTAAGAATTTATTTTTTTGAGATAATTTTTTGATACAAGTTCTACTAATTAATCCATAATTGGGGGGATAAGAAGTGAATTCCTAATTTTCTTAAGATTATTTGTACATAAATATGTATAACAAACCCAAATGAAATTGGAATGGAAACTCAGCTCGCTGAGCCATTTTTCATTATGTCACCAGCATGTCCAAGCTAGCAGTAGCTGACATTTCCAAGTGATCACTGGTTTAGGTACTGACCAGGCTTGACATTGCTTATTTTTGGCTATCATATGAGAATCAGTGTTTCAATGTGATATGAATGTAAGCCTTACTGCTTCTAGTGAAGAAAGGCTTAGGAAGTTTGTGTTGTGCTCCTCTTCCAAAGTAGATCAATTTGTCTATATAAAATATTTCACATTGAGTGTACATGCCCAGTAGAATCAGTAGAAATCATTAGTGAAATATTTTAGAGTAAACACTGTATTTTCTGCCCCATAATATAATAAATTTTTAACAAAAATTAAAGGCAAAAAAGGGGGTTGTATTATATACAAGTATATATTTTCAGACATTTTTACTCAACTTATATAAAACCTCTTATTTGAAACAGCAAAACTGCAAATACACTCAGCATAATAGATAATAAAAGACAAAGTGGTCAGGTGTTGATAACAATTGTTTACAAAAAGGTATTTGATATGTTGGCCATATTTGTTCTTTGGGAATCAGTATAATTGTATATATTTTTGTTTCAAAGAGAGAAAATTCACCAAAACTTATTAAAAAAAAAATTAATAAAGGGAGTACACAAGATCTGCCATGTTTTGATAACATTAATGCTACAACAAAGCACCTTTCCCCAAAAATTTAAAAATAAGTTTTGAAAATTAGCAAAGAAACATGCAACAGCTAAACATTTGGTTCATTTCTATTCTTTAATAGCATGAAAAATTCAATACTTTAGTGAATATATATATATATATATATATATGCAAAGGTATACTAAGTTATAATCTGAAAAAAAGAACAGTATGGTTAAATAAAGAAGACAAGAGGAAATCTATATTATTCTTGCCAACTATTTTTTCTCATAACCAAAAAATTTGTTGTTTATGGATACTTTATTTAAAATAAAATTCATTTCATCTCTTTGCCTTGATGAAGTCCATCACAGGACAAAATATTTAGGCAAGAAAAATATAGTTTTCCTCTTGTCTTCTTTATATATATATATATATATATATATATATATATATAATTATTAGGCCACCCCTGTGTTTTAAAAAATTATGTATTTCATACTATTTTTGAGCATTTATTACCAAGGGAATAATTGTAAATGAAAATACAATGGTTCTTTTGTTAATACAGACCAATAACATGTGTATCGAATGAATTTATAAATATTTAATAATTACCTAAATTGCAGTTTCATCAATGAAAGAATGAAAAAAATTTAGGCTGATTCAGATGATTTCATCTTTGCTCCCTTGCCTTGAAAAATTTTGCAAAGTAATAATAATAAAAGAACCATTCTATTTTCATTTAGAATTATCCACTTGGCAATAAATACTAAAAATAGTATGAAATACATCACTTCTTTTAAATATTGTGGTTGCCTAATAATTATGGCCCGTAGTATATATATATATATTATATTGTAATCTTCGTGTTTTGGAGCTACGTTTACTCCTCATCTGGTGATAAGTTGAAAATTTATCACCAGATGAGGAGCAAACGTAGCTTCGAAACACAAAGATTTTCATGTCGTGATACTATGCTTTTATAAACCATTGTAACAACCATCACAATATAAAGCTCTACGTTGTATCGAGCACTCTTTATAAAAGTAAATGCATGAACAGTGGGTTTAAAACCTATGTGTTCCATAACTTCTTACAATTATATATATATATATATATATATATATATATATATTAATGGATAATATGGTACAACTTTAAAAGTAAAAATGCATAGGGATGGCTGTAAGTGTACTATAAGGTCATATTATATTCAAGAATGTAATTTGTTCCCTGTTTTTATCTTCAGAAACATAGAGTTATATTATACACAAGAAAGAACAGTAATAATTTTGTGAAATACATCAGTTTGACACTTTGGCACACATTATCAATGATGTTTTTAAGTGAGGATGATTAGGGGTTTCAGGTCTTTCAACATCATACCCAACCCTCCAAGGATGACCCAGTTGATACTGATCAGATATCAACATGTGTGTCTGCTACAAATGTACTCATAATGTACACAACACACTGCAAATCATCTATTTTTAAAATTTTCATATGATAGTAATGCAAAAGAGACAAATATAGTTACCATGTGCCATTCTGTGAAACCAATAGTAACCATGATCTACCAACAAAAATGTCAGAAACCAAGTCCATGGACTATTCCAGGGTAGTTCCACCAGTTGGAAGTTATCGTGCACCCACTTGTAGGTTGTCAAATGAACTGATTTTATCAACACACTGCATAATAAAATAAATATTTGTTTTAAAGAAAAAACTGAGAGATACAAGAGTAAGAAAAATCTTGTGTACTTTGAAGTGCCTGAAGATATAAATATATTCTTTTGCACTGAAAAGATTGGAAATAGAAGCACTTTGGCAAAATAGTTTTCGGTCTTGATATTTATTAAGTAGATAAAGAGAGACAGAGGAAAGCAACACATGACATACTTGATGGGTTTGAGCAAATAGAAGGTAGAGCAGGATTTGGGAGGAGTAACAAGAGAAAGGTTATTAAGAGCTACAAGGGATAGGGAGCTGTGGAAGGCCATAATCGCCTATGTCCTGAAGGAATACAGGGTGTAAACGATAAATTGGCAGTTTGAGATCTCAGACTTTAAACCTTGATAAAGAAGGGACATTTAAAGACATTTAAGATTTGTGTATGTTTATTTAACTGTTTTATTAAATACAAACATTTTATTCTATGCGTCCACCTTCTGCGTCCACAACTTGCTGAATGCGAGCCCTAAAAGCACGACAGGCCTTGACAGCTGACTCTTTCTTGATATCGCGGAATGCTCGCCTTACGGAGGTCTTCAGTGAGGCCACACTGTTATGGGGGCGAGCATTAGAGACTTTCTCAACATCGCCCCATAACCAATACTCGCAGGGGTTCAAATCTGGCAAACTAGAGGGCCAGATATTTGAGGGCACAAAAAACGGCAACTCTCTCTTCAAGAAGGTCTGCACTGTTTTTGATCCCTGAGCAGGTGCAGAGTCCTGGAGGAATATCACTTTGTTGGGATCATAGTTCTTCTTAATCCAGGGTAAGAGAACTTCCTCCAGAATCTTCAGATATTCCGCCGTATTGATCTTTAGGCCAACTTCAATGAAGTGACGGGGCATGACTTTCCCATCGCTGGCAATAGCTCCAAACACCATGACAGAGGCAGGGTGTTTACTCTGCATGACTGGAGGAACACAAGAAGGGTCAATGGCGATAACTCTTGAGTTTCTGCAGTTGGCGACTTCGTCTACCACGAACTTTTTCTCTCCACAAAAATGCGAATGGTACCACCATGGTGTTTCAGGTGATTGAGTAGAAAAGTGGCTTCTCTCTTTATGAATGGTCTTAGATTTTGCGGTAAGAATGTTACGACATCGTCTGCAATATGACTTCATCCCAAGATCTTTCCGTACTGCATTAGAAATGGTCATTTTGGCTACATTCCGCTTTTTCGCCTGGTCAACCATTGACTGTGATGGATTTGCTGCAATGGATCATTTCAAACCTTTTGGTGGGGATTTTATCACTTCTCGGGCTGTGAACCTTCCTTTGCATGTCTTTACCTTCCCTTAAGTTTGCTACAATACGATAAACAGTCCTAGGAGCATAGCCAGTGTTTCTGATAATGTCAGATGTCTTATGCCCGGCGCGGAACAATTCAGCAATAACCATTCTATGGTTAAATTCTACACTGGCACTCATTTTGTTAGTATTTTTAGGTGGCTAATCTGGACTTCAGACTCTAAAAAGTACAGAAACTAACATTTGATAATGCCGCTTTAAAAAACCTAAATTGCGGATTGAAATTACTGCCAATTTATCGTTTACACCCTGTACAGTACATAGAAGTGTTTGTGAAGAAAAACCTTAAAAATATAAATTAAGATTTGGTCAAATTAATAAATTAGAAAGATTCAAAATATAACAGTCACTTTATTAAAACTCATTCTATCAATGAGTTTCAAACAAAATAAAAACCTTTTTATTAAAAATTATTAATAAGATCTCTACAAACTTAAAATAAAAATTTATTGACTTATAATTTATAGAGAAAGTTTGCACAACAGTTAAGATATACATTAAATTATTCATCTAAGTTTCAGCTTTTGATCATGTATAAATCTATTAACAGTAATTTAACAGAAAATTAACAGAAATACAGATAGAGCTAAGAAAAGAAAACCTTGAAAGATGATGTGAATCATGTCCATAGCTTTGTTTACACTTCTATTGAAATGACAATATGAAGACAACATATAGGTACACCAATTCTCGCTCGATCACTGAAGTTAAGCAACGTTGAGCCTGGTCAGTACTTAGATGTGTGACTGCTTGGGAATACCAGGTGCAGTAAGCGTATAGTGACGGATGTGCATTGTGGTGCAGTGGATATTGGCTCAGAAAAAGAAATCGGTGAGCTGAGTTCAAATTCCAGTTGAATACCCAGCATTCACTTAAGCACTGGTACCCTTGGGAAAGGGTACCAGTGCTTAAGTACTAGTTGATCAGTCCCTTCCCTCAAGTTATGGGTTAAATAACAAGGGTAAGACTTTGGGATACTGCTCTTAAAAACAAATCCCAATGAATCTTGATACTTGAAAAGAAAATGTTGTAAAAATAAAATAACCTTACCCAAAAATCATTGGTTATGACCTTAAATGATCCCATAAGGATTGATAGGTCGTTAAACCTCAAAACAAACAAACAACATATAGAAAAGTAATGTGACATTGTTTTATTTTGTGTTGACTAAAAACTCTTTATCTCAAGATGAGCTTGAGCAACTAGATGGCAAAGCAGGGTTTGGGAGGTGTAACAAGAGAAAGGGCGTTAAGAGCTTCAAGGGATGGGGAGATGTGGACGGCCTACATCTTTAAGGGACATGGCACATAGAAGAATTTTTTAAGAAAATCTTCTTCTCTTCTTCTATATGCCCTGTACCTTCAGTACGTAGGTGATCATGGTTCTCCACGTCTCCCTATCCCTTGTGGCTCTTAGTATGTTTGCTCCTGTTACTCCGTCATCCACCTGATCAGGCCCTGCAAATATGTTATCTGCTGCCTTCCTCTGTCTCTCTTTCCTTCTATCTGTCCAGTCAGTATCAGGTTCTCCAAGCTCTCCTTCCTCATTGCGTGTCCCAGGAACTTCAGTTGTCTCTTCCTGATGCTCAGTATTAATTTCCTTTTTGTTGCCATTCTTTCCGACACCTCATCGTTGCTTGCATGTTCAGTCCACGATATCCGCAGCATCCTTCTGTAGAACCACATTTCCGTTGCTTCCTGTTTTTTTTAAATAGCATAAAGCCAAATAGGAGGAAAACCAGATTGCAAGGTTGTGTTGTGCTTTTCTTCAAAGTGATAAGAACCTGTATGCTTTAAAATTCAGTATTTAAAATTATGAATTTTACTTTGGCTTGAACACCAATCATTTGCTTTGTTAGGACATATGCAACTCTCTCAGCCAAGAGGTAAGTCCTAAGTACTAAGCTTAACATAGTGTTGAAGAAAAGAAATGGTGCAGAAAAATTGGTGTGGTATAATCTTTCTACCTCATTTCTTCCTTTAGTGGAAAGGGTCTGTTTGCCTTAAAAATCAGCATTTGAAATCCATTTCTTTTTTTATGTAGGCTTGAAAATAAACATAGATACCAGTGAGAAATATGGTAATCTATTATTTTCTGATTTGTTTGTCAGCAAAACACAGACTTCAGGCAATGGTCATGCTGTACAGCATATTTTATTTATTTGGCTTATTGGAAATTATCCAGCCATTTAATCAATATGAAAAGATGGCCTAGCTTGGGGAATATTAATTTAGTTCTCTTTAAATTCTGAACTGAACCCTTTATTTAATGTATGGGGATATACTGTTCTTGTTCTACTGCTTATGTCTAGGGATATCATCTCATTTTTATTTTTATTTTTATTTAATATTGTTTCACTGAGTGCAAGTACATAATGTTATGGGGAAACACACCAATTCCTCAGATAATGGTCTCTCTCTCCTATATTAATAAGAGTTAACAGGAAGTTCTTGGGAAGTTCATAGGAGTTCTTTAGACTTCTATTGGAGTTCAGTAGAACTACTAGGCAGTTGATATTAGTCAGCAGTTAGCCAAATACTAAGGAGTTAGTTTTCAGTAGAAGATTACCAAGTTTCTAATGTTTTGGGTATGTTAAGTCGATTAGCAACCGACATAGCACAATTATAACCTTCAGTGTGAAAACTACTCCACAACACATAATGCCCAACCCTGGGATTGGACTTCATCAATATGACACCTAGTTCAAAATCAATGCTTTATTCACTAAACTATTGTCCTGTCTACCCCCATAGATTAAATAAAGGGTTCAGTTCAGAATTCCCTATAGGTTACCCAGAGCAATATACACCCAATGGAAGGCCAGGGGGGGACAACATTCAAAACCTTGTGATAAGAACAACAAAGATGAAGATATAAGCTATCTATACATCTCATAACTATACTTCCTTAGCCTCACATTTTCCACTGACATGAAGTGGAGTGAGTACTGAATCAATTGCTTCATCTGCAGTAAGGAAAATTGGGTCAATTGTTGTGCTAGAAAATTTTTGTATTCAAAATCCATTTTGAATATTTATAAAATCTACCATTCATCAGTGCACTGAATAATGCTACTATATCTAGTCTGGTTGTCTTGCTGTATATCTGGAAATTCTTGACAAAATCCAAAGAACGTTCTGTAATGTAATTGATCCTTCAGTCACTTTCTCACCAATATGATATGGCTTCTCTCTGTCTTTTTTTTTTTTAATCATATCACCCTGAGCAAGGCGGTAACGCCGCTGATGTGCAGGGGGCTACGTAAGAGTGAAAAGATTGGAAAAGAGAAAGCCAGAAACCACATCCTAAACAGGAAACAAAGGATGAGCCTCTTCACTCGTTCAATAGACGTGGGTGGAGTGTAAACCGAGCGATAGTTTAGTCTAACTACTCCAATTGAAAAAAAAAAACAAAAGAGTAAAAGATTGGAAAAGAGTAAAAGATTTGAAAAGAGAAAGCAGGAAACCACATCCTAAACAGGAAACAAGGGATGAGCCTCTTCACCCGTTCAAAATATTTTCATGGCAACTGCTCTGATGAGATTTTTTTTCTTTGGTACCGTAACTACATGAACTTAAGCGTGCTACTAGAGTGGCAACTAAATCTCACTGTTTTACTGTTGAACTAGCTAGATGCAACCGGCATTTCTACTCGAATATTTTCTTTTCTCACACTTCCCACCTGTGGAACACACTTCAAATTTCTTGCTTTCCTGGTAACTACAATCTTCAAAAATTTAAATGCAACATCAATTGACATCTTCCGTCTTCTTGAACCTTGTTCTTTTTTTTTTTTTGTCCTTTCCTCAATCTTCCCCATTCTCAGTCTTCTCAATTCCTGTAACCTTGGGTTCTAGCGGTATTACTGCCTGGCTTGGCAGGAAATGTTTTTTTTATAGAATAGAGGATAAATATTTAAAAAATAAAACTCAATAAATAAAATAAAAGTGATATAGAAGACAAAGGAAAACTACTTACAGAGGAAGCCTTGAAAGTAAGCCTGCACTACTTGAAGTGATACCATCATTAATACGATAAACATCATCCGCAAGAATAAAGCTTATTATTGATTCAGTTAGAAGAAAAGTCAGGAAAACTGAATTTGACTGAAAAAGAAACAAAAATTAAAAGGTTACCATTAAAAAATCTTTTCAAGAGTTCAATGGTTTTTTACTTGAACTTGCTAATAAGCAATTATATGATATCACTAACATAGGTAACTTTAGTCAAAACATTTGACTTGATGTAAATATGACGCTTCTTGATGGTGCAATGGTTAACAAGCTAATCTAGAAGACTATTATTGTGTAGAGTGTTCAGTGATCACATAGTCCTGGGTATGACAATAAACTACATCTGGCAGTAAGGCCTCTGATCAGCAAGATTGAAGGTTTTGAAGAGCCTGGAACCACCTCTTAATTGCTGTTTACACTGACCAAGGGTGTTTGCACCTGTTAGGGTCATGAGCAAAGAATGAAACCCCCACCAAAAAATAAAAAATATAAAAATATGTTCTTATACCAGCAATATATTTTTATGTTTTAAAAAAAAGAAAATCAGCAATACATTTTATCTGTAGTTGAACACACAGTTGCATTCAAAATATATTTAGATGAAGTGATAAAAATGTTTTGAAATATTTAGATTTCAGCATTAAATGACTCATTGAGGTTAATATGTCACTAAACAAAAGCCACCAACCAATCAATTAATGCTCACAAGTATATTTATAGAAAATTAAGATAATCCTGAACATAATTTACAAAATCGGTCAAGCCCTATACATAACAAGTTTTATCATGCTGGCTCTAAGAGCCATTGTCATTTTCACCAATGGATCCAACTTGTCAGTGATGGTCATACTCATTTAACAAAAACAAGTCATCATGTAAGAATGTGTATAAATTGAAATGACAAAATAGGAAAATCTATTTCAAAATTTAGAGATTTACTTAGGAAAACTTGTATTTGTACACAAAGAAAGCAATATTTCATGCAGGATTTATAAAGAAAAATATTTATATTTTATGTCATTTTATTAAGAAAAGACTGTATTTGTACACAGAAAATGTTTTGTTAACAAAGTAAAATTTTGATCAGTACTATGATGGAAATAACTTAACATGCAAGGTACATCAGAAACCTGTAGAAAACGCCCTGGTCTCACCTATGCAATGAAAACCCACGAGCAAGCTGAACAGACTTTACAAAACAGACCAATACCTGTACAAAACACCTTAGTTAGCCATATCTACAACAAACATTGTAAGTCACTTGCAAGCTTCACAAGCCATTGTCATTCTCATAAGAACTAAAAACACTGATCTAACTTTTCAATGATGGTCATACTTGTTGAACAAGTCGGTGACTACCATATGTTTTTTTTTTTAATTGCTTCACCCCAAGCAAGGTGGTAATGCCACTGATGCACAGGGGGCTACATAAAAGTTTAGATAGGAGGAGAGTAAAGAGAAAGACGAACCAGTTACAGAGAGTGTCAGAGAAAGGGCAAGGGAAAGATGGAAACACAAGTGTGAAGACAGTTGCGAAGGTAGAAAGAAAAAAAAAGAACAAGATATACGGGGTGATATAGAAAGAACTGGAGTCAAGTGGATAAGAGATGGGTATTGACATTGCATTTAAATTCCTGGAGGTTGTAGTCGTCAGGAAAGCAAGTATATGGAAGGGAGTTCTACAGGCAAAAAGTATGAGAAAAGAAGCTGATGGAGTAGAATTGTTGGCTGCATTTAGTTGATTTAACTGTGAATGGGTGGGACCCTGTTGCCAGTCATGTTGCACGAGTAAACTCCAGTGGTAGGGGCACCAGTGACTTAAGTTCATTGGAGCAGAAGCCATAAAAATATTTATAGAACAGATGTCAACACTATAATATACCTCTATAATCAACATCTCTTATATCAATAGTAATAGCTGGCCACTTGTATCCAAGTATGTCTGTCTTCTAGGGTGGCTAACCCATCCCTACTGCAGACATCTGCTCAAGGACATTTGTATTTGTTTAACACCCACAGTGCTCACCTGAGCAGACATTAGTTACAGTTTCGGTGAAAGAGAGAGAGAGAGAGAGAGAGAGAGAGAGAGAGAGAGAGAGAGAGAGCATTATCTGATGTGCTCAACAGTCTGAACAAGAACAGAATGCTCAAATCCTCATGCTAGCTCAACCACCAATGGCTCTCAAAAAGTTGTCTACCCATTTTTACTCACCAAGTTTGGATCAACCCATGGTATGGTTTTCAAGCAATTTCCAAAGGTTTTGCACATTGAGATCACCTTCCCCAGTCCAACAACATTGAGAAGTCACCTTCCTGATAAATCAACCATAGTGAGATTGGAACCTGGATCTCATGGTAGGAAGGAATGTTCTAACAATGTGGTCACGTGTCCCTTCTCTTTTATTAGAGGTTGATAAACAGAGAAATGAAATAGTTAAACTAGTCTGGCAAACTATTTCCTAGTGTATAGAGATTTATACTCATGAATACACAAGTGCTATGTCTTTGTGCAGTATGAAAATAAGCTTATACAGTGTAACCCTGATATAAGAGAGTTGTTGGGACCGGATAAAAGTTATCTTATATCAGGGTTTCTCTTATATTCGGGTTTGGTCTATTTTATATACATTACCACAGGCTCTAATTTGGGACCAGAGAAAATCTCTTTTATATCCGTGTTTCTCTTATATCAGGGTATCTTATATCCGGGCTATACTGTACTACTATATACTGCATCACTTCAGGACATATGCCTCCACAACCTCCTATCTCATGTGGCACTTAACAGTTTTTATCCTTTTTCTAAGACACCCTACTCCACTAAAGTGTATCAACAAGCCAACTGTCTGAAAAAATTATTAAAAGAATTTTAATCTTATTTTTTTTAATTTGTTACTGCATTATGTTTAATCTATATTAGGTACTCCCACTCATTTTTGATACTTAAGTTTGAAACTGAATATTTAAAAATAAAAATGTTTTCTTGAAGCTTTAATTTTAGCTTAACTGAATGCTAAGTGATTGAATTTACTATTTCCAGTAAGCAAAATACTCTGGTAGATTTCAAACAGAGATTATATCGATTAGAATCTAAAAAGCTTTCAATTTTTTTACCATTTTTGAGTGACCGACACATTTGTAAACAAAAGTTAATTCTTGGTTTTAAAAAATGTTGCAAAAGTAAAATATATGTTTGTGATGTGTTATTTTTGAAAAATTAGCAAATTTAAAATTAAATTAATATGATTTGAAACAAATATTACTTGTTCATGGTGTGAACTTTAGAATAAAAGTATTTCCCAAAGGTCTGACTAACTGACCTTTCAAGTGGATAAAGACAGCCCTGTTATCAATCATTTAACAACTCTGGCTAACATGGTTGACTAGATTTCACATAAATTTATGAAACCTAAGTGAACAGTTTGTAAGGAAACAACTTTGGAAAAACATGACCTTTTAAAGATATGAACATTTATGGCCTACCATAAAGAAAAAAAAAGACATATCTACACACACACACACACACACACAAAATGTTTTAATTATTTAAAAAAAATTGGTGTGTGAAGATTCTATTAACCTTTTCAATTTTTGATTAGTAAATATTGTCATGTTTGTGATGTGGACCTTCTGTCATCAAGGACAAATTCATCGGACACTGTTTTTCTTGTTTACCTTTTTACCTCTTGTCTCACTGCTATGTCCTTTGCTTGTAACTGTTTTTATTTTATTTTTTTGTTTTCCCTTCTCTTTCATTCTTTTTGTTTTCTAGCATAGACTTGCTTCCTTTGCTTTAATTCCCTTTTTATCATGCATTACTTTTGTTATTCACTCTCAGCAACATGAGTAGAGTTTTCTTTTTTGGCGGGACCTTCAGATTTTTCCTTTTTCAGTCCCTGCTGCACACACACTTCACTCAGTGCTCCGCCGTTCAATATAACTTTGGTATGTTTTATTTAATTCTTCTTTAGCCTTTTGATCGCCTTTGTATTGAAAATGTATCATTGCAGCAAAACGAATTGTTTGTTGTCTTTTTATTCCTGTGTTTCTCATTCAACCAGTTCATACTTTCTAGCCCAAAAACATAGATATTTTAAGAAAGAAATGAGACTTTTCTATGCAGAATTTGCTCAGTCACTTAGTCATGCTACTTTACCATGTCTAATATTGTAAATTGCCTCTTTCTAGTTCTCAACGCTGAGCTGCCTTTCTGAATCTGTTGCTTTCTTAAATTTGATTTGAATACAACCCTTGCCTCTCAGTTCTTAGCACTTTTACTACTACCAGGCCACCTCATGGCTGCTGGTAGGTATGGTTAGCTTTTTTTTTCCTTTCTTTGTTCTTGCTTGCTTCCTTCTCTGTATCTGGCCTTCTTTTTTCTTTTTTATTTCTGTCTTTTTTATCGCAGTGGACTCATCTTTGTTTTGTTCATTTTTCTTTCAGATTTTTTACCTGATTCACAGAATAAAATCTTTCATTTTTCAATGAAATTCGTCCATGTGATCTTGTGAATTTCAGTTTACACTAGCTGTTTAAAGAAAGATATTTTTTGGCATTTTGTCCAGGGCAGCACAAATATAGTTTTCACTTATTAACTTAATAATGTAATTAGGACAATGACTGGAAGAAATTTTAAAAGACTTTTGAAACTATGAATTATTATAATTTAAAAATGAAAACAATTTTTGTAAAAATTTATTATTCAATGAAATTTGTTTATCTTAAGACTATATCCTTAATATATATTGTTTATAAAAGCAATTAAAAGTTTAATAAAAAACGACATAGTTTTATTGCATTTTTGTTTTTACTACTTGGAGAAGATTTTTTGAAAAGGAGCAACGTTTTCTCTTGCAAATCATTTTAACAAATTTTTCAAAACAAGTGATTATGATCAAACAGAGTTCTTTTTTTAACCACCTAAATTGTTTTGGGCTTATGCCGGAAAGATATTAACATGTAGTCATTCTTTTTGTGGTCAATTGACCGAGTGAGGCCAAAGAGATGCAGTGTGTTGCTCGCTAAGAGGCTAGCATAATTCATTCTGATGGTTGGCAGGAATGTTTCTCTACACTGGTTAGAAGATAGCAGCTTTGTTTTGGAAGTATTTGAGTCGTTTCCAACCCCATTCAATCCACAGATTCTAGGTTCTTTTGAAGTGCAGCAGCCAGGTTTATTTTGTCAGCCTTGACAGATTTCTTATTAAGACTGGCATAAATAGTAGTGTCACCTGTGTAATTCTTAAAAGAAGCCTTATAAAAGATTTATTTTATTCTAAGTAAATTAATTCTTGAAAAAAAAAAAAAAAGCTGACAATTAATTCTCTTATTTCTTGTACAGGTTTGGATATTTAAATGCATCCACAACCCTATAATAATAAAAAAAATCATATATATCATATATCTCGGCTCTTTTATGGGGTTGAGGAAGATCAAAAACTTTAAGTCAAACCCCCAGGGAACCTTCCCTCACTCCTTCAGGAAGGGGCTGGCTTTATTGCTAGGTGCCTGAGGTGTCCCCAAAAGGGGAGGTGCCGAGGGAGTTTAGGCAATTTTTCTAAGGTATTAACAGTAGTTTACTGGAAATACCATAGAAAAATCTAAACTTTGACTTTGTGTCATATTCAGTAACAATGTGGGCATGCTGAAAAATACAATTGTATTAGTTGACTTTTTAAAGCACTAAAAACTTCTCGAAAACCAAAAGTTTACTAGTACACAGAATATAAATTTTATGTTGCATATAGTTTTTTGAATTCTTCCATCTTTCAAACATATTTTGAAGTAATATGAAATGTGGTATTAAAACCCCAAGAGAGATTGATGAAAGAATTTCCATTAAGAATACCAAAGATAAGCACCAGTCATAGTGTAGGAAGGCAAACTGGTGTGAATTATATAGTAAAGGATAAGACTAAAATAATTAATTATGAAAAGCATTTAATTACAATAAATTAAATTAGCACCTGGAATTGTTTGAGTTTGGACTAATTTTGGACTAATGATTTAAGGTTAGTAGGATTGGATAAAAGAAGGTGTCCCCACTCATAAGAAAAATGTCAGTGGAACAAAACTAGATGGCCCTGCTAGAATAAATCTTAGTCAAAATTTGGTGAAGGAATTTTGTTATTTTTTTAGTGCTGTTGCTCAAATCTGCCTTGATTTTTTTAAGTAAGCTGACCTGATCACTTTGGTATGTAATGGAAGGGTGGAGTCTTCAAACCATTTCTCTTGATCCTGTTACTATGCATACGTGAAAATCAATTTGGTAACCTGACATTTGTTTTCTTATCACTTCTCCACAAGCAAGTTAATAATTCCACTAGAATGCGGGGGGGGGGGTATTACAGGGAGTGAAAGTAAAAAAGAATGAAAAAACTGAGAATGGAAAAGACCCAAAGATGCAAGCTTTAAAAAAAGATGGAAGACGTTAAATTTTTTAAGAGTGTCGGTGGCAGGGAAGTAAGAAATTGAAAGGGTGTTCCACAGGTGGGATGTGGGATGTGGGAGAAAAGAAACTGTTAGAAGGGAAGCGATGATTGCAATAAAAAATGATTTTAACAGTAAAACAGTGGAACCTAGTTGTCACTCTAATAACAAACTCAAATTCATGCAGTCTGGGCACCAGTGGGGAAAAAAACCCATTAGACCAGTTGTCATGTCATTTGTAAAAAAGACAGGTAAGCCATATCACGTTAGTGAGAAAGTGACTGATGTCAAGATGCATGATCTTTGGATTTTGTCAAGCCTCTGAAATAAAAGTCTTCCCTTAAATAAACTGTAAAAAGATGTGTTTTTCCCTTTTAAAATTGTATGCAGTGGTTGTCTTGTGTTTTATAATTTTGTACTTATTAATATGTCTTGCTATTTCTACTAAGATTTTGTGTCTGGAACAAAAGTACTAAAAAAAAAGAATGAAGTTGAATATTATTTGAGATGGTGATATTGAGAAAAGTGCTAGAACTCTGAAATTTGATATCACTCAGTTTTATTTTATTATTATTTATTTTAATATTATTTATTACAATAAAGACCATTATATGTAATATTTGCATGAGCCCTTCATCTTGATCAATTTTAATATTAATGAAATTAATATTAATTAAGATCGGGTTTTTGGGATTTACCTATCTATTCATCCATTTGGATTTTATATATATATATATATATATATATATATATATATATATAATAATAATAATCCTAAATATTTTGCCGTCATTTTTAACAGTGGGGTACACTCGTAAATTGATGAAGCAATTGTAATCCAAATTGTATGTTTACTGTAGAAATAAATATAGTATAAATATTCTGGAACAAGATAAAATTCATCACTTCAGAGTAGAAGCATTTGGAGGTTAAGAAAAAATTTCTTTGAAATTTTTGAATGAGTTGATATTATTTATATTATTTATACTCTGGCTAATGTCTTTATAACTATGGTAGAAACATTTATTCTTTATAAACTATGGTAGAAACATTTATTCTCCCATTTCTATTTACCTTGATATGGGCATTATTATATCTATGATATAATAACACTGATATTTCAGAGATGGAACAGAATGGCTGAAAGGAAAAAGAATGACAAACAAGCTTGGTTCTCAGAGACACTTTTTTACCACTAAGACATACACCAAAACCACACACACACAATAATATATCACATATATCTACACAGCAAGCAGAGTGTAAAAAAAACAAAAAGGAAGAGTCTTACATAATATGGAAATAATTCTGTGTCTGGAGAAGTGGGCTGGATTCATCTAAGTCCTAGGTGAAGAAATATTCCATAAACAGGAAACAGCCAGCACATCTTGAGTTTTCCCCAATTGTGGACTGTGGAGTTACAGCTTCTATATCTGGGAAAGATATATTCTCAAAGGAATAGAACACCATGGATTTCTAAGCTGCTCAGCAGCTATGGGGCTGAAAAAAAGCAACCCCTTGATTTTTGCTCCTATAAATCAACTGAAATTGACTGCCACTTTCATCACCATATGGAATGATATCACTAAGCAGTCTGTCATGTAACTCTGGTCATTTATCTCCATCAAAGGGAGATAACCACTTTTTGTATCCCTACATCTTCATTTTGTCCTCAATTGTTGAATTTCTGGCACCAAGAGTTATTATTTACACACAGACTATTGTCCCCATCTTTGTTAATGTTATCACAACATTTTGGCTATTCTACTCTCCGGACATTTTCAGGTGTCTACCGAGCTGGGTAACCTCAGGAAATTTTTAACTGAACCCCTTATTAGATAATGGCCTAGTGGATTAAAGCATCAGTTTGTGAATTTGGTGGTATAATTAGAGTTAAATCTCTTGGCTGGGTAGTACAGATTTAAACTCAGTGGAAATAGAGTGAGCAATAACTGAGCAGTACTAACAAGCTGAGAGTGCCAGTATACTATGTAGAGTACCTGATTTGAATGTTATATTTATAGATATAAGCATTTGTCTATTTATTGAAACTAATTATTTTCCTTTGCTGTAATCAGACAGTTATAATAATTCCTTATAATACACTATTAAGGTAAGCCACATATTATACCAGTGACAAAATTTTGTTGGCCACATACTATAGCGATACCAAGATGAAATATCCATACAGATGCACAGTGGAACAAGATAAATCTACCCTTATAGATTAAATAAAGGGTTTAGTTCAAAATCAGACAAACATTATTCAGATTGACAGAAACTTTAAGAATGCCAGAGGCCACAACAGATGAAACAATGTGATAACAACAACAAAGATGAGGAAAAAATTAAATATGCTATGAAAACAACTAATAGGGTCAAGAAACAAAAAAAATATACACTTAAATGACATTTAACAAATGTCAATATTTTAATAAGATTACAGAAATATAATTTCAATAAGTTTACATCCAAAAAATGCAGAGACTGACACTTGAAATAAGCATTGAGAGTCATAAACATTTCCTTTTTAATTTAATGACTTCGAATGTAGTTGTTTATGTTTTTGTGATTTTTGCCAATGATTTCTAACAATATTTTTTCTCTTGAATTTCACCATACTTGTACCTGCTATAAAGGTTCACAAAGTTATAATTCCATGGAAAGTAGTCACTATCTTTAGTATTTATACTGTATATTTTTTATCATTCATAGTAATAATTGCAACTAGCAGTATAGCCTGGCTTTGCTCGGGTGTAATGAAAGCTTTAAAACTAATCCATGATCCTGGAGCTCAGACTCTTTGGACGTTGGCACGAAAGACTAAAAAGCAGTAGTTGTTTCCAGTTAAAGCGAAGCCATAGACTGAAAGAAAAATGAATGGATTAAGTCAAATTTTGATTTCCTGGTATCAATATCAAATAAGTTTTTTTCATCATAAACTGAATTTTGAAGGCTAAATAATTCCTCCGAGTAAATGGTATCATGGCTGAGACTAAGAACTACAATTATACCTACTTAGAGCCAAACCCAAAGCAAAAACTAAAATAAAAGGGCTGAAAAAAAATACAGACATACAGGCAGATAAACAGACACACACACAAACATCTTGCCTTTTATATATATATATATATATATATATATATATATATATATTATGGATTTTCTGCACTATTGTAAGAACTGCAACCTTGAAACTTCTGAATATCGTTTTTTATGTCTTTGTCTATGAGTGTGTCAAATTTGATTAAAATCGGACCACTCCTTCTATAACCCGATTTTTTCGATTATCGATATTTATCGGGGGTGCCTCAACACAAAACCTAGCTAAGAACACTCACAGATGCTTATAGTACAACTGTGTAAATTTTCACGAAAACTGGTTCAGCCGTTTTGGAGTCTATAGGTAACGGACACACATGCACAGACACAGACACAGACACACACACAAAGTTCCATTTATTATATAAGTTTAGATTTAGATATTAGCCTTTACTCTACAAAGAAACATTTGGCTTTCTTTGATCAAGCATCCAATACTGTTTTCAGTTGAAATTTATGAAAATCTTTCTCTTAAAACAATTTTTTTAGGCAAACAGGTTTCTCAATCCAGCAGCCATTACCACTCTTTCCAATAATGATGGAAGTTTCTTTCCTATTCTTTCATTTGAAGAAGGGTGGAATTTTAATATTTTGATTATGTCATTATTTTCTCTTATTATCCATTATCCATTTTAATTATTGCTGATATTGGTAGTCCTCAAGTAATGTTGTTTCTGTTATTTGATAGTTATTTTTGAATCTGTCGTGCCAGTTGATAATGTTCAAAGATTTCATTGACAAACAAAAGATAGCTATTCTAGTTTATTTAAAGAATTTGTAAGTTTACATCAAGCTATGTAAATGTCACTAAAATATATCATGAGTAAAAAATATTCAAGGTGGGTGCAGGTGAGTTAGGGTGTGACTCCATTTAAGGGAGATCCTCATAATTTCATTTGCCTAGGGACCCTAAAATGTCATAATCTGGCTCTGATTGTAACTCTTACCTTTTTCAGTACTAAAAAGGATACATATGTTGAAGAAAAATATCTCTTAATATGAGGTAATTTCTATAAATAATCAAAATTGCTAAGCCCTGTCGGCTGGGGCTTCAGAATATGCCAACTGCACCTCTGCAGAGGGGCAAACCTTCCTCCACAACAAGATACCCTGAGTATAATGATAAGCTACATCCTGCAGTAAGTCCTCTGATTGGAAGCTTTTGAGAAATATGGAACTACCTCTTAATTGCTGTTCTTCCCAGGTCCACACTGATATCTATTAGGGTCCCAGCTATGGGTAAATAGCCAAACTGGAGTCAAAATACTATAAAAGTATAAAAATTGTTTTTAACTGTAAAAATACCAGCAATACATTTTAAAGAACAAAAACAATATTACCACCAATATATTTGACTCTTGACAAAAATGCTCTCTACAAAAATACATCAATGAAACCTGATCTATAAACTGATTTCTTACAAAGAATACATATTCTATTCATGCAAACTTATTCTAAAAAACTTGTCAGCATTAAATAGCACATTGAGGTTGAAATACTATAAAACAAAATAAACCAAACCAAATAGTGATATTGTGGTAATACCGACCGAGCAAAAATAAGCAAAAGCGAGGGACTGGATGTTTGCTCTATAACGACCAGAAAGCAAATAAAAAATAAAATTTAATCAAATATCAAATTTCCATTTTGCGAGCCTATGCGAATTTTATTTACCAGTTAATGGGAAGCTCAGAATCAAATACAAGTGTGAAATCCCAAAACGAGCTGCTTTTGATCCAAAAAGCAGATATAAAAAGCAGATACAGACAAGACCCCAGCAGACAGACAGGCAGAGACCAAGGAGAAGAGTGTAATTAATATCTCCTTGACTGAAGTCAAGCGGGGCTACTATGCTTGCCACTTTCTTTCTCCCCTGTTTAAAAAGTACTTACTGACCTAAAGAGCGACTACTTCAAAGACATTCCTCAGTTACATGCTCTCCACATTCCTAAGCACTAATTATCTTTTTCAGCTTATTATTTGTCATGAACATTTAACCTACATTCAAGTATTACTTTAATTGTAAAAACATTAATTGATATGTGTATATATAAATGTTATTTTTTACTTAAATTGCCTTTCTTGATTTTATAATCATTTTATGACTTATAGTGGGCTATCTACCACAAGGCCAAATTCCGTTAATCTGCAACAATATAATACTACCCTTCACTAGAACGGAATCCCACTACAACTAGAAAAGGGATAAGCAACTCACTATAATATAATGTGGTTGGGCTGGGTACTATGTATTTTGACTCGATGGAAATGGGGCAAGCAATAACTGAGCAGTACTAAATAAGAACAAGAAGAGATATTCCTAGACATGGACACAGTAGAATGAGAACAATCTACTCACAAAGATTAAATAAAGGGTTCAATTCAAAATTTCCAGACAGTGACCTAGATTGACAATCACCTGATGAAGGCTGGAGGGTACAAGAGTCAAAACGTTATAACAACATGAACAAAAATGGGGTTTAAATAATAACTCTCATCCCAGAAATTCAGACAGAAAGCTTAAAATTTTATTTTTATTTATCTATAATATTGCCATTTCTGTGGTGGTGGGAGGAGGTTTCAATCAAGAAAATATTTTTTTGATTTTGTTAGTTTTAATCATTAGGCAAAATGAGAAAATGTTTGTGTCAAAAATATATAATGAGGCTGTAAAGTGGGGGATCAATTCTACATTACAATCAGTATATAAACTGATCCCTAACTTTATGGCCACATTCATCCTTCTCTTACCCACTTTCTGACACCCCTTATAACCTGTGACCCTTTCTCATAACTTAACTCCTATGTAACCCTTTGCAAAACAGTGGGAGTAAAATGCCTTGCTTGGAGCAATATGATTTTAAAAACAAAATCCCTTCATATGTCAGTGCATGCCATAAATTGTTTTATCACTAAGTGGGAAAAAAATATTTTACCAAAAACAAGACAGAACTTTTCAGTTTTGGTAATTTAATCACCTAATGAAATTGCATTTATGAGAAGCAGATATTAAAAACATTTTAATATCATGAATTAAGTAATAAATAAAGAGAACTGACACAAGTGTGCATTTTGTTTTTGTTTTTCATTTTTAATTTACCATTTCTTGATTTTATGGATGTTCTAGATTTCTTTTCTTTGATGAGATGCACAAATGTTTGATGAGAATGACTAATCAGCTTAATTCATTATAAAAATTATTTTTAATAAAAATAATATTAAAATTGTATGAGAAAAAATAATTGAAATATTGGAATTGTATAAAAATTAACAAATTATTTAAAAAAAAAACAATATCAAATTGTATGAAAAGCTAATTAAGAAAATTACAACATTACTAACATGGTTTCTTTAAAAAAGAAAATGCCAAAATGAAGTCATACAGTTCATTAAAAAAAAAATGAATGAAAATTAATGTGTAAAGATTTTTAAAAAAATCTCCAAATTGATGTTATAAAAACCTACCAAATGAAACCAAATGGTTTAAACTTTCTGTGGCAAAATTTAGCAGGATAGACTTAGTTATGCCAAAAACAAGTTAAATTTGAATTGAAAACAAGTGCATTTTGATTGGATAATGAATTTTTAATCAATAGGAATAAGAAGCATATGCCCCCAAAGGCGTTAGCTTTGTTGAGCTGGTTTTGATTCACATGTCTGCTATCAAAGAAGGGAAATTTTGACTGCAAAGTCAGAGAGGATTAGACCACACTCAAGCAAAAGTCTATCATGAGGCAAAAAGGATTGACCATCTGGGCATGTAAAGTCCACAGCTGCTACTGCTAAGAAAATATTAGACCACATCTAGGGAGAAAGTAATATTTTGGGCAGAAAGGATTGACCGTCTCAATGTGTAACATCCACTGCTAAGAAATGAACAGATCACTCAAGTGATGAAAGGATTGATCATATTTTGTATGAGAGGGAGGATTGAATTACTCAGGCAAGAATGTATTGACCTGAGATAATAAAAGGCTACTATTACTATTATTTCTTGTGAAGAAGAAAAAAGAATCTTCTATATTTGACATGTGAAGGTCTTTTCTAAACATGAGTATATCTCAATTAAAAATGACTTTCGTACACTTACAAATTTATCATGTTCAAATGTCTTTCATAAATGTGTAAGAATTTATCTGAAATTTGTGGATGCCTGTTCCAAAAATCAGAATATTTTTCAAAGGGACCCAGAAAAGCAGCAGCTTCTCAGGTAAGTGAACCTTTTTTTCACCTCCACTTCAAATTTTAACTTTCTTTTGTTTAGACCTGCAACATAAACTTTTTAAAGTAATAAAGTCTTTTTTGTTGATAAGAAATTGATTTATATGAATTGTTGCTCTAAAAGAAAGTTGCTAAAGTTCATTTGTTGTTAAAGAAAAACATTTGTTTTTCATAAAAAGTTGTTTTCTAAATGGAAACAGATTTGTATTTTGAAAGAATTGTTAACCTGCCTTGATAATTCAAGGTGCACACGGGAAATCTTGTGCAAGGCCTACATTGTAACTTGTATATTGGGAAATAATTTCCTGTTATTCATAATAAATTTTGTCTTTGTTATTTTTCATAAACCTTATTTTGCCATTAATTTACTCAAGTTCACTCAGTATGTTAAGCATTGTTTTCCTCTGTCTCATTTGCCTTCATTTTGTCTTGGGAATATCAGATTTTCCAAGCCCTCTTTCCTCATTATGTGTCCTAAAAATTTCAACTGTCTCTTCCTTATGTTACGTATAAATTTCCTTTTTATGAAACTGTTTCACTAATACTAATTGAACAAATAAATCTCATCAAATAAAATTCAAAATCATTCAAAAATAAGGAAAATTATTTATGGATTGATTACTTTTGTGAACAAGCATCCCATGTACATGTGTATGTAAATTGATGGATCTGTTTTTTTATGGCTTATCAACCCTTTGCTGGTTATTTAAAGGCAGAAAATATTTTTAAATACCAAGAATCTTTTTTGTCTTCATTTCAATATAATAATGGTTCAGTTATACAAATTTTCCTAATTAACCCATTAGCTGGGGGAAGAAGAATTGTATTCTTATCTTCCCCAACAGTATTTGTACGTAAGTGAATATAATGAATCCTACTAAAATTGGAACTCGCCTCTTTGATTAGGGTCACTTTTGTATAATTTGATTGTATGTAAAGTTAGTGTGGAAAGTATCCAGTCATTTTGAATATCTCAAGAATGGTTCTAATGTAACTTGTGAACAAACCAGAAAAGGAACTTACTGCACGTGTATAAATATTCATCCCATAGGCTTACTGAGTCAGTAGTAATCTTTTGTTCAATGTTTGACGAACTAAGAAAAGATTAGTTAAAAAATATTTTCCTTTCTCTTTAAACCACCACACTTTTTCCTTGGTGCAAATATTTAACTCAAATTGCCAAACAGGTGTGAAGTTTTGCTCTCAACTATGTCTGCACACTACGTCATAAATAGCCTGTAAAAAATGACCAAAGAGAAGATTTTATCCTCCCAGCCAAGTGGAAACGGAAATGGCAAAATGCACATGCGTGCTGATGGGCAGGATAAAAACTGGTAACAACCCACTTCAGTGACACCAGATCCTCTGGCTCACTACAAATAGATAAGTACAACCTCTTTCCCATATGCAGACATATACATATGTCAGTCCAACGTGAACATGCCAAAGTTCATGCATCTATAAATGTATTTTGCATTTGATAAACAGTATTTTTGTTCTTGTTTCAATTTGTTGCTTGTTTAAATGACATGAACTCATAAACATGTTCAATAAATGTCAATGCTGTATTCTTGCATGCATTTTGGATGGTGGAGCAAAACATCACAGCACACAAGTCTATCATCTGCTTTTTGTCTAGATTCGACTTCTGATTTTTTATAAAAATGAAATTAGCTTTGAAAGGGAAAAGATTAAAGAAAACAAACATGATAAACAGCTGACAGTAATCTTTGCAGATTGCCTTGCAAAGTAAAAGTAGATAAGCATGTCAGGAATCATAAGGAATATGCTTTCAGAACTGCCATCAGCTGTCATGTTCCATTTTCTTTAATTTCATGCACAGTGTTTCAATGATAATGTCAGCTTTAGGAAAAAGCCAGTAAATACAAACACCTAAAGACTGGATTATATTATAGTAAGGCTAAGAGAGTTTTGGGTTATTGGGGGTCCATAATAAGTTACTGGTGTATGATCTAATTTAGATACCTGTGATTACAAGTTAATTCCAGTTGAATTTGATGCATTCACTTACACACAAATACCTTTGGGAAAAGTATTAATCCTTCTCTTCCCTCCCCTTCAAATAACAGGACAGATTGGGCTCTATAAATTTGGTTTGCAACCAGTCTACTGCAGAAAGTAATTCCAACCTATTGTGGGAAAATTTTCTGCCTAGTCAGTCATGCCTCTTCTGAACGTCCAAGCGTGTTTCATGTATGGCACTTAACTGACTGATTACAAGTTATTCCAGCTGTTGCCTGAGATAAGACAATATTGAAACTATGTTCTTAAAAAAAAACATAACACAATGTTTATGCAATGCATTAAAAATAAACAAGTGAATTTAGAATGAAATGCAAGACAAGGTTTTTTTATAACAATTTATTTGATGTTTCTACACCTTATAATGAATTTAAAACTCTTGAGAAAAAAGTAAAAGTTAACTTATACACATTGAAGTGTGTTTAATAAAGCCATTGAGAAGAAGAGAAAAGTAGTTATTTCAGTTAATTTTGTTGGAGAATCTACATTGGTAAATGTTGATTCAATTGATGAAAGATCTATGTCTGAATTCACACAAAATGGAATTTCCTTCAGAACATCTTTATTGTATTCATATAGGTACCTCCACTTATTCACGATAATCCGTGATACCTAAATTTTAAAATGAATTTTGATGAACAAAAGCTTTTTTGAAGTTTTAATTTTAGCTTTAATTCAAAGCTAAATGATTAAATTTACTATTTCCAGTAAGAAAAATACTCTGATGTATTTAAAATAGAAATTATATTGATTGGAATCTCAACTTTTTTCAAGTTTTCAAAATTCATCATTTTATGCATCCATTTTGACAAGTTTGCAAACAAAAGTTAATTCTTGGTTTTAAAAATCTTGTAAAAATAAAATACCCATCTGTGACGTTATTTTGGAAAATTATCAAATTCAAAGTTAAATTAATCTGATTTACACAAGTATTACTTGCTTATAGTATGAAATTTAGAATAAATATTTCTTAATCACGGAAGTGATAAGTTATTAATGACAGCCAAATGTATGATGATAGCTAAATATGGTTGACCAGAATTCACATAATTGTCCAAATTTTTTTCCTGTAAGGGGAAGAAACAGTGAAACATGTGACCTTTTAATGTAACACAAAAATACCACACTTAAAAAAACTACCTATACGCAAAAAAGATTATTTTAAAAATCTTTTAGCTAAAAGATTTGTATTAAATTTTTTGATTTTCAATAAGTAAATATAATATTTACTTAATAACTTTATGATGCATGCACATACCTAAAGAAACACACACACTTACTTACGCATTCACGCAATTGTATGTATTAAATTTTGTATGTAACCATTTTATATTTGAATAAATGTAAGCTGTTTGCTGATTGGTTTGAGCTAGCCAATCAGAATCAAGTGAACTACATTTTTACCGCCAAATTATAAGGATGTTTGAACACCTATATAAACGATTTGCCGCGCATTTTCAGACCATTGCAGCAGATCCAGATAACACCAAGCAAGGTAGTGACAGACACAGCTGTCCGCGATAGCAGGCTGCTATCGTGGGATTGCATTCTTCAATATCAAGTAACTCACTATCTCTTACAAATTCATTCTTCTGTTCACTACAAACATGAACGTTATTCATGAACATTTTGAACTGAACAATTCTCTTAGCAATAATATTCACATGAATTTCTAATCACACTAATAAATCTTACGGCAACAATGAACATTTCAACTTACTTCAAAAGCTCTAACACGATTTTTGTACAGTCCATGGAAGACACTTTCAAACGAACACTTTCAACATCTATGTATGTATTTCTTGTTATTGTTAATACACTTTATAGTTGCAAATTGATGCTCTGTCAATTTCATTCAACTTTCCATTTGCTTGTTTAATGAATGATTTCAACACTTATAAAAATAATGATGGTATGCAAGGATTTAGTTAAAAAAATCCTTTGGGAAGTGGCCTTGTGCCATGTAAAAAGCCAAGCCAAATCTAAATTAACCTTGTATATTAAGCCCCCACAACTTAATCTAACTGCGACAAGGCCTTGAAAAATTTACAAAATATGTTTAAAACTTTATAAATTATTACTATTAAAAAAGAAAAACTGAAAACAATTTTGTAAAAATTCATTACTCATCAAAAACTTTTTTCTTTAGACTATAATGTCCTTTATATATATATATATATATATATATATATATAAAGAAATTAATAAAAGCTTCAATAATATAGTTTTATTGCATTTTTTATTTTACTATTCTGAGCAGATTTTCGGAAAAACAGCCAACTGTTTGATAAAAAGAAAAGGTGATTTACATTACCCAAAGAGTTCTGCGTTTAAATATAAAAAATTACTTTCAATACAAAATTTAATTTTTTGAAATTTCCATGAATTTTTACGTGAGGGGGGGGGGGGTAATATGTAAAATACACACACACACACACACACATATATTACTTTACCAAGATTTTCTAAAAATTATTTCATTCATTTTTGTGAATAAGTCGTGAAAGTTTCATTTAAAAATTAGACAATTATTTGGTTTTTGCAAGAAGAATGTCCAAATTGTGTTTTTCACTGAAAAAAAGAGTTGCGTAATATTGCATTACAGTTTAATGCAATATTTAATGATTAAACTCGCGTAACAATTTGGTTACCCGCTAACGAAAAAACAAGATTTTTATCAAAATTTCAAACGTGTTTGAAAGGATTAAAAAAGTTCCAAAAAACAATGAAAAATGACTACTTTTTGAGTGGTCTTTCCTCGCGTCTTAAACATTTTGACGGAAAAAAAAAGTTCGTTTTTATTAAGTTTGGGGACTTTTTTTCCTTCATACTAAGCTGTTTGTTAGCGAATTAGTGGAGGTACCTTTGTACGCAAGCCGCGGCTGGCTGAAAAATGAAGAAATCTTTCAAAAAATGACAGGAAAGCGCTGTCAGTGGTCGAATAATATATCAATTTTAGTTTCAGAATCTGTCAAAACGCTGCCGGAAGTGTCACTCGGAGTCTATGCGTAGATATCTGATTTTGGTCATTTGACTCCTGACTTTGAGATAGCAACTTCCGGTCAACTCGATAAGCAGGCAATGTTAAACAAACAAAACACACACGCATCCAATGACAGAGGAATCAACCCATTCTTGAGAATGACAGCCATAAAATGAAACCATCAGAAATGCAATATTATTTTTGGTGACTTAAAAATTTAAAAATTAACGATAAATGCAACATTTCTGAATTTGTTTTTGTAGTCAACAATAAAAAGAAGTTGGATTTTTTTTATTTTTAAAAGGAAAACTTTTATAAAAGGTCATGCATGCATCATAAACAAAAAAAAAATAAAAATAGTAATACGATAATAAGCTGATAAATTAAAATTGTAATTTATTTTTCGTAAGTAAAATAAAAATTGAAATTTAATTTCCGTAGAAGAAAAATACGCCATCAGACATGCAATTTTTTTTTTTTTTATAATTTACAAGGAGACCAATATAAACCGACACTCTCTAGAAAATGGGAAAATTTCCTTGCTTAAATATTTTGACTTTTTGGAACAGTTTTTCTTCTCTTACTAACAATCCTTCACGTTGAATCGGAATAATTTTCTTGCCCACTTCCTCTTTGGTTGCGTAGAAAAGAAGCTTTGCAATAAGAATCTACACAACCATAAATTGATTGGCCTATTGATAAATTTTCGATGCATGACTTTTCAAACGCAAAGAAGATTAAATTACAAAAAAAAAAAAGAAAAAAAAGGTTAATTTAATAAACAGAGAGGTAAATTTGTTTGAAACGCTAAAACAGCCACAATTTTTTTGTAAGTGGAGGTGCTGATTATGCATGAATTGAAAAACAAACCAATGTTTTTTTTTTCGTTTTTTTTTTAAGATGCAGAAAATAATTTTCCTTAGTTAATGTGAAGGAATGCAGATTAAGAAAAAAGTTATTTAATAAGAATTTTATTTAGGTATCATTTTTAAATGAAAATTTCATTTCAAAACTAAAAATGAAATGTATGCGTGGTTCCTCCTCTTTTTATTCAGTCAGTAATATCGCGTTCCTTTACGTAACATACCATGTGCAACGATTTTTTTTTTATCAGTATCAAAAGATAAAAAAAAAATTAATGTACGCTATAACCCAGTTGTCGTCAGACTTTAAATGAACGACATTTCTCAATAATTTCATGGAGAAGCGCCTATGTATTCAACGAGGTATGTCGCGAGGGGCATTGAGCAATATGAGACTTACAGTACACCCGTCCTTATGTCACATTGTTGTTTTGTGAGTATGCGGATATTACTACTGTCACCATATGACATATACTACTGAGTGTTGTAGTTAGTTAGCAATACATTTGCCTTGGGTAGGATATTTATTTACTATTTATTTATCGATCCGTCACTGGATCGATTATAAGTACATTATGATTTGTACAAAACAAGGTTCTTTTTACTGTGAGAATTTTACGTGCATGGGATGAACATGAAAGTAACTGCTCAAGCTCTTTCGGTATTCCCTGTTTGGAAAACCTCAGGCATTGACCCTAACTCCTAAAAGTGTTACTGTTGTGTCGTGTTACCCTCCTTCTTCTAAAGCTGAGATTTACTCCGAGTGATCAGGTTTTTATGTTCCTCATTTCCAATTCTAGAAAATAAAACAGTTGACCCTCCAGTAACAGATGAAGGACCGCAGTGTCAACTAACTTAACTTAATGTTATTGTATAAAGAGTTTTTTTTTAAAGTTAAACAAAGCAAAGTCTAGAGATCATGCAAATGATTTTTTCAGCTATATAATTTTAATAAATGGAATGAGTGAAGCGGTTTTTAAAAAAATATTTTTTTAAAGTAATGAATGCCAATTGAAAAGTTATTATTATTAATATTACCTCATCGATGTAGTGGGGCACTTCGTTGACATTTTCAAAGCATGACTCGTTCGGGGTTACGAGATAAAACATACGTCGCAACTGTTTGAAGTAAACAATTCCATAATCCCACAAAATAAACTCATCCATTTTTTTTTTGTCTTCTCTCCTGGATCGCCTGATAACAAAATGAATAAAAATAAAATAACTTCTTGAACGCCTTTATGTTGTTAAATGTTAACGATTTTTTTTAACGGGGGATTTTTAGAGAGAGTGTAAGTTGTTTTTCCTCAGAAAACTTTCTGGTTACAATTTTTAGTTTTTTTTTTTGTTTTTTTTTTTTGACTCAATAAGTGAAGAAAACTTTATAATAAAGAAAGTGTTTTTAGTTTTTAGAGATTTTCGTTTTGCTTGTCATTTTTGTCAAGTCCGTATTAAGCTGTAAATAACTTTATTTAACAACATTAGATTGGATATGGAGGTGGGTGCAAAGAAGTTGTCAGTTCGATTCTAAATTCTAAAAATCAGTATTTCAATGGCCAAACTAACATCAGAATCAGAGCAAGTGGGCTGAACCTCGAGCTTACTCCTCGAATTTAAAACGCTGATTGGTTATTGTATTTGAGAGAGAGAGAGAGAGAGAAAGAGAGAAAAACAAACAGTGAAGAAAAGGGTCAGTGTTTCGGAAGAGATCATAAAAATAAAAAAAATTAGTGCATGAAATAAACACAGCGACAGCTAATTGTTAAGAATATGTTATACCAACCCCCTCCTATTATTGTGTGTGGAAAAGTGTTATTTTTTTCAGTTGGAAAGCTAGACTATTGTAACACAAGTTTTTTTTTACACTGATATTCACCTTGTACAAGGCCTGAGAGCCACTCGGGGTAGAGGGTCACAGTGTAAGCAACACAACTTATGCAGATATATAGCAAAAATAACGGCTAACCTTAGACTTGAACAGATTAAGACTGTAGTGATCAGGGAAGTATCCTCTTGGGAGTCAGTTCTAAAAAACAGCACTTCATAAGAAGAAGCAGCTCAAGTGGAACTTATATCTCACTAATGGAATATGAAGGGAATAAGAGTGGCTTGCTACAGTCAGTTTAGCATGACAGGTCTTAACTGTGGAAGTTAGAATAGTGGAACTAAGGAATGTAGTTCATCTGAATACTAGTAGTATCATAGCAGATTGTGTATGTTTGTATCTATTTTTGTTCATGTCCACCTGACTTGTTTCTTTCGGCTTGCCATTGATATCGTTGCATATACCCATTTACCTCTGCCTACTTAATAGATATCCTATTTCTAGCTATCAACAGTGGGAAGTTATAATAACACACATGGCTGGCGCAAGGCTCGAATAGTTCCCCATCATTCTATGGTACAAGATCCTCCCCAAATCTATATATGTGCACACACACTACTACATCTCAATTTTCATAAGGCAGTATTCATATAAAATACAAATTTTATTGTAACCTAATTATGTACAATAACAGATCATATGCAATATAGGTGTTAGAAAAATTGAAAATAAATACTATGTATTTAAATAAAAATTAGAGATATGTCAAAATAGATTGTTCCATCTTAAATAAATCAACAATGTTTTGTGGCAATGTTTAAGACATTAACTTGAGATTTTTCTTGTTAAGAAGTTGAATACTTTTAACACATTCAACATTATGGATAAAAATTTTAATTTTTATATCGTGTTTTTTGAGACTTAAAATAAGAAAAATAAATTTGTGGATTTGGACCAAAAAAGAAACAAAACCCAGAATAATGTTAAAATCTGACAAAATTTTCCACTCTTTAATAGTCAGGAGTGTTTAGTTAAATTTGTAACATATATAAATGTAAATATTAAAAGTACATGTTGATAGATAGCGAGGTTCACAAGCACTGCCTGGAGTCCTCAGTTAGGCTTGGTTGGGCACCTCCTAGTCTGAGGTGGGAGACATTTGTAAGTAGTATACACTGGCTATGATAACAGAAAAAACAGAAATATTTGGATTAGGAAAACTACTTACATTAAATACAAATTGATAAAATAAAATCAAAATTCTTTTTATAGCAAAAGTTCTATTTTCTAATAGGACGTGTGTGAGAGAGAGGGAGAGAGAGAAAGAGAGACAGATATGGATAACAAGCTTGTCAAAAACTGATTTTTGAATTTAAGCACATACATGGTGCGATGGGGAAATTGTCATCATTTTATATTTTAAATTTTGCACATACACATTGTTTTTGATTTTGTCAACTGCACAGTATAGTAGGGTCAGTTGGGCACCCACTATGAGAAAAAGAGCACTATCACACAATTCACTCTGCCAAAAATTTGGAAATGGTGTGCTTTACTGTTTGGTATTTGCACCAGAAACTTCACTACAAATATTTCAGAGTGTTTGGATGTTGATCTGAGGACAGTGCAGAGAATTCAGAAAGTGTTAGATAATATATCCAGTCAACATCATGATGTTTGGAGGGATCCCTAATGATGGCAATGCCATGCCTCCATTTGTCTTCCCACAGGGTCTCAAAGTTAACATAGATACCTCCTTTCAAGTGCCTTGAGGAGTTATTGTTATTCTGGGTCAAGAAGGTGGTTACTGGAATTTCCTGTATTTGGAAACAGGACTCTGCACCATGCCACACAAGCAGGAGAACCCAATCATAGCTGTCAGACAATTTATGCAACCACATCACTCCTTACATCTGGCCATCCAACTTTCCAGACTACAACCCCCTTGATTATTATGTGTGGGGTGCAGTTGAACAAGAGACCAACAAAACTCTTTGAAACATGAAAGATGAACTGAAGGCAAGGATTCACCAACTTAAACAAGGAGACTGTCAGAAGAGATGCAAGAGATTCTGAAGTTGCCTTGAGGCCTCGGTTGAAACAATAGTGATTCTGTTAAATAAATTTACTCATTAGTATTTCAAGATATTTTTTGTGTAATTTTAGTCAATATATCTGTAAAATGAGTTGTCAGTGTTATTTTCATTTTTGCACAATAATTTATCCATTGCACCTTCTATGTATAAAGTGAAAATAAATTATCACGTTGATTTCCAAACCATGAGATAACTGGTTATTTGCAGTGATTCTTTTAGTGTGAAAATGATGCTATGACTTCAGTTTCAACTATAAATCAACTTATGAATTTTTTTTATCACCTATGTTGGCTATTATAAAGTCAGGTCAGATTTTATCACTGACCTTTGGCTAACAATATGTTAAGTAATAGGTGAAGTCCAAGTGCTAAAACCAACATCATCAATATGAAGCTTGCCAAAATAGAAAAAAAACAAACACCTACCTAAACAAGAGTTGACAGTGCTCAATGTCTACAGAATCAAGAAACCAGAAATAGGGAAGCTAAACAGTTGTAACAATAACAACAACCAGGAAGAACTAGTTGAGTGGCTTGGGTCTTTTTAACCACCTGTTTAACCCAAGAAAGAGCTAAAATGATGTACCCAACTCCTGATGTCCTCAACCACCAGAATACTGTCCTGAGGCATCATGGGACATCATCCATGTCAAACCGGCAATTGGGATGGGTTCTATCCTTCTACAGATGTGTTGTCAGCATATTGTACAGCGTCAGTTAACAGGGAGCCAAAAGACACCTTTTATGTATAGTTAATCTTTTTGTCTACTAAAAGAAAATCTAATCATGAAGCTATTTCAGTTTGTTACAACTGTTCTCATTATGCTGCTTCTTTGCTAGAGTCACAATCAGCAGCTCAACATTTTGCTCTTCCAGATCACCATCCACTTTTTATGCAATTGTCAGAAGAACTCACATGTCGCAGAATAACCAATGACACAATTTATTCATAAGTCATTTGTCTTCTGTCTCCTTCTTTTCATGGTATACTAGCAGTATAGCCCAGTGTTGCTCGAGTGTAATGAAAGCTTTAAAATTAATCCAAGGTCCTGGAGCTCAGACTCTTTGGATGTTGGCACGAAAGACTAAAAAGCAATAATTGTTTCCAGTTAAAGCGAAACCATAGACTGAAAGAAAAATGAATGGATGTAAGTCAAATTTTGATTTCCTGGTATCGATATCAAATAAGTTTTTTTGTCGTAAACTGAATTTTGAAGGCTAAATAAGTTCTCTGAGTAAATGGTATCATAGCTGAGACTCAGAACTACAATTATACCTACTTAGAGCCAAACCCGAAGCAAAAACTAAAATAAAAGGGCTGAAAAAATACAGACATACAGGCAGATAAACAGACACACACACACAAATATCTTGCCTTTTATATATATATATTATCATTTTTGTAAAAACTGCAACCTTGAAACTTCTGAATATCGTTTCTTATGTCTTTGTCTATGAGTGTATCAAATTGATTAAAATCGGACCACTCCTTTTATAACCCAATATTATCGATTTTAGATATTTATCGGGGGTAAACCTCGACACAAAACCTAGCTAAGAACACTTGCAAGTGCTTATAGTACAACTGTAAATTTTCAAGAAAATCAGTTCAGCCATTTCGGAGTCTATAGGTAATGGACACACACACATGCAGATACACACACACGCAGACGAAGTTCCATTTATAAATAAGTTTAGATAGATACCAGTCTATCAACATCACTGTTTGGATTCAGAGCCTTATGCATTAATTTTGTATTCTCCTATCCATCTCTTCTAATTCCATATTTTTTTTTTTTTAATCGTATCACCCCGAGCAAGGCAGTAACGCCACTGATGTGCAGCAGGCTACATAATAGTGAAAAGATTGGAAAAGAGAAAGTCGGAAACCACATCCTAAACAGGGAACAAGGGATGAGCCTCTACACCTGTTCAATAGACGTGGGTGGAGTGTGAACCAGGCGATAGATGGATCTATCTACTCCAATTGAAAAAAAAAAAACAAAGTGGGAAGATTAGAAAAGAGAAAGCCGGAAATCACATCCTAAACAGGGAACAAGGGATGAGCCTCTTAACCTGTTCAATAGACATAGTGTAGCAAAGAGAATTCGCAAGTATTAACTCCTTTGATAATATTTCCACCATTTTATTTTGTTTCCAGATTTTTCTTTACATGTCTGAAATACTCTTCCTTAACTTTATTTCAGTATGTTTCATCTGGTTGGCCTGTAAAATGCCATGATATTAGGTTGTCACACATGAAATGACACATGTTTTGGTTGGCTGACAATCCAGTCATCTAATAAAGTAACCTCCTTAGTATATAAAAATTCTTTCCTTGTTACTGATTCTATTTCTTCCCAGATATTTTTTCCTTTAATATATTGTTACTCATAATCCCAAAGAAAATGATTACAATGAAACAATGTTGAGCAATCTTACTGTATGAATAAAAAACTGGGGAAAAGAACCATTTTTGCATTGAATCATTACATGCAATGAGAAATGGATGCTTTTTGACAATGGTAAGAATGTAGGCCAATGGTTAGATGCAAGGGAATTGCCAAAACAATGCCCAAAATCACTACTGCATCCTAAACGTTCATGGTCACTGTGTGGTGGTCTTTCAAAGGGGTAATTCATTATTTATTCTTGCCTCAAGAGAAAACAATAACAGTAACCTTGTTTTGTGGAGAAATTGAGTGAATTGGCAAATAATTTTAAACTGGCAAGAATTTCAACATTGGTTGTGATGAACAAAAGTGAAACCTTTCACAAGAATTCAGACACTCTTGAGTGATTATTTTTTTGCCCATTACTAGCAAATTCACAGCCATTTTCTGCATATAAGATATGTCAATGGAGTCAAACATGTAACAAAGAGGTAAAAGTCTCTTCGAAATATCTATATCCATGTTTATCTGTCCCAGTCATTAATCACTATATGTCAATTTCACTCTCCATAAGTACATACTGTCTTCTAATAATGACTAAATTTGATTTGAAATGTCCAAAAGTACTCCAGAATCCAGGGATGTGGCACCATGCAGTAGAGTTTATTATAGTCTCTCCATGTCATGAATAAATTGTCCTTTTCTACTTTCACCCTCCACAATTTAATGTTATCACTAAGAAATCACTGGTATCTCTTGAGTTCTTCCTGAACCCTTTTTACTCTTCAGGAAGCAATGACTGAGCTTTCAAGTAAACATAAACCTTCTCTGTTACAATACATTCAAACTAAAGGTAGACATGTCATTGATCAATAATTACCTGCTAATCACCATTTGGTCTTGTATTTCTGCATTAGTACTATCTGACAAAGAATGTGCGTTGTGGTGTAGTAGATATTGATTTGGAATGAGAAATCAAGGAACTGAGTTCAAATTCCAGTTGAATTCCTTGCATTCACTTATGCACAAAGACCCTTGGGAAAGGTATTAATTCATCTCTTCCCTCCAGTTATGGGTTAAATAACAGGACAGATTGGGTTCTATAGCCTTGGCTGGCAACTAGTCTACTGCAGAAAGTGATGGCAACCTACTGTATAATAATTTTCTGCCCAGTCAGTCATGTCTTTTTTGAGACATGATTGCCCAAGTGTGTATCACATATGGTACTTAACTGACTGATTATCTGGCAAAAGTTATCCACTCTGGAACACTACCATTATTTATACAGTATTGTAAGTTCTTGCTTGTATTTGCATGCATATTTTTCAATTATACAGCCAATATTCCTGCATGTAATCTGAATCAGGGATTTTACAATTTGCTTTGTCTCCTTTTTATTATCTTTTCATTTGTTGTTACAAGGATTCATTTATATATAAAAATAATATTAATAATGTCTAAAATGTTGTAGTAAGGGATTCTATTGAGTCCTACTTGTTATTACAAAAAGGTTTTAATTCATGAAGTAGTTGTAAAAATAAGGAAATTAGAAATAGAACGTTTGGAAGATGCTAGAATATTCGAGAAAATTTGAGTAAAATCTAGAGAATTCTAAAGGATTCTAGAATATGCAAATTAGGTGTTAGCCCCTATAAAAATAGGTTTTAGGAACAGAGTAGTCAATTGTTAACAGGATTTGCTGACATTATCAACTTTGGCTTTGATTCAAGGATTTATATCTAGCTGAAAGAATCTCTAAGAAAAGTCGTCGACCAACTAAAACCTGAAAGAGAACCTCATGGAACTATATGGGTAAATAGATATTTTTGACTCTTTCATTGACTAAACTAATAATTATTCTTTATATACACATTTGAGGATTTCTAAAAAGCATAACACTTAAACTTCTTTGCTATCTTAACTGGGTAAAGATTTTTGACACCTTACTTTCCCTTCGTAACACTTTGCCTGCCAGTAGTAAACTCTGTTTTCTTTTTGAATGCAAAAACTGTATATTTGTAAATATTTTTATTTAATGTTTTGGTAAATTAAATATTTGTTTGTGATTTATCACTGAGTACTGGTTAATCAAAATTTTTTTTTCTTTTGTTATACTTTACACGTAACATTGTGATGATAATTTTTACCTGTCTATGCCCTTGATATAAGTCATTCTTTGACACATGTAGTCATTCTGCATTTTTCCTATGTTCTTTCTTCTTTGCCCAAAAGTTCTTCCAGACTGATTATGCTTCACTTGGATCAGGTGCTTTATACTTTATGCTCTTCACCATTGTTCAAGTCTCTAAAAACTGCCTTGTTTGTTGGCAAATGTACCATTCTGTTGAAATTGAATGATTCTTTGCTGTTATTTCATTTTGTCACTTTTTGCTTTAATTCTTTGTTGCATTTCTTCTTTCATAATAAGTAGTTGCTTTCTCTTACATTTGTAGTCTTTTTATCATCATTCTATGCTGATACCTGCTTTTTTAATTATTATCTGTATATCTAAACTTATTTATACATGGATCTTTGTCTGTGTGTTTCAAGGTTGCAGTTCTTACAATAGTGCAAAAAATCGATAATATGTATATATATATATATAAAAGGCAATATGTTTGTGTGTGTGTCTGTTTATCTCTCTGTACGACTGTATTTTTTTCAGCCCTTTTATTTTAGTTTTTGCTTTGGGTTTGGCTCTAAGTAGATATAATTGTAGTTCTTAGTCTCAGCCATGATACCATTTACTCAGAAAACTTATTTAGCCTTCAAAATTCAGTTTACGATGAAAAAAACTTATTTGATATCGATACCAGGAAATCAAAATTTGACTTACATCCATTCATTTTTCTTTCAGTCTATGGTTTCGCTTTAACTGGAAACAACTATTGCTTTTTAGTCTTTCATGCCAACGTCCAAAGAGTCTGAGCTCCAGGATCATGGATTAGTTTTAAAGCTTTCATTACACCCGAGCAATGCCAGGCTATACTGCTAGTATTTATAAATGGAGCTTTGTGTGTGTGTGTCTCCGTTACCTATAGACTCCAAAATGGCTGAACCGATTTTCTTAAAAATGTACACAGTAGTACTATAAGCATCTGCAAGTGTTATTAGCTAGGTTTTGTGTAGAGGTACCCCCGATAAATATTGAAAATCGATAATTAAAAAAATCGAGTTATAGAAGAAGTGGTTCGATTTTAATCAAATTTGATACACTCATACACAAAGACATAAGAAACAATATTCAGAAGTTTCAAAGTTGCAGTTCTTACAGTAGTGCAGAAAATCAATAATACATATATATAAAAGGCAAGATGTTTGTGTGTCTGTTTATCTGTCTGCATGTCCTTTATACAAATCCACAATTTTTATCCGATTCTCACCAAACTTCATATAAATATTCTTTAGGCTGAGTCTGAGCTCCAGGACCATGGATTAGTTTTAAAGCTTTCATTTGTAAGGATTAAATAAAAATACAAAATAAAATAAAAAACACTAAATAAAATAAAAATACAAAATAAAATAAAAACTACAAAATAAAACAAAAATACAAAATAATATAAAAGTACGAAATAAATTAAACATAAAAATCTCCCAGGAGTCCTCTGACAGGAAAGACAATTGATGCATGTGCAAAAAGAGAGGCCTCCTAGTGCCAAAAATAAACTTGATCTCTTTCTTTGTTGGACTTTGGATGGTAAAGTTGTGCCAAACTGTTCGGGACGGAATTTCCTCAACAAGAGGTCATTGGAACCAAAAATAAAATCAGTGTCCAAACTGTCCCTCTAGTGTCTCTGTATCTTTCCTTTTCTCTTTGCCTATTTATTTCAGTGGCGAAAGCTATTCAACAGATTTTGGATGTTTAGGTGAAAGAACCAACCCAGCAGTAATAGCCATAACAGCCCATACATTACACCCGAGCAATGCCGGGCTATACTGCTAGTCTATCATATTCTTATTCCTTTTGGTAGGATAAGTTTGTTGAAAGTTAAATGTATATGTTTGTTTTATTGATGTGCCATTTTCTTTTTGTTTGTATTCTTTTAAAATCTGTTACATCTTCTTTTTTCAGAGTGCCATTATTTTTAATTTCTTCCAGTGAGGAGATAGATAATTCTGGGCATTTTTTTACTCTCTTAGAGAAGTTAAGAAATTGGTGGGTGTATGCCTTTACTTTCATGTTGTTTATTTGATTGATTTTTAGTAGGTTTTCCATGTCCTTTTTGTTATTACTTAATTGGAAGTGTGTTATATTTCTTTTTCTATCATGGCTGATATAACCTTTTGTAGCATAAAAGAAAGCACTTTTGTTATTTTGTCCTGATGATGAAAATTAAAATTTTTTTTCCTGATATGTCATTGTCACTTTCTATTTCAGAGTTTTCATTCTGTCTCTTGGATTGTTTATAAAAGTTGGTCATATAATTTCGTTTTTGTATTCACAGTCTGTGCTCCCCACCTGCCTCTGAGTTCCTTCTTAAGAGTCACTATCACCCTGATCTGCCTGGGCTACACAGATGGTATAGTTGGGCTGAAAGTGGCCACAAGCACCTGCATACTCCCACCATCTCTACTCAAGTATAGTGTAAGACGGGTAATTTAGGCATAGCATTTTGTGTTAACAGATAGTTTGTGGATTATGATTTTTGTTGGTAGTTTCAAGGTATCTATTTTTGTTTTTACCAATAGATTGTTTGTATGGAAAAACTATATTATTTTTCCTGAAGGTACCGTCCTAAGTATAAACAAATAGGTTGTAGACTTATCATATAAGCTGATGGTATGTAGGTGAAGTTTTCTTATACAAACAGTTTCTAATCTATCTTGCTTCCTATACTACAACTGGTTGTAGTTTCACCAGGACATAGGTGAACTTGTTTTGTGTAAAAGCCATGATTACTGTTTAACCTAGTATGTGGATGTAGTTCAATATCATGCCCAGAACAGTGAACACTAGAAAACAAAACCAAAAATAAAAATATAATCCTCTATGCAGGGGGCCCCAAGTATCACATCCACTCCGCAAAACAAATCCCCTAAAAAAAATATAAAACACAACATAAAAGAAGCCAATCACAAACATTGCCGCAAAAAAAAAAAATATGATGAAAAAAAGATGAGTCTGGAAGTCATCAAATTTGCTTTTAAGAAAGCTGCTCATAAACAACAGTGTCTTATCCATGGTGAATATTAAGCTTTGTTAATACAGTCGACGTCCCTTTCAAAGTCACAACTATAACTTTGGTCAACTTACCTGACAAACAAATCAACTCCAGACCTTACCAACTCCACACTCCTTCACCTCACTACACTTTGCCCACATAGAGATATTCCACTCACATCTGCTGTATCGGCAATACAAAAGGATTTAATATTAAACAATTCTTGTCATTTTTTTCATTTTACTTCGCTGCCAGTACTGTCATTTTGTTTGTTATACCATGTTACCATATGCATGTTTATGACATTAAAAAAAAATGAAATAATTGAAATCTACAAAATGTAAGACCATTGTCCTTGGAAAGATATTTAAAATGTACTCAGTTTCTTTCATATGTTAGATTGATTATTATACACTTATGGCATATGTTACCTGGCACCAAATGTTTTCAACATAATTTCCGCTTGTATTTATCAGGAAATGATCTAAACCTCTATTTTTTGTGTACTGAATTCATTTTTGGCACTGAAAATCCTAAAAAAAGATGTCTAAATGGATTAAATGCAAAATGTACACTCTTTTCAGGAATTCTGACTCTTCACTGAAGACAAGAGTTTCTAGAATTAAACTCCTATTTTTTAATTAGAAATTTGAAATTTTTGTTTTAGTTTTCATTTTAAGTACAAATAACATTAACACAGTTCCACAATTGAGTTGAAGGCGACTCAAAAACCGCAAATGTCTGCTACCTACTGTGTACAGTTTATGCTCTGTCAGTACATATGATATTTTGCAAATGTACCAGACCATGCTATGTTTAGTATATAATCAAAATGGTCATTTTTAGGCGTATATTACTTTTATCTTATCTTTTAAAGTATAAAAGTTTAAGTTCATGTTAGTTAAGTTTTGAACTCTGTATGAGTAATGCCTAAAAGTTTTCAGCCTGACCAAGTGCTGATTAAGATGATTCTTGGCCTAATCAAAAAAGATTATAATACATTTTTATTTGTTTACACTATTATTCAAACTATTATCCTCATGAGGACAATAGTCCAAATATAAAAAGTGTAAATAATAACTCATTCCAGAAATTCAGACAAATACTTGTTCATCTGGTCAGATTTTGTGAAGTGAATTGGGCTGAGAACTTTTCAGCATCCTCTCATACTCCCAGAAATTGGAAAATGACAGAGGAGATGTACATATAAATATGTTTATACAATTAAAAGGTTATTTTGTGTAATAGGATTTAAAATGGATTTTGGGGTCATTATTAATGTCGGTCATATCATTTGATTTTGCTTACTATAAATAAAACAAAATATTTAATAATAATAAAAACAAATACTTGTTCATTTGGTCAGATTTTGTGAAGTGAATTGGGCTGAGAACTTTTCAGCATCCTCTCATACTCCCAGAAATTGGAAAATGACAGAGGAGATGTACATATAAATATGTTTATACAATTAAAAGGTTATTTTGCGTAATAGGATTTAAAATGGATTTTGGGGTCATTATTAATGTCGGTCATATCATTTGATTTTGCTTACTATAAATAAAACAAAATATTTAATAATAATAAAAACAAATACTTGTTCATTTGGTCAGATTTTGTGAAGTGAATTGGGCTGAGAACTTTTCAGCATCCTCTCATACTCCCAGAAATTGGAAAATGACTGAGGAGATGTACATATAAATATGTTTATACAATTAAAAGGTTATTTTGCGTAATAGGATTTAAAATGGATTTTGGGGTCATTATTAATGTCGGTCATATCATTTGATTTTGCTTACTATAAATAAAACAAAATATTTAATAATAATAAAAACAAATACTTGTTCATTTGGTCAGATTTTGTGAAGTGAATTGGGCTGAGAACTTTTCAGCATCCTCTCATACTCCCAGAAATTGGAAAATGACAGAGGAGATGTACATATAAATATGTTTATACAATTAAAAGGTTATTTTGCGTAATAGGATTTAAAATGGATTTTGGGGTCATTATTAATGTCGGTCATATCATTTGATTTTGCTTACTATAAATAAAACAAAATATTTAATAATAATAAAAACAAATACTTGTTCATTTGGTCAGATTTTGTGAAGTGAATTGGGCTGAGAACTTTTCAGCATCCTCTCATACTCCCAGAAATTGGAAAATGACAGAGGAGATGTACATATAAATATGTTTATACAATTAAAAGGTTATTTTGCGTAATAGGATTTAAAATGGATTTTGGGGTCATTATTAATGTCGGTCATATCATTTGATTTTGCTTACTATAAATAAAACAAAATATTTAATAATAATAAAAACAAATACTTGTTCATTTGGTCAGATTTTGTGAAGTGAATTGGGCTGAGAACTTTTCAGCATCCTCTCATACTCCCAGAAATTGGAAAATGACAGAGGAGATGTACATATAAATATGTTTATACAATTAAAAGGTTATTTTGCGTAATAGGATTTAAAATGGATTTTGGGGTCATTATTAATGTCGGTCATATCATTTGATTTTGCTTACTATAAATAAAACAAAATATTTAATAATAATAAAAACAAATACTTGTTCATTTGGTCAGATTTTGTGAAGTGAATTGGGCTGAGAACTTTTCAGCATCCTCTCATACTCCCAGAAATTGGAACATGACAGAGGAGATGTACATATAAATATGTTTATACAATTAAAAGGTTATTTTGCGTAATAGGATTTAAAATGGATTTTGGGGTCATTATTAATGTCGGTCATATCATTTGATTTTGCTTACTATAAATAAAACAAAATATTTAATAATAATAAAAAAACAAAAAGACAAAAGGCGAAAGACAGGCGATCATAGAGCTATAATGAAAGTTTTTTCTTCAAATTAGAAAACAAGAGGTACTATAAAAACAAACATCAAAAAATATTTGAGCATTTTAAAAGTAAAACTAGAGCAATGTCTAACCTCTGTGTAGGCCAAAAAAAATGGGATTTCAAAAGGACATTTATTCCCTTGACGCTGCTATTTCTGTATACACTTTTGACTCCCTTGAGCAATTTTTATTTATCTAAACTTATTTATAAATGAAACTTTGTCTGTGCGTGTGTGTGTGTCCGTTACCTATAGACTCCAAAATGGCTGAACCGATTTTCTTGAAAATTTACACAGTTGTACTATAAGCATCTGCAAGTGTTCTTAGCTAGGTTTTGTGTTGAGGTACCCCCGATAAATTTGCATGTTGACAAAAATTTAAATGTTTAGAAAGTTTCCTAAGAGAGGATGAAAGGTGTGACAATGAGACCTGAAGTCATATTGGGATGGCCAAGGATTCATTCCAAAAGTTTAATTTTAATCAAATTTGATACACTCATAGATAAAGACATCAGAAATGATATTCAGAAGTTTCAAGGTTGCGGTTCTTACAATAGTGCAGAAAATCAATAATATATATATAAATGCTTTCATTACACCTGAGCAACACCGGGCTATACTGCTAGTAAGATTATAAAAATATGTGAACCAAGTTCCATGTGATATTATTTACCATTTTACAAATAAATAAATTTGAAAAGAAATCTTTTTATTCAAAAATTTATAAAAAAAGTTATAAAATTATCAAAATATATAAAAGGCAGAGATGCTCTCAATCTATTTTAGTGAATTTATGTGGTGAGAGCAAATAAAAAAGAAAATACCCAGAAAAAGTATTTTTTCAAAATACTACATTTATTAGAAAATATATTCAAATTATAAAAATAACTACACATTTAAAATTATACTCTTTTCCTGTTACCCAAGAGTTGTTGCAAGACAGAAAGAAAAATTAGCCTTTGTGACATATATTCATTTCAGTTTCTTTCTTACTTGTGAGTACACAGATTTTAATTCAGCCAAAGATGTAAAATATTTTCCAAAATTGAAAAAAAATAAAGGAAATTTTGATGTGCTTTATTTAAGAAGTTCATTATTACTGCTATTTGATATCCTTCTGGGCATTGGCTATTATAGTTAGTAAGACAAGTGTTCTTACTGATGTTTTTTTTTTTTTTCAACAGACAAGTGATAAATTAATTGTTTTTTAGCTCTATGATATATCCCGGAAAGGAATATATATATTATTTGAAGGAGCTAAGTGGTTTTGGCAATGTAACCAGATAGAACAATCTAGCAAGTAGCCATGATGGACTGGTACTCATATGCAGTATGCTTAGGTGTAGGCAATAGGCCTTCTCATAGGTGTAGTCCTAGTCTATATTTATGGCTGACACCAGTCAATCATATTACTGTGAGGGGGAACCAAGGTGTATGCATATTCATTACATCCCCTTATATCAACAATTTTATATTCCTTATCAGCAGCATAAAGAAAACAGGTAAGAATACTGGAAAAATTAAATAAAAAATTAATTAAATCTTCCCTGTTGGTCATTTTCAACAAAATGAAAATATAAGAGAGAGAAGGAGAGAGAGTGAGAAGGTAAAGCAAATGTAACACCCTGTTTTTTGAGCTGAAGTGAATACGATGACATGGCCATCATGATCACCAGATTTTTTTTTATGGGGTGTAATGAAAGATCTTTACAGACTCAAATCAAAAACATTTCTTGAATTGCATTGGACATGAAGGAGAGCATTTTGAACAAGTTAAATAGTTTGTTAATCAAAACAAATCATTCTTTTGATGTGACAATACTATTTCTTAAACTACTGTAATTTATTTTTGTTAAATAAAAATTAAATAAAAAAGGGCATTACTTTTACTTCACACTTTGTATATAAGCTTCATTAAAGACAACTGACAAGGTACTGTAATTAAGCTTTTTATTTAATTCTTGTGCTGTACAAGTGCTTTCTTTTCTGGACACAAAGTATAAAAACTGTTCAAAAGATCTATCAACCGGTTATTGGTCAGAATCAGATTAAACCAATACACGGTTGCAATAAATAGTGTTTAATACATATACGATATAGAGCTTTTAAATATTTCAATTTGAAATTCAGCCGATTACACGAACTTCCTTGGTTTCAACCTTTTAGTATGTTCAGGTGTTTTATAAAAAATATATGTATGTATGTACGTATTTTGTTTTAGATTAAGATTCATCTGGTACAAGGCCCAGGAGTCACTCAAGGTAGAAAGTTAGAGTAAGAGGTACAGTTTATGCAGGTATGTAGAGAAGATAATGGTTAACCTGAGACTTGAACTGGCTAAGATTGTAGTGATTGAAGAAACATCCTTTTGGGTATTGGTTTCACAGAGCATTTATATATATATATAACATTAAAAAAAATCTAAATTTTACAAAATTGGATGGCCATTTCGATGAGTGAATTTAATATCTGTCTCATCAGTGATAACAAAACATTATGGGAAAATAAATTTGTGTGTATGTAAAAAAAAAAAAAAAAAAAAACAGAAATAAGGCTAGAGAAAAAGAAAAAATAAAGAAAAAAAAAAGAAAAAAGGTGGCAGATTTTTACTGTTGAAACTTGTAAGTTATCCATTTGATGACAAAAGGGAAAAGAAATAAATTAAAAACAAATGAAACATAAGAAAGAAATGGGTCAGATGAAATAACGACTTTACAAGGTCACTTTTAAAGGGTCACAAATAATGTTAATATCAAAATAAACTGGTTAAATAACTTAAGTTGAAAATTTTATTGAAAAAGAAAAAGAGATTTAAGAAAAAGAAGTTATTCTATAATATAATTAAATTATATGGCTAATAAGAAGAGAAAACAGCTATCTAAAGGAATTTTAATTTTAGATTAAATATTAGGAAATTAAATTTAAATCTATGTCTGCCTTAATACCAAAACAAATAATAGAACTAGAATGAATATAGATTTAAGAAAAAGGAAGCGATTATACAGTTTATAAAAAGAAAAGAAATAACTATTTAAAGGAATTTTAATTTTAGATTAATTATTAGGAAGTTTGTATCTAAATTTAAATTTATAATGGCATTTGTTGATAAATTCTTTTAAGTTCAAAGGCAAATTTTGCTTAGGATACTTTAAAATCTATCAAAGATTATTGGGGGTGTAGACTGAATCTCTTAATATCCAACTTACTATTGGATTAACTCCTTCCTCTGTCATTTCCCACAATCTTCTGATAAGGGAAGTTTGGAATTTTAGATTGCAGTTGAAAAAAGGAGTGTTTATTGGAAGTAGTAAGAGAGTAGTATACCAGTTTTAATATTAGTTCTATCTAAATTCTTTAAAATCTGTCAGTTGTGGGAATTAATGATATTCTCTATATTATGAGTGCAAAAATAACTAATTTTAATAGTCTTTCTAGTAAAGATTCTGCATGGGGGTTATTGGTATGAAAATGTTTAATTACCAATTTCAGAAAATATTTCTCAATGTTAATGTTAGATAGTCTACAGAATGAAGTTAAACCATATAACTTACCTTTTACATCTACTCCTTGTTTTAAATGACTCAGATTTAACGTTTTTTTATATACCAATTTGTCCTTAAAGCTGCTTTCCTGGAGGGCTTTATATAACTTATAATCATTGAAAATCTTAAGATTGAAAGTCAATTGGTTAATTCTGGTATTAGATATTTGTTTTACAATCATATTAGGGTGGTTGGAATTAACATTACAAACACACACATGGAAAGTCACATGCAAATAGTGTGTGATGGACAGAGAATCAGCAGTTCTTTTGTAATATTAACTACAATCTGTTTTTTTAAGCCTGGATAGGTTCTCTTTGTATTGATTTTACAGTAACATAAACAAGAATTAAATACTAATGGTAGATTTTTATTCTATCTGCCATTGAAAACCAATAAAGGTTTTATCTACTTAGCGCAAATTAAAAAAAATAACCACACTTTAAAAGTATTTATTCTCTTAAAAAATAATCTGGGCTTCACATAAGAAATTTTATGTAAAGGTGCTCAAACTAACTTTTAGTAATTTTTTAAAAATTTTGCACCTAGTCTTAGTGGGGGACTGGGATGCCATCCTGGACCCCAAGCTAGATAGGGGGCGAGCAGCTAGCAGGAGGTTGGATGATCGTAGCCTGATTGATTTGATCGATGAGTTCAGTCTCATCGATAGGTACCGGGTCAATCACCTGGAGGTGAAGATTTAGATGTAGACACATAAGTGACCATTTACCCAGGTAGCTAGCTAGCTACCTGGATAGAATGTTAGTGAGAAGAGTTGATCTAGATTTGCCGACAACAGCTAACTAAACTAGTGCAGCGTGAATTAGTGGGGTGGTTATTGGAAATAGGTGGCAGAAGAGGCTTAAGGACTGCTGACTATAGCTGTCAACTCGCTCAAGCTAAGACTAACAAAGTGAAGACAAAGATAGTCTATCCCGAGCAGAGGCAGGGGGATCTCCTAGAGATAGCATCAGCTAGGCAGGCCCTGGAGTGATTGGTTAGCAAGCGTTACCAGGATCAGGTAATCAGGCATAGGCTAAACAAGCTGTCGAACAAAGTTTTGAACATGGGCGCTGAAAAATCTGTTGAGGTGGTGATCAATATATTTGAGTGGTCAAATCTTCAGAGGGGCATACTGACCAATATGTGTGAGGCATTTTGGTGGCATTTCGAGAGCCACTTTAGCAAGGTGGCTGGTCTCTGTGAAAATGAGTTTTGCAGCTATTTCGCTGACTTTCCTTGGCTTGCACTGACTGAAGCATCTAGCTGTGAGAGAGAGATCATGGAGGGTAAAGTTCTCTTGGCATTGAGCAGGGTTGGCAGTGGCAAGTCTCCCTATGAATTGTACTACTCTTGATTTTTATTGGTGATCTTGGTCTTTCTTCCTTCTCTTCTTTGTCAGTTTTTCTTCTCCACTTATGTCAATTTCTTGTTCATCCTCATCACTGTAGTTTTCTCTCTCTTGCTCCTGTGTTTCTTTTTGCTGCTCTACCTCCTCACTGTAGTTACCTTCCTTCTCCCGACTTTGGTTTTCCATCTCCGCATTGTCTGACACAATTCTTTTTTCCAGACAGATCTGCAAGAGCCAAAATACACTGCCCCTTCTTTTCGATCAAAGCCATATTATTCCCTCTTTGCAAAAGAAAGTTCACTTCTTCGAGATTTTCATTTTTGTCTTTCTTGTACCACACTATTCCTTGTGGTGAAAGACATGGTAAGGGGGGGGGGCTCTAATCTGTTTACCCATGAGGACCGATGGGCTCAACTTCCTCTCCGCGTGTGGTATTGATCTATACCTGAGAAGCATTTTTTGCTAGAAACACCTCAATGTTTTTCAAAAATGCCTTCAATGTCATCTTAACTGTTTGTACCATCCGCTCTGCAATTCTGTTGAGGATGGTTTTATACGGCACACAGCCTATTGGTCTCACCCAAGATCAAATTTTCGTCACAAAATTCAGGAGTATTATCTGACACTAACGTTTGCTGTACTACATTTCTTTGCAAATACATCTCTCAAAACCTGTTTGACTGTGGACGCTATCCGGTCCAATTACTTCTGGTCAATCAGAGTATGCATCCACCATTATGAGAAATGGTCCTATGCTATTGACGTGTATGTGGTCCATATGTACTCTAAACCATGGTTGTGCCTCTGTAGGCCATGAATGAAGCTATTTCTGCCTGAATCTAATTTCATTGAATTTTGGACATTTATTAATAAATTCTTTAATACCCTTTGCATAACTTCGCCACCATGCGTGTAATTTTAATCTTCTGCGTGTCGCCGCAATGTATGTCATCAATATGTGTTTAACGTCCGTAGAGCTACTATCACCACACACTTTCATATAATTCCATTTTCAATTGTTAACTTATCTCCTTAAAAGGCCGCTCTAATGGACAATTATTATAACTTATTCCTTCGATTATTTTGCTCAATACTGTATCTTGCTCGGTCCCATTTTTAACCTGTTGACTGGAAGTACGTCCGTCTCTATCCATTGGATTATTTTGGCTTCCATGTTCATCGTCTGTTCCTTTAACAAACCGTAATCTCGGCAAAGCATCTACATATTTCCCTTAACATATACAATGTCGAAATCAAATGTCGTGATTTTAATGGTCCAACATAAAATTCTCGACGATGTAACTTTCAACAACTTCTTCCTTGGGTTAAAAGTAAACTCCAACGGCTTGTAGTCAAGCTTTAATAGAACATTTCTTCCGGATGTGCGTTGACGGTGGTACGGTGGATATCGGCTCGGAACGAGAAACCGGGGGAGCCGAGTTCGAATTCCAGTTGAAGCCATTGTATTCACTTACGCGCAAATACCCTTGGGAAAGGTATTAATCCGTCTCTTCCTTCCAGTTATGGGTTAAATAGCAGCGCAGATTGGGTTCTATAGCCTTGGTCGGCAACCAGTCTACCGCAGAAAGCAATGGCAACCTACTGCGGGATAATCTTCTGCCCAGTATATCACGTATGTCACTTAACCGACTTATCCAGTAAAGATTTTCGTGTCCTCTCCATACTCCAAATGACTGCTAGGACCTCTTTTTCAATGTTTGAATAATTTATCTCTGCCGTTACCAAACTCCTAGAGAAGTACATTATCGGATGATCTTCCTGCAACAGGATGGCAGCAATCGCTTTCTCACTTGCGTCCGTGATTAAGAATCAAACAAAATTGTTATAGATTTCTTTTTCGTAATCGATTTTAATATCGTAAAAGCGTTATTTTTTCTTTCTGTCTATTAAAAATCCGTGTTCTTTTTTCGAAACTGACAATGGTTCAGTTCAGTTAGTTTATTATATTTCGGGATGTATATGCTGTAAAATTTTATGAGTCCTAAAAAGGATTCCAATTCCTATTTTATTTGTTGAAGTCGGACCTCCGTAATCTTTCTTTGCTAGCTTTTTGTCAGGTGCTATACCTTTCTTCGATATCTGGTAGCCCAAATATGCAATGTTCTTGCAATCAAAGTTACATTTGTCTATTAATGGTTAATACAGCCTTTTTTCCATCGCCTTAATATTTGATCCCCTTTTTGTTTTAACACTTGTTCAATATTCGTTGTACGATATTTTTGGGAAGCAGGAATTTTCGGAAGTGAAGTGTATTTGCGCTTAATAACGCAGATGTTTGAAATTTGAAAATATGTTTTTGTTGAAAAAATGTCAACCATTTGCACAAAGAAGATATGTTCGGATTTGGGATTTTTATTTTGTCTACCAAGGTCAAATGCCAACTCATGCCCTAGATTCAGGTTTTTACTGGAAGATAGCTGCCAGTGGCGCGAAAGTGATGTTAAGCTGACAGTTGACATTTTTAGTAGTAAATTTTTAATTTTGAAAGAGTCTGAACACAACCGTCGAAACGTACGGCTGAGTAAAATCGAGCCTTCCCTGTGGGGGGGGGGGGGGTCAACAACTCTGACCCAAGAACCCCCTTTTACTCCACAGCGTGTTTGAGAGATGTCACTACTTTGAGACGATGTCTTTGTTTGAAAAATAAAAATAAAATATATTTTATATTTTGTTTACATTTGGGTCTGGTCTGATTATCTTCGACAGAGGCGTTTGTTGCAAATTATCTTTATTGCGGCTGTCGGTGACAACGAAAGAGACAAAGAAGATGATTATGAAATGTTTGAGTGAAAATTTAATTTTTGCTAAGAAGTCGTGTTGAGTGGTCCCCGACAAAAGTATTCCTTTTGGGAAAAGTTAATCATCCCTCAGAAGTTTTGAGAAGTATCGTTGCTGCCTCAGAGGTTTTAATCGCCGCCGAAAGTGCTGAAGATTAATCATCACCCAGAAGTTTTGAGTTTCACTTTGTTTTAGAAGTAATCGTCGTTGTCGAAGCGAAGGCTATCGAATTTATGCAGTTTAATTTTCGTCACCAGTTATCGATCCCGGATTTGCATCATTCGTCCAGTCGTCATTGATTGATCCAGACAACGTGGGGCCCAACAGTGTTTTTTTCCAACAGAATATATACCCGGCGAACGGGTATAGAAATTATTTGGTCTTCGTTTCTACCACTATATCATCTTGGTAAATAATCATTTTAGTTACTTTGCCTAATAAATTCCTTTGATTGCTTTTGAAATATATGACTAGAAGTTTTAATTCCAAATGGTAAGTGAGTCCACCTTAACAGGCCTATAGGGGTGTTGATCAGGGTGACTTCTTTAAATTTTTCGTTAATCTGAATTGGATTGTAAACAGATCTCAAGTCAATTTTTGCAAAATATTTCATGTTTGCTAGTTCATGGCTCACAGTTTCAATGTTTGGTAATGGAAACAAGTCTGAACATATCTGGTGATTTACTCCAATATTATAATCACTACATATCTGCAAATCTCCATCCGCCATTTTTTATTGCTACAATCGGTGAGGCCTAATTTCTTCCACCATGCATAACTTTTTTGAGAATGCCTTGCTGGATAATCTGGTTTAATTTGGCTACCACTAAAGGCAGTATATGTACTGGTATTTTTCTGGCTTGAATGTATTTGGGGTGGTAATTTTCTTTTAATCAAATACTTGCTTTGTATCCTTTTAGAAGTCCTAGCTCACTTTCTTGTACTTTCATGGAGTTTATTAATTTGGCTGTATCTACTTTTACTATGTCAATACTTAATAATCCGTGGTCCTTCTCACATGCTACTACCACGATTTAAATAATCTCGAACCGAGTATCCGCTTCAAACGTGCCTCAGAAGGTACCCAACGTCTTTATTGTTGTTCCGTCAAATCGTTTTTACTTTAACCCACTTTCTTTTAAATTAGGTCCGCCTAACTTGATTACAAAAAATTTATTGGAATTAGGCTTATCTCGCTACCCGTATCTACTTCCATGCTAAACGTACAGCCATTTATTTTAACGTTCTCTCTACCATTCAAATACACTGGCTTCCTGCTGTTCTTTCAAGCGGGGGTATTATTCTCATATTTTTCTACATGTTTTTCACTTCTGGAAACGGTCTTAAAATAACCTTTTCATATTTAAGACACTGTTTCCCCAGCGCTGGACATTTGAATTTATTCTTTTCGTGCACTGTTCTGCAATAACTGCACTTCACTTTGGTTTTGGTTACGTTCAACTTGTATGACTTTAACTCTTCTCTTGGCTGGTTGAAATCTCTGATTTACTTCAGCTACTGTAAATAGTCAACACTTAATTATAAGTTTGTAGTGGATAGGAAATTAAGAATTAAAATCAACCCTTCTTCTTCTTCTTCACTTTCACAAAAATTCACAATGACGTGTGAAATCCTGGTTTTCCCCAAATAGAAAAAGGATTGACCATGTGCTTAAATACAAAAAGTCGAAACCGGATTTTGCAAGTAAGTGTTAAACTGATTTTCTAACCAATGGAAGCGACTTGCAAGACTAAACGGACTTAGAGATCAAGTGCAAAAATCTGAATACTATAAAAGGCCCCGGTCAGCGTCAATCAGAGACTCAGATGGAAGCAGCGAGAGACACTGCTAAAATGTAATGAGAGAAGCTTCAAGTCAACTCAGACATTCGTCTTCTTTCTCTTTCCTTCTCGCGTGCTGATTTCTTTTACTTCTTTTTCTCCATCCAAAGACATTCCAACCAAATAAACACATACATACATACGTACACATATACACCTTCAACAATTACTACTACGAACATTTTCTTCAAATTTTGATCCCTTTAACTTTCTCAATGAACATTAATTTCCACGAATTCTTGTTAATAATAAATTCCTACTTTAACATGAAAAATGTATATTTTATTCTAACAGTATTCCACACAATTCCACTTATCCCAACCTGCCGACAAACAACCTTCTGATGAAAACCTTCTGATAATGATGATAATAACCTTCTGATAATTATGCATAAATCTTGTAAGCTCTAGAGAGTTCGGTTATGTATGACACAAGGCCGAATCAAATTAAACATTAACCATCTCCCTACTGCTTCAAGTTTATATGACCGCCTTGTACGCATTCAAGTACTTTTCGTTTATATTGTAGGTCGTTAAGCGCTTCAGTTGTTCGTAATATAATTATAGTCGGTAGGCGTTCTTTAGGAGAGTAGTTGTATAATGTTGCAGATTAACGGAATTTGGCCTCGTTGTAGATAGCCTACTATAAGTCATAAAAGATTATAAATTCAGAAAAGCAAATTGAGTTGAAAAATAACATTTTATATATCCACATATCAATTAAGTTTTTACAATTAAAGTAATCCTTTGAATATGGGTCCAATGGACGTTAAAATGTTCATGGCAATAAAATGCTGAAAAGAGAATTAATACTTAGGTATGTGGGAGCGTTGTAAGTAAGGAATGTCTTTGATGTATTCGCTCCTTTGGTCAGTAAGTAATTTTTGAGACAAGGAAGAAGGAAAAGAGAGGTGAAGGCGACGAGCATAGTAAGCCACTTGACTTGGTCAAGGGAGATACTAATTACTCTCTCGAGTCTGTCTGGGTGTGTCTGCGTCGGTCTGTCTGACGATGCTTTCTGTATCAGCTTTTTATATCTTCTTTTTGGATCGCAGCAGATCATTTGGGAATTCATATCCGTATTTGATTCTGGTCTTCCCGTTGGCCGATAAATAAAATTCGCGTAGGCTCGCGAACTGGAATTAAATATTTAATTAATTTTTAGTTTTCAACTGGAACATCTGCACGAAGCCGGATGCGCACCGTCGAGTTTTGGTCATTTGCTTTTTGGTCGTGAAAGTGCAAATATCCGGTCCCACGCTTTTGCTCGGTCGGTATTACCATAGAATCATCTCATCTTCAATTGACATGTCTTGAGTCCCTAGATTTTTCAAATTCGCAGTGCTTTGCCTGTCCCTTGAGTCTGAGTACGTACTGCAAAACAGATTCATACAGCCGCTGCCTGGCTTTTAAAAATTTCGTCGTTTCAGCGATGTTTCTTTTTATTATGCAATCAATTTCCTCAAAAGACATCTGTTCTAATACCTGTGGGTACGCCACTGTGGAGATTTTCTTTAACACCTTGCACCCCTTCTTCTTCTTCTTCTTCTTCTTCTATGTGCCCTGTCCCTTCAGGACGTAGGCGATCATGGTTCTCCACATCTCCCTATCCCTTGTGGCTCTTAGTATGTTTGCTCCTGTTGCTCCTGGCAACCCCCGTTCCGTCATCCACCTGATCAGACCCTGCAAATATGTTATCCGCTGCCTTCCTCTGTCTCTCCTTCCTTCTATCTGACCAGTCTGTATCAGGTTCTCCAGGCTCTCTTTCCTCATTGCATGTCCCAGGAACTTCAGTTGTCTCTTCCTGATGCTCAGCATCAATTTCCTTTTTGTTGCCATTCTTTCCAACACCTCATCGTTGCTTGCATGCTCAGTCCACGATATCCGTAGCATCCTTCTGTAGAACCACATTTCGGCCGCTTCCAGTTTTGCACCCCACAGAAGCCATAAATAAGTTCATTACTTGATTCTGTCCGCTTTTTATTCTTGAGTCTTTTAGATTACGCACTCTTGCTGTAACCGCAAAGGCTTTTTTCAAATCTCGACCTATTCAAGGCCGTCCATAGGACCCAAGCATCCTATCGGCGACGCTATTTTTTATGTCTGGTATATCTCGCAGCTTCAGTATTCGGTACGTAGTACACTGTTAAGTGTGACGTAATAGAATATTCATTATTGTATAAATACTATAAATGTGGCACAATGCCAAAAAAAAAGGGTGGGTTCAGGCTGATCTATCCTATACCGAGTTAATCACATTCACGACCCAATCACTCTTCATTTACCACAAAAACTAGTACATCATCTTACACTATTACATATTACAACACTCAATAAATCCCGGGTCTAACTAATAAAACAGCAACTTTTAGGCAAAATTCGACTTTATTCATCAACATAGACTTCTTCTAGGGTGATACCTTGATACCAACGCTTCTCTAACAATTTGGTTCCTTTTTTTTGTAGAAGGATTCGTCTTTGGCCTCAAAATACACCTCATTTTCCGATATCATTTCTTCATTGAAGCCAACTCTCTTTCCCTGGATCATTCTTTTGAAGTCTGCAAACAATCAGTAGTTGCAGGGGTGGGGCAGATCACGAAAATAGGTTAGTTGTATAAGCAATTAGAAGTGAAATTCATGTAGTTTTGCCATCATAACGGTCGATTTGTGACACGGTGCGTTGTCTTGGTGAAATATCATTTTTCTTCGTCATTTGTGATCGTTTTTGGCGATTTTTTCTTCAAACGCACTAATAATGCTATATAGTCTTCGCCATTGATGGTTCTTCCTTTCTCAAGGTAATCTATGAACAAAATACTTTGCGCATCTGATAATACGGTGTCCAAAAACCTTGCCTGCTGATGTTTGCGTCTTTGGTCGTTTTTGACGGCTTTCACCTGCTGCTGTTCCACTCAACTGACTACCGATTTGACTCCGTAGTGAAGTGGTAGATCTATGTTTCATCCATTGTCACATATCTATGTAAAAAAATCTTTCTTGTTGCTTTGAAACAGTTGCAAACAACGTTCAGAATCGTCGACGCGTTGTTGTCTTTGATCGACGGTGAGCAAACTTGGCACCCACTTTGAACACAGCTTTCTCATTGACAAATGTTCATGTAAAATGGTGAATATACTACCTTCTGACATGTTCAACTGCTCTGCTATCTCATGCAACTTAAATTTACGATCGGCTAAAATGAGTTTGTGGATATTTTTTTTTTTTTCCGAGACAACTGCCGATTTTGGGTGACCTGAGCGTTCAGCATCATTTGTGTCTGTACGATCGCATTTAATGTCAGCATACAACGTCTTTACCGTTGTTTCCGACAGAACAGAGTCCGAATAACACTTATCAAGCCATTGCTTTGCTTGAACAGTATTTTTCCTATCAGAAAGCAATGCTTTATCAACACACGAAATTCAGATTTTTTCCATTGTTTTGAATATTTGCAACAGTAGCTTCACTTTAAATTTGTAAACTAATAATCTGATTGGGCCCAAGTTTTGTCATGTGCCATTTGAAGCTTAGTACTTAATAGAAATCGTGTGGATTTTTTTTTATTAGTGGCGCCATCTATATGTCAGGCCTGTGGGATTTGAGTGATGTATTACCATAATATCACATATTCACAGCTTAACTTAAAAAAGGGAAACAAAGCCCATGAGATAAAAAATTCGATTCTATATACAACAGTACAAAAATATATTTTAAAATTTAATGATATGAAAATGAAAATGGTGAGGGGATGAAATGCCTAAAACAAAATATAACAAAATATTAAAACTAAAATTAACAAATGTTAGTAAGATCCATCCACTCCACAAAAAATTCAGGGTGGCTACTGTATTCCGCCAAAAGGGCGAAATCAAGTAGCACACTCGCTAATAGAGAGAGAAAGGATGAAATAAATCATGGAATGGGAAAATAAAAGACTGACCCAGTCAAGTTGAAAAAGTGGGGCCAAAAACAAACTGGAGTGGTTGGGAATCTTGACTTGGATCATAACAAAAGAGAAAACTAGAAACAGGCTAGGAACAACATTTACTCACATTAACTAGGTACACAGAAGAATCAGAGGAGGGTTTATAAGAAACCGCCCCGTGGTGCCATAAAGAACTTTAAAAAAGAAATCAAAACTGGCTCTATTCACGCGAACCAGACTTGCTACATTTACCCACGTTTTGCTGAAATCTGTCGATATCAAACGCTTTTTATCAAATCTAATCTTCATCTTCAGGAGGTACATTGTGGCGCAGTGGATATCGGCTCGGAACGAGAAATCGGGGAGCCGAGTTCAAATTCCAGTTGAATTCATTGCATTCACTTACGCGCAAATACCCGTATCTTCCCTCCAGTTATGGGTTAAATAACAGGACAGATTGGGTTCTATAGCCTTGGTCGGCAACCAGTCTACCGCAGAAAGCAATGGCAACCTACTGCGGGATAATCTTCTGCCCAGTCAGTCATGTCTCTTTCGAGGCATGATCGCCCAAGCGTGTTTCGCGTATGGCACTTAACTGACTGACTGACTGAATCTTCATCTTGAGCTGATGCTCAAAGAACCTAACCAGATGCTGATATCGCAAGATTCCCTCCATCCGCGAGGTTCAGATCACGATTCGTGCTACGGCCAGCAACCTGAGAAACACTATCCGTTTAACCTCAGAATACGGGGGCGACACATTATCACACGCGTATGCGTGATCGATGGACACGAGCCGTTTAAGAGCGATAGGAGCCGTCAACTTGCCGACATAGTCCCAGAAAGGGCGCATCTGAAGACAATGGTAGAAGGCGTGCGCAGCCGTTTCTTCTAAACCAAGGTCACACTGATGACAATTGGGAAAATCCGCTCCGCGTCATCTGAAGGCCATGTCATTGAGAGATAGCTCGTTCCGAATCAATCATCAGGTAAACAAAAACTCAGGGTTACTGAGGTAATTCGCTGTTGGCGCCCAAGACCAAAAGGAGCACGACTCTGCCGCCGACAAGCCGAGTCGATCACGTAGAGGGTCCTTCATCGCCACCCCCTCCGCTAATACACGATACAAGTGCCTCTGAGACCGAGAAAGGTCAGTGGACCGAGGAATGGTCCGCAAGGCTTTTCGACACTCGAGTAAGAATTTCGATTGATTTCGGGGCCTACGTCGGCGCTCAGTCCTCGAAATGGGAGGAGTGATATTAAGGCTAGAGAAGGCGTTTCTAACACTCCCCACCAAAATAGAATTCTCTGTCAATTCGCGCATAAGAAAGCCAATCTCGAGCTGTATCAATGACTCACCGCGTGTGGCATTCCTAGCCCCACCTTTTGACACTGACGTTTGGAATATACATCTCTGTTGACCTGATGCTTGCGTCCACCCCACAATATGGTAGACAGCAAGCGCTCGATCTCTATCCTACAGTTATCACAGAAAGAGAGAGTACCAACAACCGGTAAAAGATGACGGGAAAGACGTATGTAGTACAAGCCTCTGCCTTTCCCTTCATGGACAACCACCGTCGAATCGAAGTCTGGACTGACGCTGCGACCTTTGCCAGTACCTCTGGCCAATTCTTCTCCAGCTGAAGATCCGGCCCGAACCATACTCCAAGAATGCGGAGGGATCCTGTCAGTCCAATTGAAGGGCCCTGTAAGCGGGACCCACTTCTAGGCACCTCACTGCAAGCTGGAAGACTTGTTGCGATTAATTTTGACACCCGTCACCTTTTCGTACCGCTCAAGCGCATTTTGTACCACTTCAATGTCGTCCCGGGGCGACACGAAAATAGATACGTCATCAGCGCACGCAGAAAACCTGACTCGAGCCCCATCAAGGACAGCTATTCCGCGTAGGACCAGTCTGCACGTATTGCCCTTTAGCCGACGAAGGAAGGGCTCCAACTCCAAAGCGTAAAGTAGGGGCGACAGCGGGCAACCTGACGAACCGACTGAGACAGCGCATAAGCATCCGACCGCTTTTCGTTTACCTTTACCACAGCACTGGGGGAGCGATACAGCAAGCTAATGCACTTGCAGAAGTCAGGTTTGAATCCGGCGGGCTTCAGGACAGCAGCCAGATACCAATGGTCAACCCTATCAAATTGCTTGGACTGATCTAAATTGATCAGCGCAACCTGCTCGTCGTCTTTTACACCCTCTATGATCGTGCTGATCAGATGCAGGTTGCTCTGAATTGTGCAGCTCTTCACAGCAGAAGTCTGCTCAGGTCCTAACAGAATCTTGGCAACTGACTACAGACGCTCCGTCAGGATCTTGGCCCAAATCTTTAACTCCGTGTTTAGCAGAGTTATGGCCCTATAATCATCTAATTCCTCCCAACACCCTTGACCTTTTTTAACAGCGTGATCACACCCCTGAAGGATCTGATCGGGGACGGACCCCTGCCCATACCAGTTGTTGAACACCACCGTCAAAATCGGTACAACGATGTGCGACGTATTGTACTGGTATTGAACTCAGTGTATATAGACGTTGGTTAATTCCAGTGACTTGATCCAAAGAATTGTGAGTTCAGTACCAGGCTACATCAGTAGTGAACAAATAACTTAGAGAGTTAGGTTAAAGGGAGATAACTCATGACTACCAGAAGTAGGCTTCGCACAAGAAATAACAATGATATACCCCAGTGATCGTATCGATCGGTTCGGTTCGAAATCCTTAGTACCTGAAGAAAACCGGAGCGTACAACGGCCGAAACATTGTATAAAGGGCAACAAAGATGAGGACAATAATCCGAATAATGTAAATACACTAAAATTCTTCTTTTCCAAAAATATCCTGGTAATTTATCTTTTGATCATTTCTAAAAAAAAAACAAAAGCAAAAAAAGACAACAACAAATACCAGTCGTATTATTTGTGTTAATATTGTAAGTATTTCTTCATTTTTAGGGAGAATGTCACATAAACGTAAGGTTATCATACTGATTTTGTGGGTCGTGATATGTGCATTTTTCCCTAAATATTCCATGCCAAAATCTATGTACGTTTAATGCATGGGTGCATTCAAAAGGGCGGCAAATACGGTAATATAATTTCAACCTACACACCATTTATTTCATTTTACATTGTTTCCAACCACCATGTTTATTTTTACTGTCACTCTCTCTCCCTATTTAGCAAAACAAATTAATTTTAGTTAATCTTCCATCCTATTCCTTTACTTTTGGACTTAGGTATAATTATTCTTATATAACATACACTTTTCCGAGATTCTTCAAAACGTTAGATGTGTATATTAAGTACTAGAACTAAATTTAGTATTTTTTTTTGTGTGTGTATGGGGGGGGGGTGCATGTATGTGTGTCACCATATTCGGGATGGGATGAACAAAAGTAAGTTATATCTAGAGTTCAAACTAAATAATGTGAAATAGATTTTAAAAAGCAATACACAAGCAAATATTGGTTCCATTTACCCCTAAAACGGCCTTCAAATTTTTCTGTAAGATAATCACTCAGATAACACGAGGAAAATAATTGATTGAGTGACATGTGTATAGTAAATTTGGTTTACAACAAACTGTGACTGACAGAGTTCAGCAGGGAAAGATATTAATGAAGTTATATCATGTTTAACACTTTTTTTCATTCTTTTATATGCCAAACACGAACATAGCAGTAATGTCACTTGTCTGCTTATGTTTTACATTGCTACAGAAGAAATGCTCGACTGGAATGTGTTTGTTTATAATTTGGCTTCTCCTAGTATGAGCTGATTTCCACCACAAGGTTACTGAATTATATGAACATGTCTGTGCTTTTGCTCTAAACATTGTAGAAATTAACATAATATAAAATAAATTTTTATTTTTATTTGATACGAACTAGATAAATTGGCGAAAAAATTGAGCTTAAATTTTCTTCCCTTAGTGTCATTCCCCAATGGACTTTTCAGCAACAGGTTCACCTGAAGTTGTTGCTTCTGTGGTTTCTGTAACAAGTAGGATTTTACAGGATGGAGTTACCAGTTGAATTCAGAGTTGCCCTTTTCCTAGACTGATTGGCAGCCAAGGCTAGAGATTCTGGTCTATACTGATTAGTTAATTTTCTTTACTAATGTTCACTCTATACAAACTCCAAGAACCACTCAAAGTAGCAGGTTATCGAATGTTGTATAGCAGCTCACACCCCTCTACTGATCTCAAATATGGAATCATCTGTGGACCGAAATAGCTATATAAATAAAGATTCATGGCAGTCAGGAATTCAGATTGTCATTGTGTGAATGGATCGAGTGCTTGCGTCAGTCATTCACTTTGTCGGACTCTCTGTCTTCAGGCGGAGAGGAACCCAGGCGGAGCTCCGCCGAATGGTAAAATCTCGTCTGGGAAAAAGCAGATAAAAATTTTTGTTCGAGCTTATGGGCTCGGTTTTATCCACGTTAATTGGCCTTGTGTTGCATCTACCTCGGCTTTTGTCCACGTGGGGAGGTCGTAAATATTGCGTAGTGTCACTGACGATTATTATCGAATTGTGCTCTCTGCGACTCAGCCAACTTAACCTCTCCTCTCTTTCTAATTATTGTTATTCTGACTTAATTGTGTTTGTTTTAATATACATTAGCACGGACAGTGGCGATTCTACGGGGGCCAGAAGAGCCTACTCCCCCATTTTGACTGGTCCTTTGGTTGACCCCACTTTTATAAGCTTCAAAAATTTATGAGCCTGATCACTCTCTGATTTTGATAAGATTTGATCTTCAGCACTTTTCTGCGTTTTCTTTTTCATCTAGCTTTTTACGGACACATACAAAGACCAGTTTGAAAAAAACAAAAAACAAACAAAAAACAAAAAACAAACAAACAAAATAAATAATACAACTAGATAAACAGAAATAGACTTTGTATTTCTCCAGTTATTTCTCGTCTTGCTCCTAATATCAGAAAAAAGAAAAATCATTTCGCAACCTTTAGTAAATCGGTCAATCAGAGGAGAGCAATAAAATGTCAATTCCAAAAATCATCAGTCATTATTCAAAAGTATCAGTTAAAACTCGAATACCAGCGGTCAGGATAATAAAACATGTTCTTTTACTCTTCCTTTTAAAAACAAAATCATAATAATATTGACGTTAGTATTATTAACCTTTGATTTTGTTTTGAAATTGACCTCTCTTGTGTTCCAACAGCTTGAGAGTGGAGAAGAGGGTAAGAATAGATTAGAACTTCACTACTATGAATAAAAAAGTTATTCCGTTTAGTTTGATGAAGTAACATATTCTACCCAAACTCATTCTTAAGCTGTATATACGATAGTAGTGAAGTTTGAAAATGAAGACTCTACTTGATTTGCCCACCTCCTGACATAACTGACAGGACAGAAATCAAAATCAAATCAAATTAAGATAACTTTAAATTTGCTAATTTTACTAAAATAACGTGTTAATGATGTCTATTTTATTTTTGCAAGATTGTTTAAAAATCAATAATTAGCTTCTGTTTACAAAATGTGTCGATCGATCAAAAATGGCCGAAAAAATGAAACTTTTTTAAAAATCTGAAAATTTTAGATTCCAATCAATATATTTTCGATTTAAAATACACGAGTATTTTGCTTGCTGCAATTAGTAAATTTAATCTTTTAGCTTTCAAATAAAGCTAAATTGAAGCTTAAAGAAACCTTTTTTTACTTATTAAAATTTATTTAAAACGTAGATAACGAAAATTAGAGAAGGTACCTATAATAATAATAATAATGATAACAGTAATAATAATAATAATAATAATAATAATAATAATAATAATAATATCAATCGATCAATAAAAATTAGAAAAAAGGTAAAAAAATCATGAAGTCCGGCCCCCAAGAAGGAGACTCACACATGCCACCAAGTTCCACGTCACGTCTCGCCGCGTTGTCTTTTCGGCGTCGGGAAAACTCCCGACGTGATGGAGGGCACTGCCGATGTGGTAGCTCGGCGCAAAGACCGTCACCACAGTAAATTCCAACTCACTCTCCCTCTCCTAACGTACGTTTCTGCCAACGACTTTTATGATTCTACTTCTTTTTCCTTCAATGAGAGACATTTACACCAATTTGCCATCTGTTGTATTTTTATATTAATACAATTGCTTATTTCTTAGGTTTCTGTCGTTTCTTTGTTCTGTCGCAATACGATTAATATAACATACGCAATTCCTAATAATTAGATTTTAATGTCTTTCTTTTCAGCTATTTTTGCATGCATAAAAGTATATTTTATTCCGTGTTAATCACTTAATAGACATATATGAACCACATAAAATTATCACCTTATTGAAATTTATTGCATTTCTTAATACCGCTACAAGTAATAACAACATACCGTGTACATGTTTAAATTTTGTTTTCCGATGTTTTCAGTCTAACGAGGAGTGGATTAGCAACAATATGCAATCCAAATAGTGACTTGACCAAAAGAATTCAATACCTGGCCACAGCATAGGGAACAAAAACTTGTAGAGTTTAGTAACTACAGGAAATTTACTGAAACTGAGATAATCAGAAAAGGCATGGCCCATAGAACTAGAACAATCACTCCTATGGAAAAAAAAATAAAGGGTTCAGTTCAAAATTCCAACGGCCGAAATGTTGTGAATATGACAATAAATATGAGGGCAACAGTCCGAACACTATAAATAGTGTAAATACTTGCAATACTCATCTCAGATATATAAACAGATTTTAAAGCTAGTGTTCTCAAATTCAACATTTGCAAAAGCGTAACAATAGGCCTGACCCTGTCAAATGCCTTCAAGATGTCCAAAGCAACTCCCTGAACTTAACCATTCTTATCTAAAGCTTGATAGACTTTTCCAGCAATTATCATTAATGCATCAGCAGTAGCCCCAGAAAAGAAAAAGCCATATTGCTTATCTTTATATATATATATATATATCGCCTCAAGCAAGGCAGTTTACTGCCACTGGTGCGCAGGGAGTTACATAGGAGTTATGAAAAAGAGTGACAGGTTATAGGGGGTGTCAGGAAGTGGGTAAGAGAAGGATGAGAATATTGATGAGAGTGGAGTGAACGGAGAAAGGTGCATGAGAGAAAGTATGCAAGTTAGTGAGTTAGGAGATGACTATTGACTTTACATTTAAATTTTTGGAGATTGTAGCTGTTGGGGAAGCAAGTAAACAGAAGAGAATTCCACAGGCGGGAAGTGCAAGAAAAGAAGCTGATAGAGTAGAATTTTCGTTTACATTTTATTGGTTTCACAGTAAAAGGGTGGGACCTAGTTGCTAATCTTGTGGCTTGAGTAAATTCATACATAGGGGGCACCAGTGAGCTAAGTTCATCGGAGCAGAAGCCGTGAAAGTTTTTGTAGAAGAGACACAGGGAAGCCAGATTACGCCGGTGAGAAAGTGACTGTATCTGAGATGCTAAGTCGGGAAATTGAACTACCTCGGCAGGTCAATACATTGGGGATTACAGAGAATTTATTTCGGGTTAATATCTGAAAGAAAACATTTCAATGTGAGATGATTAGCCAATTCAGAGTGGATTAGAGCCTCAATTATTTTGGCAAAAAGAAACAGAAGGCTAATAGATTTATAGAAAAAAGTATTTTGGCAAAAAGAAACAGAAGGCTAATAGATTTAGAGAAAAAGTATTTTGGCAAAAAGAAACAGAAGGCTAATAGATTTATAGAAAAAAGTATTTTCGCAAAAAGAAACGGAAGGCTAATAGATTTAGAGAAAAAGTATTTTGGCAAAAAGAAACAGAAGGCTAATAGATTTATAGAAAAAGTATTTTGGCAAAAAGAAACAGAATAGATAGATAGAAAAACCAGATAGTTTGTCAGAGTTCTTAAAAACCCGAACTGCAGAAGACAATTTCTAACAAGCAGGAAAGCAGCAAGAAGCTAGGTATTTATCGTAAAGTTTAGAAAGTGCTCCAGTTCAGGAGCACATTTCATAAGGACTAATGCGGAGATACCATCATGTCCGCAGAATTTGTGAGGATCCAGTTTAGAGATGATAGCAGAAATCAAAGAAGGAGTTATATGCATATCACTCAACAGAGACTCAGACATATATTATGCTTTCATTACGATTGAGCTCTCTAGAGAGGAAAATTAAAAAAAAAAAACAAAGCAAAAAAAACAAAAAAAAACAGATATCACTTCTGCGATTTATGCATTACTCTTCAGCAATGAATTGAGTTATTTCGGTAACTGACGTGTGTATACACCGCTTATATATAACACGCTAAAATTTCCCCATCCTTGATTCCATGCGCCTATATCTTAGGGGTTAGCGACTCCGACTGACATTAGCTCGGTCGAGTTTCGATCCCAGTCATGAAGCCTGATGAGCTGTGATATAGCGAAACAAGCTTGCATGTGGATGACGAATATATATATATATATCCTTCTACTTTAGATATATAGACGACTCCCTTCTAATCTGTCCAGAAACTACCAACATAGCAGATCTTGTCAAAAAACTCAATAACATTGAACCTACTATGATTTTTACCTTTAAAACTGAATCTAATCATACACTTGCTTTCAGAGATATCATATAATACAAAAATAACAACAAACACAATTTTGACGTCTACAGAAAAGCTACCAACAAATACGTGTATGTGTAAAATTTAAAAAAAAATGAGTAATTATTTTATTTGTCAACTTGTAGTATAGCCCAGCGTTTCTCGGGTGTAATGAAAGCTTTAAAACTAATCCATGGTCCTGGAGCTCAGACTCTTTGGACATTGGTACGAAAGACTAAAAAGCAATAGTTGTTTCCAGTTAAAGCGAAACTGTAGACTGAAAGAAAAATGAATGGATGTAAGTCAAATTTTGATTTCCTGGTATCAATATCAAATAAGTTTTTTTCGTCGTAAACTGAATTTTGAAGGCCAAATAAGTCCTCTGAGTAAATGGTACCATGGCTGAGACTAATAACTACAATTATACCTACTTAGAGCCAAACCCAAAGCAAAAACTAAAATAAAAGGGCTGAAAAAAAATACAGACATACAGGCAGATAAACAGACACACACACACAAACATCTTGCCTTATATATATATACATATTATCGATTTTCTGCACTATTGTAAAATCTGCAACTTTGAAACTTCTGAATATCGTTTCTTATGCCTTTGTCTATGAGTGTATCAAATTTGATTAAAATCGGACCACTCCTTCTATAACCCAATTTTTTCGATTATCGATTTTTAATATTTAAGAAACACTCGCAGACGCTTATAGTACAACTGTGTAAATTTTCAAGAAAATCGGTTCAGCTGTTTCGGAGTCTATAGGTAACGGACACACACATACACACACAGAGACAAAGTTCCATTTATAAATAAGTTTAGATTTGGATAAAAAAATATTCACAACACATGAGAAATATACTTTCATTGTTCAAATTTCTTTTTTTATTAATAGGTTAAAGTGCATATAAATTTGTACAACGTTTAGAATTACAAACTTTTGTCTCGGGTTCACTTTTATGAAAATAAATATTGATTTTGTAAGAATATTTATACACATTTCATACACTAATCAGTAGTTTATAGTGACTCTTTTTGCAGCAATAACAGCTTCCAGTTACCTTGAATCGCATTTAACAAGTTTTTGTGCGATGTTCCCAGGACAATTTAGCCTACAACTTTGCAGTATTGCTAATTCACGTTTGTTGGTGACCAATTTTCCTATCCTCCTAGAGAGCAAGCATGAGAAGCAGGTCACATGAAACATAGCTCATTATCAGGCTGTAAATTAATGTAATTTTTCGTTAAAGGTTCCTCAATAATTAAAAGAAAAGCAAAATGAATTAGGAATTATAATTAAAAGACAAAAAAGAATAGTTAAAAAAATCAATGATATATGATCCATCTGTATATCGAAGAAAAAAAATGAATATTTTCATAATCCATGAATCAACATTTAATTAAAACTATTTTCTTCTTCTTCTTCTTCTTCTTCTTCTTCTTCTTCTTCTTCTTGTGTCGGGTCCTTTCGGGACGTAGGCGATCATGGACTTCCACTTGGCTCTGTCTCTTTTCGCTATCAAAATTCTTTCTCTTGGTATCTCTTCCCAAACCTCGCTCTGCCATCCATTTACTCAGGCCTATCGCTACTTTCCCTCTATCCGTCCAAACCTCCCTTCATCATTACATATCCCAGAACCCTTATCTGTCTCTTCCTTATATTAATTATGAATTTTCTCCTCGTTTCTCTTCAACACCTCATCGTTAGTCACGTGCTCAGTCCATGGTATTCTCAGCATCCTTCTGTGAAACTACATTTCTGCTGTCTCAAGCCTCTCCTTCATCTTAGATGAGATCGTCTAGCATTCACTTCCATACAGAAGGACAGATATCACATAGCAATCCAGCACTCTCTTCTTTGTTTCCAATGAGCTTTCCCTGTCTTTCAGTACTCTGGTTAGCTTTTCAAATGCGTCCTTGGCTATGCCAACGCGTCTTTAGATCTCAATTTCGCACTTTCCATCCTCTGTCAGCACGCTTCTCAGGTATTTAAATTTCTTTACAGGCGCATATTTAACAGGACGTAGGCGATCATGGCTTTTCACATCTCCCTACCCCTGGTGGCTCTTAGCACGCTTTATCCTGTTGCACCATGCAACCCTCGTTCCGTCGTTTTCCCCCGTCTCTTTTCCCCTCTATCTGGCCTGTTAGTATCAGGTTCTCCAAGTCCTCCTTCCTCATTGCATGCCCCATGAACTTTAGTTGTCTCTTCCTGATGCTCAGTATTCATTTCTTTTTCGTTTCCATCCTTTCCAAACCCTCGTAATTGCTCATATTCTCGGTCCATGATATCCACAGCATCCTTCTGTAGAACCACATTTCAGCTGCTTCATCTTCGAAGATATTGTCCAACATTCACTGCCATATTGAAGAACCGACATCACATAGCAATCTCCTCTTTGTTTCTAGTGAAATTATTCTGTTTCTTAATACTTTACTCAACTTCTGGAATGCTTCCTTCGCCATGCCAATTCACCTTCGGATATCAGTGTTGCACTTTCCGTCGTTAGAACACTTCCTAGGTATTTAAATTTTTGTACCTGCCTGATTTTAGAGTCCTCACCTGTATTTGGCATTTTGGGCTGCCCTTTTTGCTGATGACCATGCATTCGGTTTTCTTGTAGTTTATTTGTAGTCCTTTCTTTCCACTCTCTCCAGCTACCTCTGTAGGAGGTCTTGTAGTTTTCTTTCTGTGTCTGCTATCAGCACTGTATCATCTGCGTACCTTATATTGTTTAAATCGTGGCCTTCGATGACGAATCCTGGCATAACTTCTAGGGTTCTCAGAATAGTCTTGCTGTACAAGTTGAATAGATCAGATGAAAAGACACATCCTTGTCTTACGCCCCTTTCAATCTTTGTATAACTGCTGAATTCGTTACCTGTCCGTATGTGATCAAATAATTGCTAAGTTACTAGTGTGTTCAGAATCCAATCCACAAACATTTAATATTTGTACATTGATGAAAGAAAAGAAATACCAACAAAATTCTGTTAGGCTACAAACGATAACATTTAATAATAATACACACAATAACTGGAGTGGTGATAAGCATGTGAAAAGAAGATGCGAAATTGTATATTTATGAGTGAATGCCTTTTACAATAAATCTGTCATAAATGTGCCACATGGCGTGCTTTGTTTTAGGAACAGTTCGAATAATGCAGAAGTTAAATCTGTTAATAAATGTTCCTTTCGTATTCTTTGGTGAATGTCAGTTGAAATGTATTTTCTGTTAGAGTTAAAAGTGAAATAAGTGAGTGGAATAGAGTTGAAAAGTAATTTTTTTCACTTGAGGATTCAGGTTTGCGCCGCATGGCGAACGAAGTGGGCGATTGTTGTTCTGTCTACATGGCGATTTGCATGGACGTCTGCTTCCTACCCGATCATTCAAACATGGATCGGAATCCAAAGAATAATAAGATAAACAATGATTAAATTGTATACAGTCTTTCTTCACGTTTTTTGTATATATGTGTGTAGGGAGTGTCTAAATTATTTTAGTTAAAAGAAAAGAAATGTCTTGAAAGAAAATAAGAAAAGTCTTACCTCAAGTTTTGATTATAGTATAATCTTCCTAAAACCAGATCTTTTGTTGATTCATGTTACATAAATTTCCACCACTGGTCGGATGTGAACACCCCAAAATCGAAAACTGGAATTAAAAACTTCATCAACAGAGAATAGGCTCCGAAAAATAGCTTCAGTTTCAATTACACACCCAAAGAAAAATACAATCAAGAATTTTCACCAACGGCATCCAGTCCCACCTAAAGAAACAGAATGAAAATTGAAGCCGATTTGAGCCAAAGAAAAGGGTATAAAAACCCATGAAAGAGACTTCTTCGGCAGTCGGTCGGCACATTAGCCACGATTCACAACGCTCGTCGGGACGCGACCTCCCATTTCCAATGACAGCTACCAAAGACCGTCACCACAGTAAGTCAGGTTTCATTTTCCTTTTCCAATCCGTACGCCTCCGCGGACGACTTTTATGGCTCAACTTATCTATTTCTTTTAACGAGACATTTACACCGATTTACCATTTGTGGTATTTTTTCGTTAATACAATTATTCATTTCCTAAGCCTCCGTCGTTTCTTCTTTGTTCTGCCACCAATTATGAATGTTAAATGACAAATGTTACCCTTGTGGCCTGAAAAGTAAAGGAGTCGAAATTTTGGTCAACCCACGTTATGACTGCCTGTCTGATAGTGTGAATGTCATGTGTGCGGTAAAGGAGAAGAGTGGGGTTGATTCTCATTGGTTTAGAAAGGATGAATCGTATTAACCCGAGAACACTAACCATGGGTATATAGTACCCAGCATAAATTTTCAGTACCTGATTTTCTTACTTAAATAATATGCTTTTCAGTTACTATTAATGTTAACTCAAAGTACAAATTTTGAAGTGCCTGCATGTAAAATATTTAAAATAAAGATTTATACTTAATATTTTTTTGATATTTTCAAAATCGGGTATGATATACCCATGATTAGTAGTGGTATAAATTTATTTGATGGTTAGCGTTCCATGGTTAATGATAATTATAATTGTTATAATTATTTTATTATACAGTATAATTTATTTATTTTTAAGAAACTCAACGATGGTTTAAGCAGAAATTTTAGATCCCGTCTCATGTTAAAAGGACAGTGTTTATTGATTTCATCAGGCTAAATTAAATTTGCATTTGCTAGACTAAACAACACTGTTATGATTATGCTGTAATCTGTCGGAACGAATAGCTGACCCCCCACCACCACTAAAAAAAATATAAAACGTAAACATCTAAAATCGGACCAGAATCACAAAAAAAAAAAAAAAAAAAAAAATTCGGTACAAAAACTAAAAAATAAGATCCAAAATAATTAAGTAATTCTAGTAGCCGATTGGACAAAAAAATCAACTGAACTTTCAATGACCCCTGTTCATGATTCTTTCCCCCCAAAAATAAGTTTGCGTTCGGAGCGGATTAGTTATTTATTCACGTTTTCGGTGGCAGTCAATCAGAGACAACAACAAGACACTTCAGCTGATTCCTCAAAATTAACACACATTAAGTGAACTTTTTTCTCTGATCATTCATTTCTACAAGTCAACCATCCGTCCGTGCATGGAGTACTGCTGCCATTTATGGTCAGGCGCCCCTGCGGTTCTCCTCAGTGTTCTCGACAGGCTCCAAAGGAGAGTCTGTAATGTGATAGGTACTGATCTGGCGGCTCGACTGCAGCCACTTCCCCACCGTCGAAATGTGGCCTCCCTTTGTCTGTTCTATAAATACTTTCATGGCTTCTGCTCGGACGAACTTAAGTCACTGGTGCCTCCTCAACAGGTGTTTACTGGTGCAACCAGACTGGCAACTGGGTCCCACCCATTCACAGTCAGGTTAGCCAAATGCAGACGACAATTCTACTCCTGCAGCTTCTTCTCTCGCACTTCCCGCCTGTGGAACGCGCTCCCATATTCTTGCTTTCCTGACGGCTACAACCTCCAGAAATTTAAATGTAATGTCAATACTCATCTATTAACCACTGGACTCTAGCTCTCTCCCCACCCCCGTATATCCTTCCCTTTCTCTCCACCTATGTATTTGTCATCGCGCCTGCATTCTCAGCTTTCTATTGCTCCTTTCTAACTAGTTTGTACTCCTCACTCTTTTCTAATTAATCTTTTTACAGTTATGTAGCCCCCCGCTCATCAGTGGCATTTCTGCCTTGCTCGGGGTGAAATGATAAAAAAAAACAAAAAAAAAACAAACAAACAATTACTTTGAAGGTATTTTATTACCATAAGAAATAAAAAAAAACTTGAAAAATACCAATTACTTATTTATTGTGTATATATAAAATATATGCCTCTTATTTTTATTTTTCTAAAAACATTTCTTTTCACGTTTTTCTTGAAATTTGTGTTGTATTTTGTGGACTCGGCATTACATTTTCCTTTTAATCCCGGTATTCAGTTTCTTTTTTATCGTGACACTAAGAGCAAAAATATGAAGCTGCCTCCTTCATAGCTGAAAATGTAATGATGTATTTCTGGCTCTGCGCAATAGGCTCCACGCATAACTTCACAATCCTAAAGAAATATATGTTGAGCAATAAGAAATGAGCGTGCCTGAAATAATCAACAACTTAATCAAAGACTCTTTCAACTTCGCTGACTATATAAATAGACCCCTATCTAAAAGAAGAAAAGGAGAGATTCCAACAGGTGACACACAGAGAAAACACAGAGAGACGAACACTTACAACTGTAATCGGATACATCAAAAGCATCTTGGCTTCAACAACCACTACCACCCCATCTTTCTCGTCAGTTTCACCCACTTTACGTCTCTCATGCGTTATACCTCCTTTTTCTTATTCATAGGACTTATTAGCCAAAATGAAACTAGCATTATATATTTTCTACTCGCAATACCAAATATTGAGATAAAATTTTTCATGCACATTACCAAACTTAAACGATTTCGTCGACAACAATAACCATGGCAGAAAAAGGAATCGACGCCGAACAAATGTTAATCAATCAAGAGCCCTCTATACAAGCCTTGCCAATCAAAACACCCGTATTTATAGAATCGAACGTGATCGCTTGGTTTTCGTTATGGAAGCACAATTCAGCATTACGAACATTAAACAAGAAGCGAGACAGAAGTTTATCACATTTTGGCAGCTCTTTCTCCAGACATAGTAGGAAAAATGCTAACAACTATATTACATTCAAAGGACTGTGATACTCTAAAGAAGCAGTAATTAATTTATGGTATAGACGAGGTTGAGATAATAAATGAGTAAAGGCCACGTTTTATCAACTATAACACCATCTGTAACACAAGAGAAAATAAAAACGATGGACCAAAACTCAGAGTTAAAATACAGACAAATATTTTCTTCACAAAATATTAGATGAAAAAATATTTACAAATATACAGTTTGGCATTCAAATCAAGAGACATAGAAAACGTATAGTTTACTACTGCCCGGCGAAGTGTTACGAAGAAAAGAAAGGGAGGGAGGGTGTCAAATAACTTGCCCAGTTAAGTTGGCGGGGAAGTTAAGTGCTATACTTTTTGGAAATCCTTAAATGCGTATATAAAAACTAATTATTGGCTTGGTCAATGAAAAAGGTAAAAATATAAAGGTTTCAGCAGCCATTAGCCCCCCCCCCCCCCACGCCATGTTCTGTTCTTTGAATGGGAATTCACCAAGCAGGTTAACTTGATGTTGATTTTTGGGAAAAGCAAGAATTGAAGAATGAAACTTTAATTCAAATTTCCTGTGTTAAACTGTGAGGTATTTTTCGTTTATTTTTTTTTTATTTATTCATTTTTTAATTTTTTTATTTCTGTATATATATATCTGTATTTTTCGTTTTTTTCCCCCCTTTTTGGAGTTCATGCTTCATTTGGGAGGAAAAAAAAAAGTTTGAAATTTTTATTTATTCTGTTATGCGAAGCTACACTGGCCAAGGTATCAGCAGCCATTAGCTCCCCCCCACGCCATGTTCTGTTCTTTGAATGGGAATTCACCAAGCAGGTTAACTTGATGTTGATTTTTGGGAAAAGCAAGAATTGAAGAATGAAACTTTAATTCAAATTTCCTGTGTTAAACTGTGAGGTATTTTTCGTTTATTTTTTTTTTATTTATTCATTTTTTAAATTTTTTTATTTCTGTATATATATATATCTGTATTTTTCGTTTTTTTCCCCCCTTTTTGGAGTTCATGCTTCATTTGGACTTTAACTAAGTTAAAACTTAGTTAACTCTCCACTTTTGGAAGTTTGTGTTTTTTTCGATGTTTGTGCGTGTTTGTTTGTTTTTCTTTTTTCTTTTCTTTTTTTTTTAATAGGAGTAGATAGGTCACACTATCGCCTGGTCAATACTCCTCCCACGTCTATTGAACTGGAGTAGAGGCTCGCCTCTTGTTTCCTTTTTAGGATGTGGTTTCCGGTTTTCTCTTCTCTCTCTTCAGACCTTGGTACTGGTGCTTCCGGCGGTTTCCTGCGATCTGGCCGGTTGGTGGCAACGGCTCATCACTGTGAGGGTACCGGGTTGGCAGTTTCCTGGTTGCTGTTTCCGACTGGTAGTTAGGAACCCTAACTCTTGCGTAGCGTCAAGAGCGGCTGCTCTGATCAACAGTTGTATAATATCGGGGTTCTTGTTGTGCCATGTCGCGCATGGATAGGTGTCCCTGCAAGCGCTTTCGGTGGGCAACCCCGAGGCCACACCTTGTTGCAGCCCTAGCCAGTTTCCCTCCCAGCACAGATCGTGGGTAATGACCGCCTGTATCCTCTATCCTAGGTCCCTTTCTACAAACAGAATCATGACTCAACAAATCAGAAATGACCCTAAACCAGTTAAATCCAAACCACCTAAACCCATTAACCCCTCCTTTACTAATATCCGAGGCATTCGTACTAACTTTCCTAGTGTAGAAGCGTTCCTGCATGAAAAGTCCCCTGACATCCTCGCGCTCTGCGAAACTAACCTCAACTCAGCTATTCCCTCCTCTGACCTCTTCATCCCTGGTTATCTTCCCCTTTTAAGGAAGGATTCCACTGTCCACATGCATGGGCTGGGTGTTTATGTCAGCGAACACCTCCCCATAACTACGGTGACTTCACTCGAATCTACTGACCACCAATACATATGTCTCCGCCTGTCTCTCCTCAGTTCGGTTAGCTACCTATTCTTCCTTTACCGTACTCCCTCCTCTCCTGACTGCTCCCTACTAGATAGCATTGCCGACGACATAGATAAAGCTATTTCCTATCACCCATTCGCCCACATATTTGTATTTGGAGACCTCAATGCCCATCACTCTGAGTGGCTTGAAAACGCCGTTACTGATCCGGTGGGCATTCACGCCATGAACTTTGCTATTTCCCAGTCCCTTACGCAAGTGGTGGACTTCCCCACTCGCTTCCCAAGCACTCCCTCGGTTCATTCCTCACTGCTAGATATATGTTTCACCTCTGCGCCTGACGCCTGTCAAGTCTCGCAGCTTTGCCCTCTCGGCAACTCCGACCACGCTGTAGTCTCCCTCAGTATTTCTTTCCAATCTCACTCCCCCCAGGAGCCCCCTACTTATAGAACCTCCTACCTCTACCAAAAAGCTGACTGGGAGGCCTTTCGCGATTTCCTCTGCGACGTCCCTTGGGGAAAAGTGTTTGACCTATCAGTTGATGACTGTACCTCTGAGGTCTCGTCATGGGTGAAAGCTGGCATTGATGCCTTCATACCCACCAGGAAGTATAGCTTAAAACCTCATTCCTCTCCGTGGTTCTTTCTCCGGCCTGCTCAGCCGCCATTGCCCACAGGAACCATTACTTCCGTCTATTCCGGAGACAGCCAACTGATCACAATAGGCGCCTGTTCACATCTGCTCGCAATGAGTGCAAGAGAACCCTAAATGACGCCAAACAGTTGTTTGCTGAGAGAATGCGACAGCACATAGCTGACCGCAAGTTCGGCTCCAAGGACTATTGGAGGATTTGTAAACGAGTACTCAACAATAGGAAATCCTCAATACCTCCTTTAATCCATGGATTTGAGGTTCTCACGTCATCTGCGGACAAAGCTGAGTGCTTTGCCCGCAGATTCTCATCCAACTCCACATTCGACTCGTCCGGAGTGCACTCACCCGACTTCCCTATTAGAACTGAGGCCAAACTGCACGAAGTATATATTACCCCGACAGTAGTATCCAGAGTAATTTCAAAACTCGACCCCCATAAGGCGTGTGGAGACGATGGAATCCCGGTGATAGTCCTTAAGAAGTGTGCCCCTGAACTTTCCCCCCGTCCTCTCTAAACTGTTTAACTACTGCCTTTCTGCTTCCTGCTTTCCTGCATGCTGGAAATTCTTCCTCCCCAGTCGTTCCTGTCTTTAAGAATTGTGGTGAACCCTCGGACCCATCCAACTATCGCCCTATCAGTCTTCTACCGATATTCGGGAAAGTATTCGAGGCTATAATCAATGCAGAAATAGTTCATCATCTCACTGCCCACAAACTGTTCTCCGACAGGCAATATGGATTCCGCTTCGACAGGTCCACGGCCGACCTGCTAACAACTGTAACGGAGTACATGCTACAGGCCCTTGATGAGTCTGACGAGGCTCGCGCGGTTGCTCTGGACATCTCCAATGCTTTCGACAGGGTTTGGCACCCTGGCCTCCTATGCAAACTATGCGGTTATGGTATTACCAGTCGCCTGCTTGACCTAATCCAATCTTTCTTAAATAACCGCAAATTGAAGGTCGTTCTGAATGGGCGTGCCTCTTTGTCCTACAGCACGAATGCTGGTGTCCCACAGGGCTCTATCCTGGGCCCGACGCTCTTCCTTATTTTCATCAACGACCTCCCAGATGAGATCAAGTCCCAAGTAGGCATCTACGCAGATGGCACTACAATATATTCCCGCTCCAGTAAGAAACCTGTCGTGGCGGACAGACATAATCTCGCTGCTGACCTTGAGCGAGATCTACACTCTGTGGTGAACTGGGGCAAGAAGTGGCTTGTCAACTTCAATTCCTCTAAGACCAAGCTCTTGTCTGTCAACCATTACAGGCAACCTCTTCTGCCTCCCATAAGCATGGACCAGGTGATTCTCCCGGAGAGTAATACACTACGCCTCCTCGGACTTACCCTGTCCTCAGACCTCAAATGGAACCACTATATTGAATCAATAGCAAAATCTACTGCTAAGAAGGTTGGGTCACTATGTCGATCCAGGATGTTTTTTCCACCTGAATCCATCCTGCATATATACAAGTCAACCATCCGTCCGTGCATGGAGTACTGCTGCCATTTATGGTCAGGTGCCCCTGCCGTTCTCCTCAGTGTTCTTGACAATCTCCAAAGGAGAGTCTGTAATGTGATAGGTACTGATCTGGCGACTCGACTGCAGCCACTTTCCCATCGTCGAAATGTGGCCTCCCTCTGTCTCTTCTATAAATATTTTCATGGCTTCTGCTCGGATGAGCTTAAGTCACTGATGCCTCCTCAACAGGTGTTTACCCGTGCAACCAGACTGGCAACTGGGTCCCACCCATTCACAGTCAGGTTAGCCAAATGCAGACGACAATTCTACTCCTGCAGCTTCCTCTCTCGCACTTCCCGCCTGTGGAACTCACTCCCGTATTCTTGCTTTCCTGACGGCTACAACCTCCAGAAATTTAAATGCAAAGTTAATACTCATCTACTAACCACTGGCCTCTAGCTCTCTCCCCTCCCCTGTAAAACCTCCTTTTCTCTCCTCCTATGTATCTGTCATCGCACCTTCTTTCTCAGCTTTCTATTGTTCCTTTCTAACTAGCTTGTACTCCTCACTCTTTTCTAATTAATCTTTTTACATTTATGTAACCCCCTGCACATCAGTGGCGTTTCCGCCTTGCTCGGGGTGAAATGATTAAAAAAAAAAAAAAAAAAGATAGTTCAATGAGGTTCTCTTTCAGGTTTTAGTTGTTCGGACTTTGTCTGTGAAATTCTTTCCGCTAGATCTCGATCCTAGAATTTTTACCGAGGTTGATATGACAGCAAAATCCTTTTAACAACTCTTTCAAATTTTTGTTTGTTGTCGACTAGAGAGTTTCTTCCGGCTGGAATATTTACTTGAATCGAAACCGGTCAGCACATCCTTTTATCAACTATTTGAAGTTTTTTTTTTTTTTTGTCGTCGACTTAGGGATTCTTTCGGCTGGATATACATCCTGAATCTACCGGAGGTGTAGAGGTCAACCCATCCTGCCATCAACTGCCGGCTCCGTGCCCCAAACCTATTTTTATAGGAGCTAACACCTAATTTGCATACTTCTAGAACCTTTTAGAACTAGGGCATTCTACAATCTTCCAAACGTTCTATTTTCAATTTCCTTATTTTTACTACTACTTTCTGAATTAAAACTTTTTTGTAACAACAAGTAGGACTCAATAGAGTCCTTTACTACAACTTTTTAAACGTTATTATTATTATTATTATTATTATTGTATATAAATGCATCCTCGTAACAACCATTTTATTTTTGACTCCATAAGGTTAAATTTTTTATTATATATGAATGATTATAATTTCTGCCCTCATTGTACTTTTGTGTTTTGTATAAGTTATTGTAGTATTCATGTGAATGTTCATTATTATATATGTATTTCTTTGTTCCGGTTACAAAGAGTATTTCTTCCGTTTTTATGTATATTCATGAAAAATAGCATATTTGTTCCTCAATGTATGTGTCAGGTGGAATGTGGTACCAAGTTGCTCTTTGTGTTATGTTATATTATCTTCTGGGTATTTGAGTGTGCGGATTGTACTCTTGAATTAATTCCTTGTTTTTTGCATATTCATTTCTTGAAGATTATTTAAGCACATCTTCTTTTGGCTAGTTGATGTGTCGATTGAGTCTCCGACGGCTGACTCAAACTCACATGCACGATGATCGAACTGGGACCAACTCTATGCACGTGCTCAATGTTCTTTTTATATTTACTTAACGCCTACGCCTTTTCTGATTTGATTCTAGCAGGATTATTAGCCATTGATTGAACTTTGCATGACGTCAGTTGACCAAATAAACTATGTCCAGGTTATATCTACGTTACCGGAAATATGGCAGAATTGATAAAAGGAAAGGATGTATGTGATGACAAAAAAAGTGAGAGAGAAAGAAAGTTTCTCTGTCACTTTATTAGGAAAGAGGAAAGGATATATTTGAATACGCTTTACTACTACCTATCTACTCAACACACAGTCCCCACTCAGATTACGGAGTAAATAAAATTTTGGTATGATTATGTTCTATTGCCTGGCAGACTGATGCCTCTTGAATTAGTGTGGCATCGAACAATCACATAGTCTGTTAAAGACGTTTCTGTGTGTGCTGCTAAAACCGGAGCTATTTGTGGAGGAAGTGCTATAGCGGGTACCTCTTCTCTTATTTCATTTGTAGTGAGGGGTAGTAGGATTCCGTAGTAGGTTAACGGAATTTGGCCTTGTGGGAAGGTAGCCTACTATAATTCATAAATTCAAGAAAGGCAATTTTTGAGTGTAAAATAACATTTATACATATATACATTTCAATCAATGTTTTACAAAATAAGTAATGCTTGAAATAAAAGTTCAACGGAGGTAAAAGAGTTCATGGAAGGTATGATGATTTGAAAGAAAAGAAATGTTCATTTTCAAGTTGTCGTTTCTAAGGTCAATGAGTCAGTGAGTTGGTTTGTGTGGAATGTCTTAGAAAAGGTCAGTTAGTACTTTGAGAACAGGTGAGGAAGAAGAAGGCGAGCATAGTAGCAGCTTGACATAGGCCAAGGAAGAAACTAATTACTATCTTCTCTTCTGTCTGTGCCTGTCTGTCTGGGTGCCTTTTGTCACGGCTTTTATATTTTTCCTTCTGGCTCAAACGCTGGTCGTTTCGCATTTCATCCTTGTATTTGATTTCGGGCTTCTCATTGGCTGATAAATAAAAATGGGTAATTTGATATTTTATTAATTTTTATTTTTCAACTGGAACATCTGCACGGATCCGGATGCGTACGACGATTTTTATTCATTTGATTTTTAGTTGTGAGAGAGCACACATCCGGTTCATCGCTTTTGTTCGGTCGGTATCACCACAGTGCTCAAAAGATTTGTACAATACTGTTTCTTCACTAACGCCAATCCTACTCGCAATGTCCAACATCTCTTGCAAATACAATGATAGACAACCAACTAATGTAATGGTCTTCATTAATTTCTCCAAAAGCTCTGGCCTGGTCTTTTTGTAAGCAGTCACATCCGATTCTTTAAGTTTTGTGTAATTTCGTGATTCTAAAATGGGGACTGATACTAACAAGGCAGATAGAGGGAAAAAGAGACAGAGGATAACAACGGATAACATATTTGAAGGACCTAATCAGGTGGATGATGGAACGAGGATTTCATGGTGTAACAGGAGAAGGCATGCTCAGAAGCCACCAGCAATAGGGAAAGGTGGAAAGCCATGATCGCCTACATCCTGAAGGGACAGGGCACATAGAAGAAGAAGAAGAAGAAGAAAACGGGGACTGGAATGTTTGTAACGACATCGGGAGACAAAGCACTGATTACGTTTTAAATTTTTTTATCTTCGGTGATTACTTGTCTCAAAAGAAAATAAGATTCGATAATAGTGAACCAACCGGTGACACTAGTCTCCATAAATTGTGGAGGTTTGACATTAACTTGTTGCTCCTCCATTCTTAGAAATTGTTTTCACAGTCGTAATTAAATATACAAGAAGACATAGAAAATGAAAAGAGGAGATTTAGCCAGATTTATGCATTTTTCTCGTGATCAGTCATGCCGTTTTTTTTTTGTTGTTTTTTTTAACAATCTGGTAATGCCCAGAAGCGTGGTTTCTCTTTCGAACGTAGAATGCTTACGCGTGGATCAGTAGATTGATTGTTGGTGTATCGTCATTGTTTTTTTTGTTTTTTTTTTAACAATCTGGTAATGCCCAGAAGCGTGGTTTCTCTTTCGAACGTAGAATGCTTACGCGTGGATTAGTAGATTCATTGTTGGTGTATCGTCATTGTTTTTTTTTTTTTTTTTTTTTGCACGTAGGGATTTATTGAATGAATTTCATATTTAGTGTTGCTGCAATTGTTTTTTTTTGCGCGTCAGGATTAATCATTTGTTAAAGGTTTGTGTTCAGACGTCGAGATCCATTATTTGTTGAATGTTTTTTATCCATATAGCTTCTTTTTTAAGTCAGTCAGTTAAGTGCCATACGTGAAACACGCTTGGGCGATCATGTCTCGAAAGAGGCATGAGTGACTGGGCAGAAGATTATCCCGCAGTAGGTTGCCATTGATTTCTGCGGTAGACTGGTTGCCGACCAAGGCTATAGAACCCAATCTGTCTTGTTATTTAACCCATAACTGGAAGGAAGAAACGGATTAATACATTTCCCAAGGGTATTTGCGCGTAAGTGAATGCAATGAATTCAACTGGAATTCGAACTCGGCTCCCCGATTTCTCGTTCCCAGCCGATATCCACTGCACCACAACGTGTTCTTTAAAACCTCGGGGTTCACCAGTATGGTATAGACGAGGTTGAGATTATAAATGAGTAAAGGCCAAGTTTTATCAACTATAACAAACATGTTATTTCTGACCCCATAAGGTTACATTTTTTATTATATGTGGATGGTTATTATTTCTGTTTTTTTCTTTTTGTATTTTGTGTCTTGTAAAAGTCATTGTGGCGTTCATGTGAACATTCATTATTATATATGTAATGCTGTGTTCAGTTTTTCCGTGTATATGTATATTCATGTAAATGTAGCATATTTATTCTTCTATGCGTGTGTCAGGTGGAATGTAGTACCAGGTTGCTCTTTGTGTTATGTTATATTATGTTCTGGGTATTTGAGTGTACAGATTGTACTCTTGAATTCATTCCTTGGTTTTTGACATATTCGTCCCGTGAAGATTATTTAAGCACATCTCTGCTTTGCACGGAGTTATTCTTATTTTGGCTGGTTGATGTGTTGATTAAATCTCCGACGGCTGACTCGAACTCACACACACGGTGGACAAACTGGGATCAACTCTATGCATGTGTTCACTGTTCTTTTTATTTTCACTTAACGCCTACGCATTTCTGATTTGATTCTGGCGGGAGTGTTAGTCATTGGCTGAACTTAGTATGCTATTAGTTGGCCAAATAAGCTATGCCCAGGTTATATCTAGATTATGAAAGAATTGAAACAGGGAAAGGATCTAAGAGTTGAGAGAAAGCGAGAGAGAGAGAGAGAGAGAGAGAGAGAGAGAGAGAGAGAGAGTTTTTCTGTCTCTTTATTAGTAAAAAAGAAAGGGTATATTTAAATGTGCTTTACTGCTACCCATCTACTCACCAAGAATTTTTATAAAAAGCCGAAACGCGAAATGCTCGACAAACTGGTGTGATCTTCAACTTATTTAAAAGAACTGATGTCATTAACCAGTCGTATCGGATTAAACTAAGACATTGTCTGACACAAGTTCATACAAGCGCTACTACTCTCCATAAAACCAGTTATAGCTGCGCAAAAAGATCTGGAAAAGAAACAACACACATTCAACAAGAGAAAACCAACAACAATAACAACACCAACGACGATCGCAAAGATACCAGGATTTAACAAAAGGATTAACACACAAAAGGATTAACACTTGGTATTTCCCCTTTTCACAAAGATCAGAAAGCCCAAGGATTTGTTGATCGCACATATACTTTGCAGAACACGTGAAATTCTGCAAACCTTGGTGCAAATCCTAATAAATGAAACGTGCAAACACAACTCAGTTCACGACCCAGTTCACCTGTATCTGATATAAATCAGGGAAACTAATTCGGCAAGACGTTATAGATTCCTCATACTCGCCGCTTCTTAAAGTTGCCACAAGGTTAGGTGCCAGCAACATGAATTTTGTTGTCGACACAGAAGCTGTTGTCTCAGTAATACCAAAACAGTTTTTAAACGGTGTAGTCATCTGCCCGACCAACTTTTTTTTTTTTTATAGTAGCAGCCAACGGGATAAAAACTGAATGCTCCAGTCAATCATTTCAATGCTTGACTGGAGCATTCATCAACTTACGTAGGGACTTTATTTGGACCTTTCTCGTTGCAGAAACGACTAAACCTCTCTTAGGGTATGACTTCTTTTATCACTTTAAATAACTGGTTGATTGTATCAATAGTAAATGAGTTGATAAAAGAACAACCATCGTCTACGATTATGAACATTGATGTTTATCCGGACAAACATATGGAGATAACAGTAAAAATATCATGAAGAAATATTCAAATTTAATCTCTACACATCGAGATCTCGATGCTACCAAACACAAAGTGTTTCACAGGACTGAATCTGGAGACAATCCTCCTTCTTTTTCAAAGGCCAGACAATTATCATCTCAAAAATACGACATAGCGATTGAAGAATTTCGGAAACTTAAAGAATTTGGAATGATTTTTCTTTCCAAATCGGAATATAACACAGACTTACATAAGGTACTTTAACCTGATGGAATTTACAGACTCAGAGGTGATTACAGATTATTGAATTCGATAACAAAACCTCATCGCTACCCGATTCCAACTATAAACTCTCTGTTGTCTAAACTGCATAACAAAAAATTCTCTCGGAAAATCGATCTGTCATGGGCATATCACCAAATACCACTACAACCCAATGTCATATGTAAAACAGTGATAACCACACCTTTTGGATTCTACGAATACAATTTCGGCTTTTGGCTTGTGAAACGCATTCAGTACATTTCAAAGGATGATGGATAATATTTTTGGTGACCTCAAATGTTCGTTCACTTACATTGATGATATTCTTATCTTCTCAGCTGACAAAGATAGTCATTCTAAACATCTTGAGTAAGTATTCCAAAAACTCAGTGAGTATGGTTTTAAAATATCTCTTTCGAAGTGTACATTTGCTGTTAACGAGTTCGAATTTATAGGATTTCACATCTCAGCTGATAGACTTAAACTCAGTACTAAAAATCTTAACAAACGAATACAATTTCCTCAACTAAATGATCCTAAATCGCTACGCAGATTTATCGGAATGGTTAATTTATATAGAATGGTTAATTTATATAAAATGGTTAATTTATATAGAAAACTTATACCAAATTTCAGCAATGTAAGATTACCGCTGACAAAGCGAATGCGTATTTTTTAATCGTTTCCCTCCAAGCAAGGTGGTACCGTCACTGATGCGCAGGGAGCTACATAAGCGTAAAAGTTTAGACAGGGGGAGAGTGAAGAGAAAGACGAACCAGTTACAGGGTGTGTCAGAGAAAGGGCAAGAGAAGGATGGGAACACAGGTGTGAAGACAGTTGCAAAGGTAGAGAGAAAGGAAAAGAACCAAATATACGAGGTGATGTAGAAAGAACTGGAGTCAAGTGGATAAGAGATATGTACTGACGTTGCATTTAAATTCCTGGAGGTTGTAACCATCAAGAAAGCAAATATATGAAAAGGAGTTCCACAGGCGGGAAGTACGTGAAAAGAAACTGATGGAGTAGAATTGTCGGCTGCATTTGAAAGATCTAACTGTAAATTGGTGGGACCTTGTTGCCAGTCTGGTTACACGAGTAAATTCATGTGGCAGGGGCACCAGTGACTGAAGTTCGTTGAAGCAGAAGCCATGGAAATATTTGTAGAATAGACAGAGGGAAGCCACGTCCCGCCGGTGATAAAGCATTGTACAAAATATGAAATAATAACATTTACTAAGGAAGAAATTAAATCTTTTGAAAATATAAAGTACTGGTTAACAAGTGAAACCCGAAAGCTACTATCAACTAAGGGCAGATAGTTCAAATTATGCCGTAGGAGCAGCACTTCACCAAATGATTAATACTCAACCCATTCCTACTGTTTTTTTTTGAAAAAAAAAATATCACAAACTCAACAAACGTTTTCTACGTTTGACAAAGAATTATTAGCTGCATACTTATTGGTACTACATTATAGACATTTAGTGAAAGGAAGAAATGTGCTATTGGTGACTGGCCATAAACCACTTTGCAGTGCTTTTAAAACCCAGTATCCATTAAAGTCCGATAGACAACAACGTCATCTCGTTTTTATTAGCGAATAAGTTAATGATATATCTTACATAAAAGGCTCACAAAATAAAATGGACAATTGTTTGTCACGACCTACAGATGCAATCAATATCGATGTTTACGACTTCCAAGAAATAGTGACACAGCAAAATATTGACAATGAAATCAAAACTTTCCGTGATCGTCTGAAACCCTATACTGTGAACAAAACCAAAGTAGTGTAGAGGACGAAGCGTCCATTACTAATTTATATTTACGAGTCGACTCGGCGTAACTTGGATCATGAAATAACACAGGAAATAAGGAAACACGAAAAGGCGAAAGTAACCAGAACAACAATATATTAACAAAGGTTACATAGAGTTGAAAGCATGCAAATCAAATAAGGAAAAAGGAGTTCTTTCCCTTTGTCTGGAGAGAAACGTAAATGTTCGATAGAAGATTAAATTGAATCAAGTTCAGTTTGAATAAAGTTAATATACATACTGTTAATGTCTGTTTCCAATGGAGCCTTTTATCGTTGTGTGTGCATGCTGGTGAGAAATAAAAATTTGCGCCACTAATTGCTACCCGCATGTGTGTGTGTATGTGTGAGTTAAGTAATAAACATGTCTGCTCTCGCCCGGGACGGAACCCTAACTCCTGTAACACGTGACGCTCCCGGCTTATATCGGCATGCCGTTAGCGCGGGAAAAACTAGGGTTATCACGTGAACGCTGAATGACCATGTGTGTGTGGGTGTGAATGTATCAAACCCTACAGTAGTAATAGGTGACGTGGCATTACCTTTTCCATGACCTTTTGTGACATAAAAGCTGAGGAAATGGTATTTGACTGTCTGCATAATTTATCACATCTTGGGACAACAGCCTCTATAAAAATAATAAAATCAAGATATTATTGGCCTAAGATGGTCACGTCAATAAACATTCGGTGTAAGCGAAAATACCATTACATTAAAAATGCAGTACAACCGTTCAAATTGCCTCTAGCCGTTTCCAGGCGCTACATATTGATATTGCTAGGCCTTACCGCTAGTAAAGAACCTAAATGATCTTTATTTTTCACCTTACTGTTATATTCAAACGTGTATTGACAGGAAAACCAGACGGATTGAAACATGCCCAATATCGGAGATCACAGTGAAATCAGTATCATTAACTTTTTCGGAAATTTTATTTCCTTTCAGAAAATAAAACTTGTTACTTTCTAGCGGATAAGAAATTAATTAAAATCAACCTTCTTCACTTTTACAAAAATTCACAATGATGTGTGAAATCCTGGTTTTCCTAAATAGAAAAAGGATTGACCATCTGCTTAATAAAAAAGTCGAAACCAGATTTTGCAAGTAGGTGTTAAAATGATTTTTGATCAAATGGGAGCGACTTGTAAGACTTGGAAGGACTTGGCGATCCAGTGCGAAATTCAAAAGGACATATAAATGTCTTCGCAGCGTCTGAGAGTCAGACATGGGAGTAGCGAAAGAGAGACACACATCTAAAATGTAACTTCAGACTTCAAGCGACCCGGACATTGTCCTCGTTCTCTTTCTCCTTATCTCCTTCAACAATTACTATTAGAACATTTTGTACGAACTCTAAACTTAACCTCTTAAGAATGTTTCTAATTGAACATTAACTTCTACGACTTATGTTATGCCTCCTTTTAATAAATTTCTATTTTAACATTTAAAATGTATATTTTATTATTCCACTCTTCTACACTAATCCACACATTTCCAACTGCCGACAACCAACGATCTGATAAAACCTTCTGATGATAATTCTGCATAAATCCTGTAAGCTGTAGGGAGTTCGGTTATGTCTGACACAAGGCCGAATCAAAGAAACATTAACCAGCACCCCTTCGCTACACTGGTGACTCCCGACGTTCAAGGAACACACACCCCTACGCTTCAACTTGCTACTGTCTGAAGTAAATAACGAAGGTAAAAAAGGAAAAAAAGAATGCAGATGCAATTTAAGTTATACAAAGAAAAAAAAAACAATTTATTGCGAAACAACTAAAAAACTAAGCAAGGGTTCTTGCAAAAATTCGTCCCTTTTTGCTTAAAATAGGATGACCTATTCTCTGGCTAACAAATATGAAAAAAAAAACCCAAAAAACCCCCAAAAAAACAAAACAATACAATTTCAAAAAATACGATTCACCAAGTAAATAATATAACTGCACGTATCTGTTTAACTTTAAATGTTACCAAAAGAGCATTAGTTCTAAACGCTCAGTCCTTCAAAAAGCTCAAAAGTTCCTTTTTTCTGTAGTTTTCTTATCTTTCCTTTGGAGACAAAGTGTTGCTTCTTTAAAGACCTGGATCCTTCTATATCTTTGCCTTCCTTCGGTTTGAATGGAAAGTTTGTTTTAATTTGCTGCTCGGCCCCCGAGTGGAGAAAACTTCTTTTAAATAAGATGTAACCGTAAATTCTACTCCAACAGCTTCTTTTCTCGCGCTTCCCGCCTATGGAACTCCCTTCCACAAGTCTGCTTTCCCGACAGTTACAATCTCCAGGTGTTTAAATGTAGGGTCAATAGACACCTCCTATCACACTAACTCCCAACTATTCTCAGAACACTCTCATCTACCCAACCCTCATTCTCGGTATCCTTACCCGCCTATCACCCACCCTCTGACATTTCCTATATTTAACCAGCCTTTCTCCACTCTACGTAGCCCCCTGCGCAGTAGTGGCAGTGACATGCCTTGCTCGGGGTGAAACGCTTATAACCCCCCCCCCAAAAAAAAAAAACAGTGTTATTACGATTTCTGTTGAGCACATGGTGAATTCTTCTTCCCAATAAATTTTTAACTTCCAGTTGTACTTTCTGGGGTTTCTTTTAGAAGGCTTGTTCTTAACTTTCAATGAAGACTTGAAGGGAAAATTTGCCTTTGGCTATTCAATTGCCATCTGTACTTTACTTTGGGAAACTAACTTCTCCTTACTCCAGCCTGTCATAACTACAGGGAGCAAGAAACGAAATCAAAGAAACCCTATTTTTCTAGAGCATACTTTCGGGTAATTTTTTTTTATAAAACCCTCACAAATTTCGACTTTAAATGGGTAGATATGCGATGGTCTCTGGGTCATTCAGACACAAGAGATGCAGCTGTTAAAGTCAAGAGAAGAGGCGCTTTTTCTTTTCCACAGTATTTGCTAAAATAAATATGTGTCGGTGATTTCAAACAAGTCATCTACAACAACTATAGCATGTCCGATCAGTCGAAGACTTCAGACATACCATCTCCAACAGCAGCAAAAAAGACAGTCAGGGAATCTTCGCTAACAAAAATAATTTTTGTTTTTAGAAAATAGCTCTTTCTGTGAACTAACTACCCAAAGATTAAAACTATTTTTACTCTTTTTTGACCCTTTTGAATTCATGTCCATATGTTTGTAAATATAAAGGATTTAATTTAACAGTAAGTCAGTCAGTTAAGTACTATATGTAATACACGTTTAGGCGATCATATCTCTTTTGATCCATGACAAGGCAAAAGATTTTCCCGTAATAGGTTGCCATTTCTTTCTGCGGTAGGACTGATTACCAACCAAAGCTATACAATCTAATCTGTTCTACTATTCAACCCATAGTTGGAAGGAAAAGAAACGGAATTAATCCTTTCTGAAGGGCATGTCTCCTTAAGCGAATGCAGCAGATTCAACTGGAATTCAAACTTGTTTTCTCATTCCGAGCCAATATTGATAGCACCACAACGCTCTGAAAAAAATATATAAATGTCAATTCAACTGACTTTCGGCTTTTATTTTTCCTTCAGAGAATAAGACTTTTTTTTATATTTCATTTTAAAATGTGTTGTTGTTGCTGTTGCTAAATGTTTGGAATCCCGACCCTTAGATAATAACAAAAACTTGTGTAGATGGATCCCAAGAAAGTATACTCGGAAATAAATGTCCAGCCGTTATAATCCAAGAATAATTGTTAAAAAAATGTTGCTGTCAAGAGGCACTTTCCGATAAATCAATGAAGAGGCACTTTAAAAACAAAATTGAAAACAAGGATGTTAATTTTCAGTACATCTCCTGTAATGGAAAGTCACTTTGAGACTTGAGAGAACTACTTAACAGATTTGTTTAAATTTTGTGTGTTTTTTTGGCAAAAAAGAATTAGTGATTGCTTGCCAACTGGTTGGTAGATTATAACAATATATGATCAGTCAGTTAAGTGCCATACGTGATACTCGCTGTATTTACTAGCCTTCCCACCCAAGGCTGGATGTGACACATGGTCATTTTATAGTGGGTATTCCCGGCCATATACGTGATACTCGCTTAAGCGATCATGTCTCAAAAGAGACATGACTGAGTGGGCAGAATATTTTCCCGCAGCTGATCGCTATTACTTTCTGCGATAGACTGGTTGTCAACCAAGGCTATAAAACCCAATCTGTCCGGTTATTTGAGTATGTGGAATCCACTTTGCAAAATTAAATTTAAAAAAACATTTATGACAATTTACATATTGCATATGTTCGAGTTCAGACAAAAAAAAAAATTAAAATAGTATAATACTTGCTTCAGAACGATAACTCGTGTTTCTTAAACACAGATGCTGGATTGAAAAACTTAATGTTTGAATTTCGCGCTAGTTTTCGCTGATTGGTCAATAAATCGAAGGCACGTCTAAGAACATGTTCAGACGTAAATTCCGCCAAAACTTACTATGTGTTTCGGCGCCTACCCAGTTTGTATAAAAGGAGAAAACTTAGTGAGAACCTTCATTCGAGATGAGGGAGTCAAAAACGTCCACACCAGTCGCCATGTAACAGACAGAAGCATAATTGCCCACTTCGTTCGCCATGCGGCGCAAAACTGGATCATCAAGTGAGAAATTTACTTTTCAACTCTCTCTCTCACTCACTTTAATTTTAACTCTTACTCACGAACTCATTTTAAATGGATATTCACGACATAATATCAAAGGAACGTTTAATCAAACATTTTAAACATAACCTTTTATTTCGCTTCCTACAAAATTGATGTTATTCTGTTTTGTAAATAAATTTCCATTTATCCATACAAGTGAAATAGTTTTTCCTTCTGTTCAACCTTCTGATATTTTAAATTGTGGGAACTTCGGTTGTGTTTGACACAAGGCCAATTTTATAAACATCGCCGAGGCCCTTACAAACTTTAGCTGGAGGGAAGAAAAGGATTAACTACGTTTTCCAAGGGCATTTGCGCGTAAGTGAATGTAACTAGAATTCGAACTTTCTCGTTTCGAGCCGATATCTAAAGCACCACAACGCGCGTCTGCGACATATGATCAGTCAGTTAAGTGCCATACGTGATACACGCTTGGGCGATCATGTCTCGAAAGGGACATGACTGACTGGGCAGAAGATTATCCCGCAGTAGGTTGCCATTGCTTTCTGCGGTAGACTGGTTGCCGACCAAGGCTACAGAACCCAATCTGTCCTGTTATCTAACCCATAACTGGAAGGAAGAGACGGATTAATACCTTTCCCAAGGGTATTTGCGCGTAAGTGAATGCAATGAATTCAGCTAGAATTCGAACTCGGTTCCACGCTTTCTCGTTCCGAGCCGATTTCCAATGCTCCACAACGTACATATGATACGAAGACAAATAAGAATATCAGCAAACACGTAGGAACGTGCCCATAATAGGAGGCAATATTAAAAGCATGGTTTCTTTTTACTTTCGCTCCTCGGCAATGTTTACTGTTTGAAAAAGTAACGATTAGAATTGGAATAAAAATTAAAGGTAATTTTATATTCACAAATTTCTAAAAAGGAATATATTTTTAGAACTAATGCAATAAAAAATTATGAACATGGTGTTGCATTAATTTCAACTGTGACTATTATTATTACCAATGATACCATCAGCCTTTGTTCTGCAACAGCTGAGCAATATATAATGATGACGATATTGTTTAATTACTTAGTTTTTGGTTATAATAAAATTAGACCAGTAAACAGTTGTATTAAAAAGTGTTCACTACAATTATATTGTAGAACTTCTGAATATTTTTCATTTGTAAACGAGTTATTATCCGACCTAGGTTTCTACCATGTGGTGTCTTTAGGCAATTTGCAATAACTGATTTTATGTTTTTTTTTTTTTTTTTTTTTTTTTAAGAACGCTCACGTAACGGGGTTTTTTTTGAATGCTCACGTAACGGGGAATTTTTGAACGCGCAATTTTTTAAATTAGAAGAAATTATAACGTTTTCATTCATGGTTGTATTAACTTAATAGGTATTTTATGGTATGGTTACACTTAGTCATAATTTATGTTCTTTCATTCAATAATTTATTTTTGTTTGGGAATAATATAAACGCTAACTTTTCTTCCTGGCACAGTCTACATATTTTGCCACCGTTGTAAGACTTGGCTGTTTTCACTATACTCCACGTTATGTCTGGGATCTTTTCCATATTTTAATTTCAATTTCCACACATTTTAACTATTGAAATATTTATAAAGATTCAAAACACCTAAGTCCTTCACCTGTGACAGCCAAAACATGATATATTTTCTCTTCTGTTCAATATGTCCAAATAGTGGATATATTGGTGAATCTGTAAATAGCTTTAAATTCCGTTTCAATAATCATAAACTTAGCATACGCCAGAACAACCAATATTCCCCCATAGCCCAACACTTTAATCAACCGGGACACACATTAGAAAACTTCAAATGTTTACTAATAATAGACTCCGATTTTAGTTCTACACACTCACGCAGAAAGAAAGAAAGAAAGAAAAATACTGGATTTTAAAATTAAATATACACAGGCTAGGGTTAAATAGGGGCTTAGGTGTTTTGAATCTTTATAAATATTTCAATAGCTAAAACTTTTTAGATACACTTAAAAATTTTTTCTCTAAAACAAAATTTATAAGTATTATTAAAGATCGGTTTACGTTTACAAATATTTAAAAAAAAATCTGTCGCTTTCTGCGTCACATGATGTAAACAATCTCTCTCCACGAACGCTCTCGCGAAATACGTTTCTAATTTAAATTTTAAAATCATTTGTTTCTTATATATGTCTGAAATATCAAATATACTAATAGAAATAAATAAATACTGTCAGAAAAATATATGTTTAAACTTACAACTTTTTAGTACTTTTGAATTTTCCTATACATATTATTATTATTATTATTAAGACAGTATACGTGCATCATCACTATGTTATATATATATATATATATATATATATTATCCACTTATCCACACACACACACGCACGCGCGCGCACACACACAGACACACACACACACATATATAATTTATTATAAAGTGTAAATTATTTTCATGTGACATATTCTGTCCTTTCCTAAAAATGTTCTTGATAAATAAAAGATTATATACCGTTTTCCTGAATATCTATCTATCTATCTATCTATCTATCTATCTATCTATCTATCTAGATAGATAGATAGATAGATAGATAGATAGATAGATATGTGTCTGTGCGTGTGTTTGTTTGTGTTTGTATGTGATAGTATATGCATTCGTGTATATATGTATATGTGCGTGTGTGTGTGTGTTTAATCTTAATCTGTGGAGATGTATATATTTGTATGGCATATATATGTGTGTATATATAATATATTCGTATATGTAATACGTGTGCATATATATATACATGTGGGTATAATATATATATATGGCATTGAAGAAGTGATTTTTCCATTGCGAGTTCCGTGAACGTCGGGAGTCACCAGTGTAGATTATAAGGTGCGTCAGCTATGCCTGGTACAAGGTCATTTCCAAACATAGCCGACAATCCCCATAATTTTGAATATCATCAGGTGGTTGATAAGATAAGTGGAATTTTGTTTGCTGAACATTAACATAAATGTGTAAGAAGAAGAATGTTTGATGAGAAACAAGTAATGAGTTAAGGGTATCAAGAGTTGAGTTCGTAGTAGTAATTTGTTGGAAAGAGTTTATGCGTATGTATGTATGTATGTATGTATGTATGTATGAGCGTTTGTTTGGTAGGAATGTCATTGGATGGAGAGGAAGAAGTAAAATGAATCAGCACACGAGAAAAAAGGAGAAGAGAACGACCGTCCGGGTGGACTTGAGGTTTCTGTCTCGTTACATTTTAGCTTGTCGTCTTTGCTGCTTCCATGTAACTGTCTTACTGACGCTGATCGGAGGATTTTATAGTATTTAGATTTTTCTCACTGGATCGCGAAGTCTTTATGGTCTTGAAAATCGCTCCCATTGGTCAGAAAACCAATTTAACATCTATTCACGAAATCCAGTTTCGACTTTTCCTTTAAGCACATGGTCAATCCTTTTTCTATTTGGGAAAAAACAGGAATTCACACGTCATTGTGAATGTTTGTAAAAATGAAGAAGAAGGTTGATTTTAATTCTTAATTTCCTATCTACTACAGTATATATCTATGTGTGTTTGTTTTATATATATATATATATATATATATATATATATATATATATATATATATATGGCACATATGCAGGTGTGGGAGGAGAAATTGGCGCCATTTTATATATTTAATTTTACGCTTGCTCATTTTTTTAACGCTGTCGATTGCACAGTATACTAGGGTCAGTTGGGCACCATGTGTGAGAAAAGAACTGCCGTACGCAATTCACTCCACCAGAAATTTAAAAACGGTATGCTGTACTGCTTGGCATTCGTACTGGAAATCCCAATACGAACATTTCGAGGTGTTTGGGTATCAATCTGAAGACAGTGCAGAGGATTTAGAAAGAGTTGGATGATATATCCAGTGATGACACTCATGGTTTTTGGAGTGATCACTAGTGATGATGACCTTTTGCCTTCATCTATCTTCCTGACAGGGCCTCAGATTTTACATGAAGGCCTGTAGCCGTAGGGAGATGGTTAATGTTACTTTAATTTGGCCTTGTGTCATACATGACCGAACTTCCTACAGCCTACAAGTTTTATACAGAATTATCATCAGAAGTTTTTCATCGTTATCAGAAGGTTATTATCAGATTGTTGGTTGTCGACAGATTGGAATGTGTGAATTAGTGCGGAACAGTGTAAGAATAAAATAAACATTTTTCATTTTAAAATAGAAATTTATAAAAAGGAAAGAATAACATAAGTTGTAGAAGTTAATGTGCAATTTAAAACATTATTAAGAAGTTAAGGGTAGAGTTCGTGTTCAATGATAAAGTTGTGGGTATCAAGATTTTTAGAAAATGTTCATAGTAGTAATTGTTGAAAGAATATATGCGTACGTACGTATGTATGCATGTATGTATGTATGTATTGAGTATGAATGTCTATGGATGGAGAAGAAGAAGTTAAAGAAATCAGTACACGAGAAATAAGGAGAAAGAGAGCAAGGTGCGACCTGACCTTATCTCCGGGTCGATTTGAAGTTGAAGTTACATTTTAGTGTTGTCTTTCTTGCTGCTTCCATCTGACTGTCTTGAGCGACGCTGATCTGAGCCTTTTATTGCCCTTTTGAATTTAGCACTGCATCGCTACGTCCTCAAGTCTTGCAAGTCGCTCCCATTAGTCAAAATTAATTTAACACCTACTTACGAAATCTGGTTCCGACTTTTTCTTTAAGGGCGTGGTCAATTCTTTTTTTATTTGCGAATAAACAGGATTTCACACGTCATTGGGAACTTTTGTAAAAATGAAGAAGGTTGATTTTAATCCTTAATTTCCTATTCACTACAGGCCTACATCAAGTGCTTTGAGGAAATAGTTCTGTTCTGGGTTAAGAGGATGGCTACTGGAAACAGGACTTTGAACCATGTCACACAAGCAGAAGAACCCAGTCATGACTGTCAATTTCTGCGATCACATCACCTGTTAGTGTTATATCTGGCCACCTAACTCCCCAGACTGCAAACACTATGATGTGTGGGGCACTGATGAACGAGAGGCGAACAAAGCTCCTTGTAACACCAAAAAATAAACTGAAGGCAAGGATTATTATGACAGCATTCACCAACTTCACCTTAAACTGTCTAACGAAAAAGATGCAAGAGAGCCCGAAGTTGTCTAGACGCTGTGGTTGAAGTCAATGGCGATTTTATTTAATATACGTATTTACTCTTTATTTTCGTTTGATTTTTCTATCTGTTAAAAAAAATAAGATGTCAGTGTAATTTTTGTTTATACGTAATTTAGACGACAATTTATACATCGCACCCTCTGTGCATCGCGCTTGCGCGTGTAGTGTATGGGGAACCTAAACACACACACACACACACACACACACACACACACACACACACACATCTCTCCTTTCTAAAATGATTATTTTATACTGGGAAAATTTCTCATGTCGATGCACTTTCCAAAATCTGAGTAAAATTATTTTAGAGAATCCCTTCTTGGATATGCGTTGTGGTGCAGTGGATATCGGCTCGGAATGAGAAATCGGGGAACCGATATCCAGTGGAATTCATTTACGCACAAACCATTGGGAAAGGTAATCCGTCTCTTCCCTCCAGTTATGGGTTAAATAAATAACAGGACAGATTGGGTTCTATAGCCTTTGCTGGCAACCAGTCTACCGCAGAAAGCAATGGCAGCCTACTGTGGGATAATCTTCTGCCCAGTCAGTCATGTCTCTTTCGAGACATGATCGCCCAAAGCGTGTATGGCACTTCTGACTGACAGACTTCTTGGTCAGACTGATAACTTTTTAGTTATCAGCCTGGCCATTATATAATATATAATTAATTATATTCATGTAGAACACGAATTTCTCCCATTTTTAATCTTGTGACTAATTATTTACTAAAAGGCGAAATCAGAGTACGGAGAAAAAATTAAAACTTTCGAAAAGCGAAGTAAGGGGAGATAACTCTTATACAATTTTCATGCTCTTTATTTGTCTAAGGTGAAAAAGATTTTCGTAATCAACAGTTTGTTTGTTGTCTTAAATGCTTTTTTTTCGTCTTCGTTCTTATAACTTATTATTACCCTAGCTTTTCTCCGTTAAGTTATATTATATTTAATGAAGTCCACGTAGTAAAAACAAAAAAATGATATTCAGAAATCCCTTCTGCCATCGTTCTTTGTAATTTTGATTTTGTCTGCATTGATGTTTTATGTAGAGAGAGAATATTATTTTCACAAATTACGCTACTGACAGAAATATGTCTTTTTCTAAAAACATGCAGGTAAGTTTGGTTTGAATTAATTCTTTTTTGGTATAATACATTATGAGCAATTGAGAATAATTTTTATTTTATGAAAATTGAAGACAAGGACAAGAAGACGTATTTTTGTTTGATCGTCCGAGGGAGGTACCCTGGTCAGTGGTAATCAATTAGTGACTATGATAGTCACAGTGTTTGTAAAAAAAGAAAAAGAAAAGTAAAACCGTAATTGTTAGTGTTAATGAAATAGTGATGATTATTTAAAATTAATAAAATTATTTAAAAATTATTATTTAAAGTTAGGAAAAAGCTTGTGTATTTTTATTTTGTGTTTATTTTTAAAAACCTGTTTCTTACCTATTCAACCGTAAAATAAAGAAGCGAACTAAAAAAAAAAAAATAAGATACCTCTGTACATCACCGAATTTAAAACTTCACACTTTTAAAAGGAAGCACTTCTTGTCAGTTTTTGACGAGCTTATTATTCTGTATTTCTGATTTGTTTGTTGTGGTACATAAAGAGCGTTAGGATGACTGTATTGGAAATTTTTGTGATAAAAAAAAACATTAAATTTATTATTTATTTTTTATCAGATATTCCAGATCATTTTTACGGTCGTTAAGCACCAGAAATCGTAAAATAAATAAATCAATAACAACAGATGGACGAAATAAGTTAAGAAAAAGAATTGTATAACTTATTTTTCGGTCATCTTACAATCAAGTGTTGAAAAGTTTCACTTTTCGAAATCAAGCCAAATGACCAAGCAGCAGGATTTTTTATTCTGTTTGAGTGAGTTCCTTCTTGGTCCACTGAAGAACTTTTTTTTACCACTCGTAGAAAAAAAAAAATTTATTTTATTTTTTTTAGAAATATGAATTACTAGAAGAAAAGAAAGAAAAATAAAGTGGAAAGAATATGCTTTGTTTACGTACACAAGATTTTCAAAAGTCGTACTAGTAAAAAAAGAAAAAGCTTACTCCTTCCTTTTCATTTCAAACGAAGTAATGCAAATTTTGACTTTGTTGATTCCTCTCCATAAGTCACAAAATAAATAAATAAAAAACACGCACTTCCGTTTTTCAACGATTGTGTTTCAACATGAAGACTCTTGACACGACGGCCCCATGACATATGTTCGACCGCGTGTACTTTTTCTCTATCCAACCTCCTCAAAAGCAAATCCAGGGAATCATTTCCCTCAGTTGCACTTAGTGTTTGGGATAGAGCATTACCTGATGCATGTGTAGCGTGACGAGTGAATAATTTATTCCTATCCCCCATGTCTGCAGGTTATGAAACTGGAGATAAAAAAAAAAAGTTGCATCGCTCTCAGCACTTCCAAACTGAAACGCCTCACGCGTCAGTGATTAATCATGGCCCCTGACCCTCCTACTTTTAATAAACTGTGGGAAGTTTGTCTGAGGGACAGCCCATAAAACTGAGCATCTAAGTTGGGTTAGGTAAGTAAAGTTACATACAGTAGGTATTTATTTATCCACTGGACCACTCAAGCGGAATATCATACATGCCCTGGCATTATCACTTTGAAAAGGTTTCAACATATTTTATGGTCCATACTCAGATGGCTTGCATAGTTATCCCCCCTTCAAAAAAAAAAAAAAAGCAATAACCAAGCATTAAATATAAAACACATTTTAAAAAATGAAAAAAAATTTTCTTGAAGCTTTTATTTTAGGTTTAAGCTAATAGTAAGCTCTCTCTGTTAATCATTTGAGAGACTCACGTCTGCCTTTCATCTAGGTAAGTGACTCATTGTGCTGACATGAAGTAGAAAAACTATATTGAATCTATTGCTAGGTCAGCTGCTAAAAAAGTCAGTTCACTGTCATGTGAGACAATTTTTCTCTCCAGAATCTATCTTACATATCTATAAGTCTACTTATCCATGCTTACAATATTGCTGTCACATATGGTCTGGTGCTCCTGCTATATATTTAGAGATCATTGATAAAATCCAAAGCAGAATTTCCAATGTTATTGGTCCTGACCTGGCACCTTGACTTCACTCACTTTCCCACTTCCATAATGCTATTTATCTCCTTGATAAGACCCAAAGAAGAATCAGTAATATTATTGGTCCTGATCTAGTCACTTACCCACTGCTGTGAGGTTACCTATTTGTGTCTTTTCTATAAATGCTTTCATGGTAATTGTTTGTATGAACTCTTTGGATGTACCTATATGAATTTAAGTGCAGCATTAGACTGATGTTGAGGTTTCATCAATTTACAGTTGAGCTAGAAAGATGTAACCATAAGTTCTGTGCTAACAGCTTCTTTTCTCATTCTTCTCACTTGTAGAATTTCCTTCAATGTATTCCAGCCAACTTTAATCTGCAAAAATTTAAATGCAATGTCAATTGCTATCAACTGTATTTCTGATTACTCTTTTCTCTTTCCAATCATTATTAATATTCCTGTTCTTAATTCTTCCACACTCTGAAACCACTTGTGTTTTAGTGGCTTTACTACCTTATGTGTGGTGAATCCAATTTACAAAGATAAAAATGTACCTCTAAGAATTTACTAAAAAAGAGTATCAGTCAGTTAAGTGCCATATGTGATGCACGCTTTGGGTGATCATGTCTCGAAAGAGACATGACTGACTGGGCAGAAGATTATCCCACAGTAGGTTGGCATTGCTTTCTGTGGTAGACTGGTTGCCAGCCAAGGCTATAGAACCAAGTCTGTCCTATTATTTAACCCATATCTGGAGGGAAGAGATGGATTAATACCTTTCCCAACGGTATTTGTGCATAAGTGAAAGCAAGGAATTCAACTGGAATTTGAACTCGGCTCCCTGATTTGTTGTTCCGAGTCGATATCCATTGCATCACAATGCACATCCAAAAAGAGTATACCATGATGAAAAAATGCCCCAAACAGAAACATTTATCATTAAAATATTTGTTTTTATTAAGAGGAAAGACCAAAATATTTTTTGATTATCTTATTTAATGTTTTTTTTATAGTACGTTTAAAATTTTAGTTAAAAATTTTTGTTTTTCTTGTGTCTGCAGGTGGGCCAAAGGTTCATATTGGAAATTTTAGTGTTTTTTTTTTCTTTTTTGCTTTAAAAACACTGTTTTGGAAATTCTTGCAAATATCAAATCATTGTTGGATTTTAATTAACTTATCTGAACTTATTCACAAATGAATAAAATGATTTAAAATTCTTCTTTCTTTATCTGTTACTGCCACTTATTTAATTTTAAGAAGTTTCAAGAAATTAAAATTCCATCCTCTTCATATTTATAGTAATTAAAAGCAGAACTTGTTAGAGAGTTTAAACCATCAATTTGTTTTTGTTAAATAGAAACAGTATTTACCAAAAATCTGCTTTGAATCAAAATGAAAAATGCAATAAAATTATGACATTATTTAATTAGAAAAGCTTTTAATTGCTTTTTTAAATAAGATATATTAAGGCACTACTGTCTTTAAAAAAATTTAATTAATTTTTACAAGAATTGTTTTCTTTTTTTTAAAATTTTAATTAAAATAACATAAGTTTTAAATCTTTAACAATTCTGTATTAATTCCACACTTTTAGATAATATTGAGTAAAAACTATATTTACTAATCATAAATAGAAAAGCATAGCACAAATCATCAAACATCATTATTTTTAAAAGAATTTTGAATATTTTTTGTATGTGTATAAATGTGCCAATTTTTGTAGATATGGGTGCCGATATACAAAATTATCAGATCAAGACTGATAACTATAGTAAATTTAAAGTCAAAATTTATAAAATTCAATAAAACATTACATTACAGAGGATATTTTCCTAAATTTTATAGACTACTGACTACTTAAAATGAGATATAAATGGTGATCACGTTATGCTGAATTTTTTTTTTTTTACAGTCAAAGCCCTTAAAGAACAGCATTAGATAAACATTATCAATCTGTCAAAACATGTCAACAGATTAAATAAATATCTGCTATGATATTTTAAAGTAAATAATATTTGTTTCAAATCCGATTAATTATACTTTAAATCAGCTAATATTCCTCAAATTTCAGAAAAGTGTATTTTATTTTTGGAATATTTTTTTTTAATAAAGAGAATTACATTGTGATGAACAACTCAGAAAAGGTGCTCATCAACTATTTTAGCAAAAAAAAAAAAAAAAATTCCTTCCAATCAATTTAAATAAGTTTTTGAAATACTGCAAAATATTTTGCTTATTGGAAATATTAAATTTAATCTATTAGCTTGAAATTAAGACTAAAAGAATATCTTCTAGAAAGATTTTTCATTTTTTAAAATTCATTTTAAACCTTAGGCATTGTGTTTTCTGTGATGGTACCTAGATTAAATTTAATATTTTCAAGAAGCAAAATACTTTTCTGTATGTGTGTTTCAAACTGAATTTAAATTGACTGGAGTATTTTTTCTCCTGATTATCAGTAAAATATATAAAATTGTCCATATTGTCAAATCTGTCAATACAACATAATTCTCTTTATTAAAAAATATACTTTTCTGAAATGTTATTTGAGAAAACAAGCCAGCTTAATTAATCTGAATTGAAATAAATTTTACTTACTTTTAGTTTAAAATATCATAGAAAATAATTTTTTTACATAAGGGTGGGTGTTTTTATTGTAACCAGTAATAAAGTCATAGATAAAAAGTCATAACTTGATTTTGCAAGTGACATATTTGGTATACATGAACCCATTGTAACAGATTTTTGAATCACATTTATTACTGTCAATAATTTCCATGGCAGAAGGTATAAAAATTATTTTTTACTAAATTCAAGTATTGTTGGTCCACAACAGCACTGAGATCCAAGATTTCCACTATTCACACCGTCTCAAGGGTTAGAAATACTAACATATTATAGAGAGTAACAAGGCTATCTATTACTTTTACTGGATTAGATAACCTGTGGTCACAGTGACATCAACTGACTTACCCTAATCCTTCCAGGTTGATGTTACCCCCATTATACAAAGATTTAGTGTTTTTGTTTTATTTTACAGTTTTTAAGCAAAGCTCATTAATCTGCCATCAGATCTTTACTGAAGCTAAATGGCATATTAACCTTAAAAAAAGCAAGAATTTGACAGATAACCTTTCTATTAAAGAAAGAGGCAGAAACATTGCTAACATTGTCCAATTTCTTTTTTTCCTAGATTTGTTGTTTATGAGATGACACAGTTGTCAACAGTCTGATGTTTAAGGAAATTAATATAAGGAAATGATGGACATACTTACATGACGAATACAATGCAAACACCTTTTTTGTATAATTTTTTTTTTTAACTACCAAATAATTTAAAATCTAAAAAAGTTTAAGTATTCTACAATGAACAGAACAAGTGAGCAATGACTTGGTTTTGAAGAGTATGGACATGAAAAGGAAACTGATACTTAACATAAGGAAAAAAAACAACTGAAGTTTCTGGGACATGTAGTGAGGAAAGAGGGTTTGGAGAACCTGATGCTCACAGAACGGATAGAGGGAAGGAGAGATGAGGGAAGGCAATGCATGATACACGAAGAGATGAATGGTAGAGTGGTGGTTGAGTGAGATAACAGGAGAAGGAGTGTTAAGAGCTACAAGGGATAGAGAGATGTGGAGGGCCATGATTGCCTACTTCCTGAAGGGACTTTGCATATAGAAGAAGAAAAATATTTTATTGAATTTTAGGTACTTTAGCTTTATAGTCTTACAAAAATACTTGTTATATATGCTAGAAAATTACCAATAAATTTTAAATTGACTATAATTATCACTCTTATTTTCTAATAATGCTGTGTATGGATGTTTGTATTTACAAAATCAAAATGTTTATCTAAACTTATTTATAAATGGAACTTTGTTGTGTGTGTGTCCGTTACCTATCGACTCCGAAATGGCTAAACCGATTTTCTTGAAAATTTACACAGTTGTACTATAAGCGTCTGCGAGTGTTCTTAGCTAGGTTTTGTGTCGAGGTATCCTCGATAAAAATCGATAATCGAAAAAAATCGGGTTATAGAAGGAGTGGTCCAATTTTAATCAAATTTGATGCACTCATAGGCAAAGACATAAGAAACAATATTCAGAAGTTTCAAGATTGCATAAAGGCAAGATGTTTGTGTGTGTGTCTGTTTATCTGTCTGTATATCCTTTATAAAAATCCACAATTTTTATCCAATTCTCACCAAACTTCATATAAATATTTTTAGGCTGAGTTTGAGCTCCAGGACCATGGATTAGTTTTAAAGCTTTCATTACACCCGAGCAATGCCAGGCTATACTGCTAGTACACACATAAAATAAATTTCAAATTTTTTTAAAAATACTGGCGGATGTTGAATTGTAGTGCACTTTTTCATTTATGATTAGTAAATACAGATTTCATTTAATAACAATATCATTTAACTACTACAAATTAGTTATTTTAAATTTAAAAGTTTATAAATTATTCTAATTTAAAATTAAAAAAATTTTTTAAATTCTTGTCAAAATTCATTATTCATTGAATTTTTTTTTCCAACGACAGTAATGTCTATATATTTTATTCATAAATGCCATTCTAATTAAAATTTCTCAAGAGAAAAAAAAAGCTGGAAGTAAACATTATACTTTTCTTTAATCCTTTGAATCTGAGTGTGAACATGCTGTACTCATCAAGGGGTCAGGGTTCAAAGGATTAATGATCCTTACAACAAAAATGGCAACACATGTGCCACTAAAGGCAATCGTTCATTAGTTTTGTTTCGTTAATGGACAAATTTTACATTTTGTTTGCTTCTCTGACCAACCCTTAATAAACAACTCCATTGTTTTTACCACTAAAGACATTTCTAAAACACATAAAATTTGTGAATGAAATAAAGTGTGGGGAAAAAAATGCTGACTCAGTCTGGCAAATACACAAAGAAAAAATGTGCACAAAGAGCCTCTAATTAAAGCAGACATATGTTACTGTATTTGTTCCTTTGTCAAAAGACTTGAAAATTTATCTTTTAAGTTTCTAATTTAAATTATAATAAATATTTAAATGCAAAAGAACAATTTGTTTTTTTGCTGACAAAATTTAAATTTTCATAATTTAAAATTACAAATGCTTCATTCCACATGAATATCTGTTGCGTTACTATATTTTTATTCCACAAGCTAAAAAAAATAAAATAAAAAAAGTCTAAATATATTTTCTAAACCTCCTAATGCTACAATTCTTTTAAATAAAATATTGTTGGAAAAGACACATGGTTCAATGGATAAAAGTGTTGGTTGAGGTAATCCAATGACTTGACTCAGAGTTGTGAGTTTAATATCTGGTCACAGCAGAGGAGAACAAAAACTTGGAGAGTTGAGTTACTAAAGAGAAAAAAAAAGAAACAGAGATATCCAGAAGAGGCATGGTACATGGAATTAGAACAATCTACCATGGTGGATGAAATAAAGGTTTTGAAATTCCAACATATAACACCTGAAGAAGGCCGGAGTGTACCACGGCTGAAATGTTGTGAATATGACAATAAAGATGACGACAAAAGCCCTAACAATGTAAATAGTGTAAATAGGAAAATATAAATTAGAAACCTACTTTCTTAAGTTCATTTTTATTGTACTTTTTATGTAACATTGAAGAAATGAACTCTTCTTAAATAATGTATGTCGTTTAAGTCACAGGAAAAAAGACATAACTTGATTTTGTGAGTGACATGTTTGGTATACCTAATGTAGCAGCTAGGCTTATTACTGTCAATAATTTCAATGGCAGTAGATGTAAAAATTATTTTTTATTAAATTCAAGCACTGGCAATCAAGATTTCCACAATTCATGCTGTCTTCAGAATTAGAAGTAGGATTATAAAAAAGTCTATTTAAGAGAGATGCAAAAATAGTGCTCCTGTGACTCAAGATCTAACCCCAATTTACCTCTTCATCCTTCATGCTTTAAAAAAAAACCCTGCCAAGAATTGGCAATTCTGCTCCCACTGATGAACAGGCATTCACAGTATGTATGCCCCCCAGTAGACATGCTCAACTGATTATGGTCATGCCAACTAACAAGCAAATCAGTAGAGACTGAACAGGATAGCTACTGCAGCTCCTTGAATTTCACCAAGACAAAATTCCTGGTGTCACATATTTATTTTTATTACCTCCAACAACAACAGGAATAACTTTCACTCTTCAATGAACACAATGTTTATGTATCCGTTTGTCTTGCACGATAAAGGTTTGGTTTGGTCAAAATTCAATCATTTGGTAGTGAGACTGGATTGACTGACTTCTCCTGTGCATAGGCCTGGGTGATGGTATGTAGAGGCTGTGCACTTTCCAGACCATATGACCTTCTCATATCCATACTGACAAGATTCAAAGGAATACATAGCATTACATTTGGATCTGACTTGGCTGTAGGAGTTGCCAGAAAGTTGTCAGTGTTGGCAGCTAACCACCTTTGGGGATCCATGCTGGATTTTCTGTCTGGTTTTACTTCCATAGTCTTTTCTGTGTTTGGATATGGCTGCAAGGCAGTGGAGGTTTAAAATCAAGGTTTTTTTTTTTCCCTCGAGATGGATTATCTTCCAGGGATGACAAGTTCTATCAAGCCAAAGCAGTTGGTGCAATGTGTACAGGTTTTTAAACATTTCTCCCCATCTTTTAAATATGAGTAGAAGTTTATCTCTTGTTTCCTGTTTAAGATTGAGTTTCTGGTTCCTTCTAAAGCCTACTACAACTCTATAATTCTAACATCTCTGCCTAAAATCTGAAATTTTATTTGCTATTTATTTATTTTTCTCAATAGGAATAGATATGTTCACTTATTGTCTGGTTCACACTCCTCCCCAGTCTTTTGATCAGGAGTAGAAATTTATTTTTTGTTTCCTGTTTAAGATTGAGTTTACAGTTCTTTCTAAAGTATTTTCTTTCTCTTTCACTTCCAGTAGCCCCTGGCATCTTAGTGGCATTATCACCTTTCTCAGGGTGAATTGATTTAATAAAATATTTTCATGATAAATATAATGAGTGAATTTCAGCATCCTGCATGTTGAAGGTTTCAAAATATAATAAGAGTAGATAGGTTTGCCTATTGTCTGGTTCACACTACTCCCCAATCTTTTGATCAGGAGTAGAGGTTATTTCTTGCTTCCTGTTAAAGATTGGATTTCTGGTTCCTTCTAAAGCCTACTACAACTCTATACTTCTAACATCTCTGCCTAAATCTAAAGTTTTATTTACTATTTGTTATTATTTTTCTCCTCAATAGGAATGGATAGGTTTACATGCCTCTCTATTTATTTTTTGAACAGGAGTAGAGGTTCACCCTTTGTTGCCTGTGTAGGATTGTGTTTCTTTCTAAAATCTTCTCATTCTCTTTCAATAGTCCTTTGCATCTTAGTGACATTATTACCTTGCATGAAGTGAACTGATTAAAAAACAGAAACAAACAAAAAAAAAAGATTGAAAATTAAAATTGATAATTAAATTCTAACTCAAAGTTGGTTTTATTTCTTTTATCATTGGGAGAATAAGTTAAATAAATAAACTGATTAAATAAAGTAAATGTTTTTTTTTTTTTTTTTTTTTTTTTTTAATCATATCACCCTGAGCAAGGCGGTAAAGCCACTGATGTGCAGGGGGCTACATAGGAGTGAAAAGATTGGAAAAGAGAAAACCGAAAAACCGCATCCTAAACAGGAAACAAGGGATGAGCCTCTTCACCTGTTCAATAGACGTGGGTGGAGTGTGATGTTACTGATGCAATTTCAGTTTACTTGATTCAGTTGGGATTTACAGTTATTTGGAATGAAACTGTTAATTTTTCAATTATTGAATCTATTTAATCCGCACCTCAGCCCCGTGTGTCTGTTGTTAATGCAGATGAAACTGACAAATTGCTTTATTTCATGAAACGGTGCATAAATTTTTTAATCTCATAAGAATGTTTTTGTGGAGTTGCTGACATTAACTTAATGTGGTACAACAGATCACATAAAAAAGTATTTGTTCTATTTTCTAAAGCAACATTTAAGTCTTTTCTTTTGTTGTGGACAACAATGATGATGTTCATATTTCACAATTAATTATTATAAAGTTTGACTCATTTTCTTGCATCTTATTCTTACTTGTTTACACCTAGTAATGATAGACATAAATTGTTTAAATTTTTATTGTTTTAGATGGAATAGTGTCATTATTAATAATGTTTGACTAGTTGTTTTCATTATTTTTGATTTTTATCAGTCAGTTAAGTGCCATACATGATATGTGCTTTGGGCAATCATGTCTCAAAAGAGACATGACTGACTGTGCAGAACATCATCTTGCAGTAGGTTGCCATTGCTTTCTGCAGTAGACTGGTTGCCAGCCAAGGCTATAGAACTAAGTCTGTCCTATTATTTAACCCATAACTGGAGGGAAGAGATGGGTTAATACCTCCCCCTCATTAGCATGAAACAGGCTTGCCTCCCAGAGAGTAAAACACTATGCCTGCTTGGCCTGACACTCTCAGCGGACCTCAAGTGGAATGACTGTGTCGAATCCATTGCTAACTCCGCTGCTATGAAAGTCGGCTCTATGTGCAGGGCCCGGAAATTCTTTCCATCTGAATCTATCCTGTACTTATATAAATCTACCTTCTGCCCGTGTATTGAATACTGCTGCCACATCTGGTCGGGTGCCTCTGCTATTCTCCTCGGGCTTCTTGACAAAATACAGCGGAGAATCTGTAATGTGATTGATACCGACTTAGCTGACCGTCTGCAGTCACTCTCTCACTGGCATGATGTGGCTTCCCTGTGCCTCTTCTATAAGTACTTTCACGGCTTCTGCTCGGATGAATTTAAATCACTGGTCCCCCCCCTAGATGTGAATTTGCATGAGATACTAGATTGGCAACTAGGTCCCACCCCTTTCCAGTGAAACCGATGAAATGTAACCACAATTTCTACTCCAACAGCTTCTTTTCTCGCACTTCCCACCTGTGGAATTCCCTTTCGCATGCTTGCTTCCCCGACGGCTACAACCTCCAGGAGTTTAAATGTAAGGTCAATAGACACCTCCTAACACACTAACTCACACCCACTCTCTCTAACTCTCTCCCTATGTACATCCTAACTCGTCTATCACCCTCCCTCTGACATTTCATATACCAAATCGCTCTATGTAACTGCCTGCACTATAGTGGCAGTGGACTGCCTTGCTTGGGGTGATATGATTAAAAAAAACAAAACAAACTATTATTCAGTCAGTTAAGTGCCATACATGATAAGCACTTAGGCAATTAGGTCTTGAAAGAGACGTGACTGACTGGGCAGAAGATTTACTCACAGTAGGTTGCCATTACTTTCTACAGTAGACTGGTTGCTAACCAAGGCTATAGAACCCAATCTGCCTTGCTATTTAACCCATAGATGGAGGGAGAAGCAACGGATTAATACCCTTTTCATGTGTACCTGTACATAAGTAAATGCAATGAATTCAATTGGAAAAAGAGGTGTAAGATAAGATTCTCTCCAGATTTTTTCAACCTTTACAGCAATACCATCCTCAAATAACTGGAATCCCTATCAGGATTTATTATCGATGGGTGTTAACAATATAAGATATGCAGTCGACATTGTGTTGATGGCTGACGCAAAAGAAGGTAATTACAGGACATCCTAAACAAGGTGGTAGATGAAAGCAAGTTGAAAGAACTAACCATCAGCAGCAAGAAGACAGAAAGTATGGTTGTCAGCAAGAAAAAAAAGCCCAAGATGCGAGTTAAGAATTGGAGATAATGACATCAAGCAAGTAAAGAAGTTCAAATATCTGAGAAGCATTTTAACAGAGGATGAAAATGTGATGCCAAGATCCATTGGACTAGTGAAAGAAGCATTCTAAAAGCTGAGTAAGGTCCTGAGAAACAGAAAAAAATTTGTTAGAAACAAAGAAGAAGGCTGGGTTGCTATGTGGTATCTATCCTCTTATATATCAGTGAATAGTATTTACATTATTCAGACTATTGTCCTCATCTTTGTTGCCATTTGTATGACATTTTGGCCATTGTATGCTCCAGCCTTCTTCAGGTGCTAGGAATTTTGAACTGAACCCTTTATTACAAACACTGTGGTATATCACATATTTCTCATTTCTTGCATAGTAGTAATACCACGATTGGAAATCATGCCTTATCTTCCTCTAACCCTGCAAGTTACTTGTTCACCACTGCTGTAGCCTGGTATTGAACTCACAACACTAAGAGTCAAGTCAGGAACTAACCAACGTCTATATCCATGTGTCCTTAAGGACAAGAACAACTGAAATATAGATAAATATCAGTGAATGTTAAACAATTTCCTTAAGTATGAAGAAAAACCTAGAAGCAGCAGAAATATAGTTCTACAGGAGGATGCTGAGGATACCATGGATGGATCAAGTAAGCAGCATGAAAGTTTTAAAGAAAATGGCAACAGAAAGAACACTTATACTTAAAATCAGGAATAGATTGCTAAAATTGATTGGACACATCTAAAGAGAGTGACAAGAAAGGACTACAAATAAACTGCAAGAAAACTGAATGCATGGTCATCAGTAAAAAGGGCAGCCCAATATGCCAAATACAGGTTGGGGACACTAAAATCAAGCAGGTACAAAGATTTTAATATCTGGGAAGTGTTATAACAGAAAACGGAAAGTGCGACACAGAGATCTGAAGGCGAATTGGCATGGTGAAGGAAGCGTTCCAGAAGTTAATAAAGTATTAAGAAATAGGACAATTTCACTAGAAACAAAGAAGAGAGTACTGGATTGCTATGTGATGTTAGTTCTTCAATATGGCAGTGGATGCTGGACAATATCATCAAAGATGAAGGACAAACTTGAAGCAACTGAAATGTGGTTCTACAGAAGGATGATGCAAATATCATGGATCAAGCATGTGAGCAATGATGTGGTTTTGGAAGTGATGGAAACAAAAAGGAAATTAATACTGAGCATCAGGAAGAGACAGCTAAAGTTCTTGGGACATGCAATGAGGAAAGAGGGCTTGGAGAACCTGATACTAACAGGCCAGATAGAGGGAAAAAAGACAGGGGAAAGCAGCAGATAATATATTTGAAGGACCTAATCAAGTGGATGACAGAACAAGGGTTGCATGGTGTAACAGGAGAAGGTGTGCTAAGAGCCACCAAGGATAGGGAGACATGGAAAGCCATGAATGCCTACGTCCTGAAAGGACAGGGCACATAGAAGAAGAAGAGAGCTTGGAAAACTTAATCTCATAGAGAGGTAGGGGAAGGTAGCAAGCCACTTATCTCACAAGCTTGTGTGGATAGATGACAGAACAGGGAGTGAGGGCCTTAGTGAATGGAGAAAAACTGCTAAGAAACACACCAGGGAGAAAGTTGTGGAAGGCTATGACCGCATATATCCTGAAGAGATACAGCACATAACAAAAAGAACATTTCACTTGCTATCAGTGTCAATAAAACTCACAAAACTTGTTTAACAAAGAAAAGTATATTTTTAAACCTGTAATTTTAATCAGACCACTATTAAGACACCCTTCAGTGGATCATCTATTTTCAACAAGTAGTCTAATTGTATAATTAGGAATAAAATATACATGATTGATAGGTCAGAATAAAACCTTGACAGTTGTACAAATTAACTCATTATTATGTAATGCACTGGGCTGATGTGTGTGTGTGTGTGTGTGTGTGTGTGTGTGTGTATATATAATAGATATGTGTTTGAAATTGAGAGATTTTAACATTCAAGACTTCAGAAGTCCATAAGTAAAAAAAATGGTCTACTATTGCATAGGATGTACATTGGGGTGTAATGGGTATGGACTTGTAATGAGAATTTGAAGAGACGAGTTTTAATTCAAGTAGTTTTTGTTACATTCTCTTATGTACAAATACCCTTGGGAAAGGTATGAATTCATCTCTTTTATTTCCATAGGTTGAATAGCAGGACAGACTAGGTCCTATAGTCTTGGTTGGTAACCAGTCTATTGCAGAAAAAAATGACAATCAACTGCAAGAAAATATTCTGCTTAGTCAATTCTGACTTGGAAGAGACATGATCTCCCAAATGTGTATCACATACAGCACTTAACTGACTGATTGAATTTGTATACAATGATTTGGGTGATTTTCATTACAAGTTGAGAATCCTTTGTCTATAATTCTTGGGACTGAAAGTGCTTTGGTTTTCAGATATTTTTGTGTTTTGGAATACACACTGTTTCATTTGTACATAGCATCTATAAAATGGGGCAGCTGGAAAATGGAATCCAAGCATAAACATGATATCCCTTTACATTTTATAATACTGCTTATACATATGCCCTGAAAGTAGTTTTATATAAATAACATCTCTTGAGAGTAGTTTTATGTAAAATTTAATAAATTTTGTGTACATACAGATATAGCTAATGATGCTAGTCATGTAAGGCTCACATACATTTTTAAATGCTGAAATTAAGATTCCCATAAAAATAATGTTTTTTTTTACTTTCTGTAGAAATACAAAACCAAAATCATTACTTACAAAAATATGTATAAATGCAATGCCAAACACTATTTCTACATCAGGTGTGAGAAACTGGAGAAAGAGGGTATGTCATCGATGACATTACTGTGAATGTGAAAAGGAAATTTCTGTAAGCTATCGGTCCTTATCAACGATGTCTTGTTTTGATTAAAATGTTATAATACTACAGGTAAAGTATTTGTATGAAAACAAAAGATGGATTCTGATTACAGTTAAATGTAATGAAAACTGATAAAAAAATTTAGCATTTTATTTGTAATGCCACAACACAATCATGCTATGGGTAGACATGTTGCTTTCTGAAATTTTCTATTTGTGGCAAGTCATGTTGGCACCTGGAAAACTTTTGGATTTTGGATAAAGGATCAGTTAAGTGCCATATATGATACACGATTTGGATGCTCATGTCTCGAAAGAGACATGACTGACTGGGCAGAAGATTATCCCGCAGTAGGTTGCCATTGCTTTTTGTGGTAGACTGGTTGCCAGCCAAGGCTATAAAACCCAATCTATCCTATTATTTAACCAATATCTGGAGGGAAGAGATGGATTAATACCTTTCCCAAGGGTATTTGTGTGTAAGGGAATGCAAAGAGTTCAACTGGAATTCGAACATGGCTCCATGATAAAAGATACTCAACCTGTAGTAATTTTACATTATCCAGACTTATCTTCAAAATTAATGGGAGCAGCATATAAGTATATTCAGCTAAAATTTGATGCAATTTTTCTTTTGAGTTTTGTTTAATGGTATATCAACCTCTGTAGGTTATTTAATGCCAAAAAGGTTGGATTTTAAGCTATTTTTTAAATGTTCAGTTATAGTGAGAAGGTTTAGTCAGATTTTAATGAATTTTTTGTTTTGTTTTTATTCTTTCTTATTTTAGAAAAGTGAAAATGTCTTCTAGTTTTGTATTCAAAAATGTTTTGCTGAGAATAATTTTTTTTTCCCCTCAAAATGTGTTATGGTAATAATTTTTTCTTCAAAAATGTATTGTTGGTAATACTTTTCCTTCAAAAATGTATATATTTCTCTAAAAGTCTATTTTTATACTTTTTATAGTGTTTTGACCCCAGTTTGGGTGTTAACTATTTGCCCATAGCTGGGACCCTAACAGGTGCTACCACTTCGGGTCAGAGTGGACCTGAGAACAACAGCAATTAAGAGGTGGTTCCATGCTCCTCCCAACCTCCCAATCAGAGGCCTTGCTAATGGATGCAGTTTACTTACCAGGACCAATTTTTCTTTTGATTTCTTTTCTGGAAAAAATAACTGTTACTGATTAGCTCAAATTCTTTAATGGGATATTTATTTTTATGTATCTTGTATATTATTGAGTCAGATAGCGTGTTTAATTACATTATTAAAGTAGCTTTAGTTTTGAAGATATTCGACATAAGGTTTTATCAGTGTTTTTGTGGGACTGAGAACAAGTTTGGTCAGACTTTTATTATTAACTTATAACTAACTTGGGTAAACATAAGTGATAAAGTGTATTTAGCAGCAATTGTACTAATATTTCAAAGTTTATTCATGATGAGAACGTGATTAAAAATGATAATAATACCAAAATGACATTTTCTTTTTTGTAATCAAATATTGATTACCTAGAAATATGTTTTCAAATTACTTTTTATCTTATGTCTGCTGGATAATATCAAGCATTTTCTGTTAGGCATAAATTTCGCACTTACCAGATCTTAGATGACTTATCTGAGTCTTGAGTAGTGTGAAATTCTGAAACTCCAAGTTAACCTTTGATAAGTATTATGAATTTATATTACTTCTGATTCAATAATTAAATGTAGGACTCATTGGTGAATATAAATCAGTCATTTTTTTTTTTTCAAATCATTGCCACTTTCTCAAAAATCTGTTTTGAATAGTAAAATAAAAAGATGCAATAAAGCTATGACATTATTTAATTAGAAAAGCTTTTAATTGCTTTTATAAATAATATGCATTAAGAACATTATAATCTGAAGAAAAAAAATTTTGATGAATAATGAATTTTTACATGTTGTTTCCATTGTTTTGATTATAATAATTTATAAAATTCCAAAAATCTTTTAAAAATTCTTCAAAACTTTGTCTGCTTTAGGTTATTAAGTTTTTAGTTGAAGACTATATTTGTCTATACTTAAGATGAGTTAATATTTACATTGTTTGGATTTTTGTCCTCATCTTTATTGCCATATTCACAACGTGAATGCTGTACTATATTGTACTACGTCTCTAGCATGACTTGGTGTTTCATGCATCGTGCAATCATTAGGTGCATATTTTAAACTGACAGTTTAATAGATTTTAATTTAAGTTCACTCAATGTTCATGGAAATGTTTATGAATTAAGTTTAGGAAGAATGTACCAATATTAATTCACAAACATTTCTACCATTCACCCACACTAAAAAATATCTTCAACAAAAACAATGTTAAAGTCAGTTATAGTTGCGTTAAGAATATAGATAAATATATTTCACAACATAATACTATGATATCAAATAAGTACTTGGCCCACATAAACAACATCCATCACCTTACTAATAACAACAATGACCTTTCTAAAAATAATTGCAACTGCCAAAAAAATATGATCTGCCCTTTGAAAGGTCAATTTATGTCCAAAAGTATTGTTTATAGAGCTCAAATTCATTTGAATGATAATGATGTTAAATTTTACTTTGGAAACATTTCTAACTGGTGGAAGATAAGATTTAACAACCACATGTTTGTCTTTAAACAACAGTGAATGCAGCAAAATTACTGCTTTTTCCATAAATTATTGGAAATTAAAAAACAACAGTATAAACCCAATTATTACCTGGAAAATCATAGCTAAATCCAAACATTACAATGGAAAAGGTGATAAATGTAATCTATGCCTTTTAGAAAAACTTGTCATCTTAAACCATGTCAATAATCCTAATTTATTTAACAAAAAAAGTGATTTAATGACCACATGCTGTCATAGAAAAAAATACTTAGATTCTTAGACTCACATTGATATAGATTCCTCTATACGTTTACCCTTTCCTTTTCTTCTTTTTTTCATATTTCCCTCTTTCTTTCTTCCCCGGTAAATATTACTTTTTTAACAATTATGAATTAAGCCCCTTTAATTTTAGTTTCCTGCATTGTGTAATTTTTAATTTTAATTCTAAATTTTACTTTTTAATTCTTATTTTTATTTAAAATTTTAATTTTTTCATCTACCTGTGATGTTAGAATATTTAAATTTTTAAATTTTATGATTTATGCACCTTTACTTTCTTTTCCCTGCATTTTAATAGTTTTTATTTTTCATTTTATTTAATATTCTAAATTTAAATTTTTATCTATATGTAATCTTAGAATATTTAAATTTTTAATCTTATTAAAAAAGCAGTAACTTAACTTTATAAGATTTAATTCCCATGAACATCGAGTGAACTTAAATTCCAATCTATTAAACTGTCAGTTTGAAATGTGCACCTGATGATTGCATAATGCATGAAACTCCGTGTCATACCGTAGACATAAAACAATATGTATATTTATTAATATATATATATATATATATATATATATATATATCATACAGCTCTTTTCATACATTGAGCACTTTTATTAACACCTGAATAATAATACTATACATATGTGCACCCTCATATGTATATTTATTAATTCACATCACTCTCTGTGTGTGTATAATTAATGAATTGAACTAGGAAAAATTAATAATACAAGAAAATATTAAACTATTTTACTGAAATTAACTACACAGTAATTAAAAACTAGATGAAAAAATTTATAAGAAGCCTCATGAATAGATACACATCATTTAATGACAAAAACAAACAAGTTAAGCTCATCACTTATTACAAAATGACTAAAAACCTCCATGTTCACATCTGCTATTTGTAACAAGGCCAAAAAAGGTCATGAGTTATTCAGGAGAAAGTTCTACTTTTGCTACCAACTTCCATTTCTAATAATTAGGACTAACATTTTAAATAGGTAGAATGACTTTCAAAATTACCCTTGTATATTATATATGTTTGTGTGTGTGTGTATATATATATATATATATATATATATATATATATATATATTTTCAGTTTTAGTAAACTTGAGTTCTTCAGTATAAAAAGAAAGAAATGTTTTTTTGGTTGTACTGTACCCATTTAGGTGTCAGTAAGTCAGGAAATAATCTTCATGAAATCGAGTTCATATTCTTCATGACTATGTTTTTTTATAATCTTTTGCAGGATTATTTTAAATGAAAAATGACTTCTATGTTTAATCTTTCTTTACAGAAGCTGAATACACCTGACCAAATGGATACACTCATGTATCCCAAACTAGTCAACAAACCATCTATTGAGAGAATCAAGCAAGACCTTTTAGGTAAGCCACATCAGTATTGATGAATAGGCAACCACAAAGTAACATATATTTGATAGACCTTCTCTATGAATGTGTTTACACGAAGAGACATGATTTTCTAAAATGCTTTCACTAATTGTGTTGGTCATGATACACTGACACAAGGTATAAGGTTTGTATTTTAGTTGAGTCAAAGATATTGTAATAGAGTATAGTTGTGCAAGTTACCAACTGTAATAAAGAGTGGCAATCAAAGGTGCAAATTGTAATAAAGAGTAGCCACTGTAATAAAGAATGGTAATCTTTGTTGTTATTAACATAATATTTTAGCTGTTGTGACCGCTAGTCTTTATCAAGTACTTGTTGAACCAGGTAATCTTCAAGGAATCTTAAACTGCACCCTTTATTTAATTTATGAAGATAACCATATCTAGGCTTGATCACCAAAGTTAAGCAACATTGAGCCGTGTCAGTACTTAGATGGGTGACTGCTTGGGAATACCAGGTGCTGTAAGCGTTTAGTGACAGATGTGCGTTGTGGTGCAGTGGATATTGGCTCGGAAAGCGAAATCAGTGAGCCAAGTTTGAATTCCAGTTGAATACCCTGCATTCACTTAAGCACTGGTACCCTTGGGAAAGGTATTAATCTGTCCCTTCCCTCCAGTTATGGGTTAAATAACAAGGCTAGGACTTGAGGACCCTGCCATTAAAAACAAATACCAATGAATCTTGATGCTCGAAAAGAAAAAAGTATAACTAGACACAAAACTTATATAAAAAAACAACAATAAATTGTTGAAAGAAAAAGCAATAAATAAATAAATAAAATTTAGTTGGCAATAAATGACCCACTGAGGTTGATATGCCATAAAAACAAAACAACCAACCAACAATCTATTTTTATTTACAGCCATAACATGTTGAAGCACCAGTTTCCATATAATCACCAAAGTTAAACAACGTTGTGCCTAATCAGTATCTAGCTGGGTGACTGCTTGGGGATACCAGATACTATAAGCTTGAATGTGCAGGTGGTATTAATGGATAATGGAACAGAATTATTAATCAGTGATCTAAGTTCCAATTCTAATTGGATGTTATATTCACTTATGTACAAATACTCTTAGGAAAAGTTTGAACCCGCCTATTCCCTCTCACCTATGGATTAATTAATAACACTTGTATTACTTAATTATTATTATCTAAAGAACAATAACATCTTACAATCTAAAAAACCTTTTCTGACTTTAAATAACCTGAAAAGGGTTGATAAGCCATAAAAAACAAATCAATCAATCAATCATTTAGTTCTTTAGTACAGATCAATTAATACTCATTCTCCATTTCCTTTCTACCTAAGTCTGTACTCCCTGGCCTAGAGATGTATCCAAATATAGTACTAACTGCCTGCTACTTAGTTGGTAGTGATAGAAAGTGTATGTGTTTTCAATGTGGCAGGACCATTTTGCTATTTCAAGTTGCCAGCTGATTGCTCAAATATAGCATTTCACCTCTGGTTATGTTAAAATGACGGCATCATTGGAGAATTTATTTATTGATTCTAGTTTTGGTTGTTTTTCCATCTGGTTATATACACATTTAAAGATCTGCATTGAAGATGCTACTTTGATTCTCATTGGTCCATGGGCTTATATCCTGTTTGTTAAAGCTTTCTGATTGGTTGGTTGAACTATGGCTTTTTGGCCTGGCAATTTTGAATATACATCTATTTTTAGATATGGTAAAATTTTGGTTTCTTTGTTATTATTTGTTTATTTTTTCTTTTATATCTTGATTGTGAAAGCTTTCTAGCTGGTTGGTTGAAATGTCTCTTTGGCCTGGCGATTTGAATTAACCACCTATTTTTAGAGATTGTAAAATTTTGGTATTCTTATTCGTTTCTATCTATTCCTCTATTACTACTGTTTAAGTACAGATAGAATATTGTTAATTTGGTTAATTGTAATCTATTTTCAACACTCTACTAAGTATAATTTCAGTAGGCTATCACACCCAACTGCTGTTAGGAGAGTAAATTTTTGTGATTTTTGTTTTCTGTTTATTTACTATTATTAACAACTCAGACATGATTTCAATAAAGAAGGGAGTGATGTTCATAATTTAAAGTACAAAAACTACATTGTCCAAAGCAGATAAGATATGATTAAAAAAAAAACAGTATCTTGAAATTATTTCAAACTGTTGTTCTCATCTTGGTTGATATAGATGTTATAATAGACACATTTCGACCCAGTACCCTCTGGTCATCATCAGGTGTCCATTGATTGGCTGATATAGACTATCTTGTTGATTATTTCAAAATATCCTGCAATCAATTATTGTTCTTTCATGTTGGATTTGGTGCGTCACTACCAGATCCAAGATAATGTGTTTATTATAACAACTATATCAATCAAGATGAGAATAATAGCTCAAAATAATTCCAAGATATTGAAAATTACTCATTTCAGAAATAAATAGAATCTTAACAGTAAGTTAGACTGTTTTACATGTTATTTAAAAAAAAATATTAACAACTGGATAAGGAGAGTATTGAATTAGCCATCTATAATCTGGTAGAATGACTTAATCTATCATCAAACAGGGTTCAATACTGTTTTGTGATGGTTGAGCCATACAAGATTTTTATTATGAACAAATAAAAATTGCAAGAGATTTTCAGATTAAAAAAAAACTCAATAAAATTTATAAACTTTTTTGTAGTTTAAAATTTTTTCTTAAATGAAAGTAATGTACAAACATATTTTAAAACAAAAATTACTTTAATTTAAATAATTTTTTTTCCTCTGATTTAAGGTGTGGATTTAAATTTAAACGTAAACCCTTTAGATTGTTTTCCTCACAAATTGGGGCTATAGATTTATATTTAAACAAATTAAAATTGTATTTCATTATGATGAAAAACAGTTTGAATAAATAAAATTATATCTCAAAAATGAAGTGCAAAATTATGAAAAGTGATATGAACCTGCCATGATAACCAAATATTGAAACTATCTGACATCTATCTAAATCTAATCTATCTAAATTTATTTATAAATGGAACTTTGTGTGTGTCCATTACCTATAGACTCTGAAACGGCTGAACCGATTTTCTTGAAAATTTACACAGTTGTACTATAAGTGTCTGCGAGTGTTCTTAGCTAGGTTTTGTGTCGTGGTACCTCCAATAAATATTGAAAATCGATAATCGAAAAAATCGGGTTATAGAAGGAGTGTTCCAATTTTAATCAAATTTGATACACTCATATACAAAGACATAATAAACGATATTCAGAAGTTTCAAGGTTACAGTTCTTACAATAGTGCAGAAAATCCATAATATATATATATATATATATATAAAGCAAGATGTTTGTGTGTGTGTGTGTCTGTTTATCTGCCTGTATGTTTGTATTTTTTTCAGCCTTTTTATTTTAGTTTTTGCTTTGAGTTTGGCTCTAAGTAGGTATCATTGTAGTTCTTAGTCTCAGCCATGATACCATTTACTTGGAGGAATTATTTAGCCTTCAAAATTCAGTTTACAACGAAAAAAAACTCATTTGATATCGATACCAGGAAATCAAAATTTGACTTACATCCATTCATTTTTCTTTTAGTCTACAGTTTCACTTTAACTGGAAACAACTATTGCTTTTTAGTCTTTCGTGCCAACATCCAAAGAGTCTGAACTCCAGGACCATGGATTAGTTTTAAAGCTTTCATTACACCTGGGCAACGCTGGGCTATCCTGCTAGTTGAATATAAAAGGCTCTAAAATTACACTACAGATGTCCTCTGGTGGCATAGTTGATATAGGAGTTGGTTAAATATGTGTTACTATTATATAGTGGTTGTGAATTCAATACATGGATCAACAAGTGAAATGGACAAAGACTGGTATCACAGGGATAAAATAACACAATTGTTAAGAGATAGCCCATATCAGTCAAACAATGGACACCTGAAAATGGCAAGAGGATAGCTGATTGAAATGTTGTATCTAATAACATCTATCATAGTCAAAATGAAAAAAATAGTTTGAATAAATTCAAGTATATTAAAATTGTTTTTCCTGTGATTTAAGGTGCAGATTTAAAATAGTTTATCTTGCAATTTGATATATGTATTTACATTTGGGCATTTTAACATTGTTTGTCCTGCAACTTGAGGTACAGATTTTATATGTAAGTTTTAAAAAAAAGTTTAAATGGGGTACAGACTTTCATTTATTGAGTTTAAATGAGGTAAAGGGTTACATTTAGAAAGTTTAAATAAGATACAGGGTTGAATTTAGAGAGTTTAAATGTGCTTGCCTTACAATTCAATGTATAGCTTTTTATATTTGTTTCTCCTGTAAGTTGTAAACATTTGCATGAAAACAACTTGAAATTGTTTATCATCTGATTTGAAGAACAGACTGAAAATTTGTTTGCACTGCAATTTTAATTACAAATTAAACTGTAATCTTTTAATGTGTTTGTTCTGCAAGTTGAATCATAGATTTAGATACAGACTTTAAATTTCTTAAAATATCAACCAGTTTGTGTTGTAGTGGATATCAGCTTCGAGTGAGAAATTGGAGAGCTGAGTTCGAATTCCAGTTGAATTTGTTGCATTCACTTATGTGCTGATATCTGTTTTTCTTCATTTTATGATTAAACATTCCACGTTCCAGCTATCAAAGTTTCAGTTCCAGTTGGTTTTATTATATTCACTTATGCACAAATACTCTTGGGAAAAGTATGAATCCACCTCTTCTACCCCCAGTTATAGGTTAATTAGTAAGACTTGTATCTCTAAAATCATTATTATCTAAAAAAAAAAATTTGGACAAAATATTTAGATTTTGGCATTAAATAACCCATAGAGGTTGATATGCTGGGAAACAAAAACACCCAACCAACTATCAATAAGCATGTTTGGAAAATTTATTTTCATCATCTCTGTTTTTAAATTATCTGATTAATAATTATGTATTCATTTATTTTATTTTATTTATCTTTCAGATTGTATGATTCAGTTAAAACAAGAGTTCATAGATTCAGGTATCCCAATCACGGATGACTGCCAACTTCTCCATAAAACTTGTGCTAAGCTGGAATACCTCCTCACTTATGAAATGAAAGGTATCTATTTTTATTTGTTTTGGGGTTTGTATGTGTAACTTGAATTTGAAATGGATCAATAAATACTTATTTTCAAGTATTGGATAAGTAGATTGGATCAATCATATAAATAATATTGTTGAAACATTACATGGTTTGTATGGGCAGATTGGTGTAAATGACAATACACAATTTCTCATTCAGCTCAGAATGAGAAATTAGAGAGCAGAGTTCAAATTCCAGTTGGATTTGTCACATTCACTTACACACATTTTTTAAAAAATCATTTCACCTCAAGCAAGGTGGGACTGCCACTAGTGTGGATTACAGTGTGAGAAAAGACTGGGTACAGTGGGTATTGAAGAAAGAACAAAAGAAAATAGAAGATGGCAATTGACATTGCATTTAAATTTTTGAAGATTGTAGTTATCAGGGAAGCAAGTAAATGAAAGAGAGTTCCACTGGCAGGAAGTGCGAGAAAAGAAACTGTTGGAGTAGAAGTGTTGGTTACATTTAACTAATTCAACAGTAAAAGGGTAAGACCTAGATGCCAATCTAGTCAGTTAAGTGCCATACGTGATACATGCTTGGGTGGTCATGTCTCAAAAGAGACATGACTGACTGGGCAGAAGATTATCCCACAGTAGGTTGCCATGCCATTACTTTTTGTGGTAGACTGGTTGCCAGCCAAGGCTATAGAACCCAATCTGTCCTATTATTTAACCCATAACTAGAGGGAAGAAATGAATTAATATCTTTAATAAGGGTATTTGCACATAAGTGAATGCAAGGAATTCAACGAATTCAACTCATCTCCCCGATTTCTCATTCCAAGTCAATATTCACTGCGCCACAACGCACATCGCAGTAGTATGCATAAATTGATCTGGTCTGGGCACTAGGAAAAAAAAGCTCATCAGAGGAGTTGCCATGAAAATATTTATAGAAAAGACAGAAGGAAGTGACTGAAGTTGAGATGCCAAGTCAGGATCGATTACATTGCAGACTCTTCTTTGGATTTTGTCAAGAACAATGAGGAATAGCAGGAGCACCTGACCAGGTATGGCAACAGTATTCTGTGCACAGACAAATGGATGATTTCTAATTGGGCATGATGAATTTTGATGAGAAAAACTTTCAAAATGTCAACATATGTGAAAATTTTTCATCCTTTAATAGTCAGTTATGCTTAGTTTAGTTTGTAATGTATATAAATGTAGGTAGAAAAAAGCAAATTTTGGTAAGCTACTGAGAGTCATAAAGCACTGCCTGGGAGACCCAATCAGCCTCCCCCCCACTCCAGTCGTAGGGTTCAGGGGTAGTATGCACCAGCCCTGTAGACACCTTTTTATTAATTATTATTTTTTTTTGGTGGGGGGTATATCTAAACTTTAATTTTAGGAAGTGAAAATTATACTGAAATATATCAGAAACTTTAAAAGTTTTTATCTGAAATAAAGTAAATATAAAATGAGAAAAAGTTGTCAATTTAAACCGATCCTGGCATCTGTTTAAACTAACACTTTCATTTTTCAATATATCAAAGCTACAGTTATAGACTGTAATTCTGGAAAGTGAAAATTTAATTAAAAAAAATTGGAAAATTTCAAGGTTTATATTTGAAAAAAAAAAAAATAATGACTTTAAGAAAAATGGTCACAATACATGGAATAAATAAGGTATCAGTTCAAAAGTCAAGAATTCATACCTTTTCACTTGATGTCATTTTTTTTTGTTTTGGTATATTTAAATTTTTATTTTGGAAAGTGAATGCTTTGCTGAAATATATTGGAAAAATTCAAAATTTTCATCTGAAATCAAGAAAATACAAACTCAGTCTTACTTTTAAACTTGTTTCTATTACTTTTTATCACAGCTCTCACATCACCATTGTACTTTATTTTATGTTTTACTTAACAATATCTGAGCTGTAACCGATTAGGTTTATAGGAGCATCACATGTACCACAGCTGTAGCAGAAGTGGGTGCATCTAAGGCAAGATAACCTGATCACGCCCATTCTCTCATCAGTCTGATTTTGAATTCAGTTTTCTTTCTAGACTGATTACCACCCATGGTACGAGAAACCAGTCTGCCTGTCTATTTAACCTATACCTGGATGAAGTTGGAGTCATACTTTTTCCAAGTGCATCAACAAGAAGTGAACAAAACAGACTCAGTCAGGATTTTAAATCAGCTTTCTGATTCCAATTTCAGCAGAAATAACTGTTACACTTTCTGCACATCAGAAAACTTGAGAGTTTTGATCGAGAGAATCAGTAATAAGACTCGAGTTTTGATCGAGAGAATCAGTAATAAAACTCGAGTTTTGATCGAGAGAATCAGTAATAAGACTCGAGTTTTGATCGAGAGAATCAGTAATAAGACGAGGGTTTTGATCGAGAGAATCAGTAATAAGACTCGAGTTTTGATCGAGAGTATCAGTAATAAGACTCGAGTTTTGATCGAGAGTATCAGTAATAAGACTCGAGTTTTGATCGAGAGAATCAGTAATAAGACTCGAGTTTTGATCGAGAGAATCAGTAATAAGACTCGAGTTTTGATCGAGAGAATCAGTAATAAGACGAGGGTTTTGATCGAGAGAATCAGTAATAAGACTCGAGTTTTGATCAAGAGAATCAGTAATAAGACGAGAGTTTTGATCGAGAGAATCAGTAATAAGACTCGAGTTTTGATCGAGAGAATCAGTAATAAGATGAGGGTTTTGATCGAGAGAATCAGTAATAAGACTCGAGTTTTGATCGAGAGTATCAGTAATAAGACTCGAGTTTTGATCGAGAGTATCAGTAATAAGACTCGAGTTTTGATCGAGAGAATCAGTAATAAGACTCGAGTTTTGATCGAGAGAATCAGTAATAAGACTCGAGTTTTGATCGAGAGAATCAGTAATAAGACGAGGGTTTTGATCGAGAGAATCAGTAATAAGACTCGAGTTTTGATCAAGAGAATCAGTAATAAGACTCGAGTTTTGATCGAGAGAATCAGTAATAAGACTCGAGTTTTGATCGAGAGAATCAGTAATAAGACTCGGGTTTTGATCGAGAGAATCAGTAATAAGACGAGGGTTTTGATCGAGAGAATCAGTAATAAGACTCGAGTTTTGATCGAGAGAATCAGTAATAAGACTCGAGTTTTGATCGAGAGAATCAGTAATAAGACGAGGGTTTTGATCGAGAGAATCAGTAATAAGACTCGAGTTTTGATCGAGAGAATCAGTAATAAGACGAGAGTTTTGATCGAGAGAATCAGTAATAAGACGAGAGTTTTGATCGAGAGAATCAGTAATAAGACGAGAGTTTTGATCGAGAGAATCAGTAATAAGACTCGAGTTTTGATCGAGAGAATCAGTAATAAGACTCGGGTTTTGATCGAGAGAATCAGTAATAAGACGAGGGTTTTGATCGAGAGAATCAGTAATAAGACTCGAGTTTTGATCGAGAGAATCAGTAATAAGACTCGAGTTTTGATCGAGAGAATCAGTAATAAGACTCGAGTTTTGATCGAGAGAATCAGTAATAAGACTCGAGTTTTGATCGAGAGAATCAGTAATAAGACTCGAGTTTTGATCGAGAGAATCAGTAATAAGACGAGAGTTTTGATCGAGAGAATCAGTAATAAGACGAGAGTTTTGATCGAGAGAATCTGTAATAAGACGAGAGTTTTGATCGAGAGAATCAGTAATAAGACGAGAGTTTTGATCGAGAGAATCAGTAATAAGACGAGGGTTTTGATCGAGAGAATCAGTAATAAGACCTCGAGTTTTGATCGAGAGAATCAGTAATAAGACGAGGGTTTTGATCGAGAGAATCAGTAATAAGACGAGGGTTTTGATCGAGAGAATCAGTAATAAGACGAGAGTTTTGATCGAGAGAATCAGTAATAAGACGAGAGTTTTGATCGAGAGAATCAGTAATAAGACGAGAGTTTTGATCGAGAGAATCAGTAATAAGACTCGAGTTTTGATCGAGAGAATCAGTAATAAGACTCGAGTTTTGATCGAGAGAATCACAATAAGACTCGAGTTTTGATCGAGAGAATCAGTAATAAGACTCGGGTTTTGATCGAGAGAATCAGTAATAAGACGAGGGTTTTGATCGAGAGAATCAGTAATAAGACGAGGGTTTTGATCGAGAGAATCAGTAATAAGACTCGAGTTTTGATCGAGAGAATCAGTAATAAGACTCGAGTTTTGATCGAGAGAATCAGTAATAAGACTCGGGTTTTGATCGAGAGAATCAGTAATAAGACTCGGGTTTTGATCGAGAGAATCAGTAATAAGACTCGGGTTTTGATCGAGAGAATCAGTAATAAGACTCGGGTTTTGATCGAGAGAATCAGTAATAAGACTCTGGGTTTTGATCGAGAGAATCAGTAATAAGACTCGGGTTTTGATCGAGAGAATCAGTAATAAGACTAGAGTTTTGATCGAGAGAATCAGTAATAAGACTCGAGTTTTGATCGAGAGAATCAGTAATAAGACTCGAGTTTTGATCGAGAGAATCAGTAATAAGACTCGAGTTTTGATCGAGAGAATCAGTAATAAGACTCGAGTTTTGACCAGAGAATCAGTAATAAGACGAGGGTTTTGATCGAGAGAATCAGTAATAAGACGAGGGTTTTGATCGAGAGAATCAGTAATAAGACTCGAGTTTTGATCGAGAGAATCAGTAATAAGACTCGAGTTTTGATCGAGAGAATCAGTAATAATACTCGGTTTTGGACGTAGAGAATCAGTACACATCGGGTTTTGATCGAGAGAATCAGTAATAATACTCTGGTTTTGATCGAGAGAATCAGTAATAAGACTCGGGTTTTGATCGAGAGAATCAGTAATAAGACTCGGGTTTTGATCGAGAGAACTAGTAATAAGACTCGGGTTTTGATCGAGAGAATCAGTAATAAGACGAGAGTTTTGATCGAGAGTATCAGTAATAAGACGAGGGTTTTGATCGAGAGAATCAGTAATAAGACGAGGGTTTTGATCGAGAGAATCCATAATAAGATGAAAGAGAAAGACAAGTAAACAAAAAAAAGTTAATCATATTTGTTTTTGTTATCTTAAGAATAGGGGCCATATATTTTCTGGCCTTGTTTAAGTATTAATGTAACAGTAAGTAAGGCATTTTTTAATTTAATTATTTCAGATCATATCAGCATTATGGGTCGTCGAAAAAGTTACTGGGAATATTTCTGTGAGTGCCTTGTTTCCAATAAAGGACTTAAAGATGGTTTGAAATATGTAAAATCTCTCAAAGAGGTAAGTAGGACACTCTCTGTACATTTCTTTAATATCTTTTTTTTTTTAATTTTTTCACCCTAACCAAGATAATAAAGCCACTAAGATGCAAGAGGTTACTGAAAATTAAAGAATAGAGTGAAGGAAACTGAGAATATGTTACTGAAAAGAAAAGAGAATAAAAAGAACAGAATTCAATCAAACAGAAGATGATGATTGACATTGCATTTAAATTTTTGGAGATCTTAATTGACAGGAAAGCAAGAATGTGGAAGAGAGTTCTTAAATAGAGAAGTGCAAGAGAAGAAACTATTAGAATAGAACCTACATTAAACAATTTTAGCTGTAAAATGATGAGACCTAGTTGTCAACCTTAAATTTATGTAGTTGAGGTATTAAAAAGAAAAGGTCATCAGAACAATTGCTATTAAAATATTTGTAGACAAGTTACAAAGAAGTTATGTTATAGTTGTGGGAAAATGATTGAAGCCAAGATGCCAGGTCAGTAACATTGCACTGCACTGTCCAAATATTTTTGACAATTAAAAACAACAAAAACCCAATTATTACCGGGGACATCATTATAAAAACCAAATCTTGTAAGAAATAGATGCAACTTATGCCTTTTAAAAAAAACTTGTCATCTTAAAACACCTAAATAACCCTTGTTTATTAAACAAAAGAAGTGAATTGATGACCACATGCAAACATAGAAATAAATATCTGCTTAATTACTTAGACCCGGATTGACATAGATCGATCTTTTCACTTTTTTCTTTTTATTTACTTATTTATCCATTTATTTCTTATTTATTATTCATTATTTATTAGTAGTTTTCACTTTGTGTTTATATATATATATATATATATATATATATATATATATAATGCCTTTATCCACAGAAAACAAATAAGCAAAAGTGGTCCCACTTGAAATATACATCCAAAATCTGCCTTTAACATTTTTATTTAATTTCATGTAATTTTTTTTTATTTTAACTTCCATGATTTTGCTTTCCAATTTCATGTTTGTTTCAGTCTAAACCAAATTAAATTTTACATTTAATAGAATAAAAAATGGGCACCCCAGATTTAAAATTTATAACAACCTTAAACAACAATTTCAAGTCTAGAAACAGTCAGTTTATAATATGCACCTGATGATTGCATAGCGCATGAAACTCCAAGTCATGCTATAGACGTAAGATAATATATGTATATTTATTAATTTATACTTAATAGCTTTGTTATATTACATTATCTACTTATATATATACATATATATATATATATAGAGAGAGAGAGAGAGAGAGACAGAGAGAGAGAATTAATACAAACATAAAGTATAATGTAGTTGTTGTAAATCCAACATATATTAACTAGATGTTTTACATTACATTTGTCTGACCATTCATCTATTTCTAGACATTTACAACAACATTCCTGTCTACATTCACAATATAATAGAATAATGATCAATAATAAAACTATGCTATACCAAGAAAACAACAAAAGCAAACTACAGATTCTCGAGGCAATAACAATTTTTTATTTATTTTAACTTCCATGATTTTGCTTTCCAATTTCATGTTTAAGTTTCAGTCTAAACCAAATTAAATTATACATTTAATAGAATAAAAAATGGGCACCTCAGATTTAAAATTTATAACAACCTTAAACAACGCGAGAACTAAAAATAAAATTTCAAGTCTAGAAATGGTCAGTTCATAATATGCACCTGATTATTGTATAGTGCATGAAACTCCAAGTTGTGCTGTAGATGTAGGATAATATGTATATATATTAATAAATACATAATAGCTTTATTCTGTTACATTGGATGTTTGTTGTGGTGCAATGGATATTGGCTCGGAATGACAAATCGAGGAGCCAAGTTCAAATTCCAGTTGAATTTCTTGCATTCACTTGTGCACAAATACCCTTGGGAAAGGTATTAATCTGTCTCTTCCCTCCAGTTATGGGTTAAATAATAGGACAGATTGGGTTCTATAGCCTTGGTCGGCAGCCAGTCTATCGCAGAAAGCAACGGCAACCTACTGCGGGATAATCTTCTACCCAGTCAGTCATGTCTCTTTTGAGACATGATCGCCCAAAGTGTGTATCATGTATGGCAGTTAACTTACTGACTAGCTATTACATTGAGCACTGTTTTATTCACACCAGTAAAATATTTATATATGTGTGTGTACTTGTGTGTATACCTATATATATATATATATATATATATAGTCATCCGCAGACAGATCTGTTTCGTTGTATAACAGCTCATCAGTACGGTTAGACTCCGATTGCTTTTAACCCAGGATTGAAACCCGGCCGAAATGGTGTCAGTCGGTGATTCTACCTCTGGGCTATGGGTGCTCAGTAGAAGAAAGCAGACTTTTTAGCGTGTATATTATCATTATACATGCTCAATAGCCAGAGTGCTCTAATTCATCTATCCATATAGTGAGTGCGATGGGTAAATTGTCACCGTTTTATATTTTTAATTCCATGCAGGCATGTTGTTTGTTTTTGATTTTTCAATTGCACAGTATACTAGGGTCAATTGTGCACCAGCTATGAGGAAAAGACCACCATGATGCAATTCACTCTGACAAAAATTTGGAAATGCCATACTGTACTGTTTGGCATTTGTGCCAGAAGCTTCAGTAAAAACATTGCATAGTGTTTGGGTGTCAATCTGAGGATAGTGCAGAGAATTTGGAAAGAGCAAGGATGTGTCCAATGGTGATTATGATGGTACAGCAACTTTAAAAACTCACTCTGATTGTTCTCATAAGAAAAGAGCTTCTGAATTTGTTGGTAAAATCCAGGCCATTATTGACAACAATCCTTCCAAGTCAGTCAGGTCCATTGCCAGAGACACAAGACTGTTTGAGTGTCTTATCAGGCAGGTAGTGCATGGAGACACAGAGATCTGAAGGCGAATTGGTATGGCAAAGGACACATTCCAGAAGCTGAGTAAAGTACTAACACACAGGAAAATTTCACTAGAAACAAAGAAAAGAGTGCTGGATTGCTATGTGATGTCAGTTCTTCAATACAGCAGTGAATGTTGGACAATATCATCGAAAATGAGGACAAAACTGGAAGCAATGGAAATGTGGTTCTACAGAAGGATGCTACGGATATCGTGGATTGAGCATGCAAGCAACGATGAGGTGTTGGAAAGAATGGCAACAAAAAGGAAATTAATACTGAGCATCAGGAAGAGACAACTGAAGTTGCTGGGACACACAATGAGGAAGGAAAGCCTGGAGAACCTGATACTGACTGGACAGATAGAAGGAAAGAGATACAGAGGAAGGCAGCGGTAACATATTTGCAGGGCCTGATCAGGTGGATCACGGAACGGGGGTTGCCAGGAGTAACAGGAGCAAACATACTAAGAGCCACAAGGGATAGGGAGACGTGGAGAACCATGGTCACCTACGTCCTGAAGGGACAGGGCACATAGAAGAAGAAAAAGAAGTGCATGGAGACATATGGTATTTCTCATACAAAATGAGAAAGAGACAATTTTTATCTCAAGCCATGAAGGACAAGATTAAAGGCTACAAAGCTTTTGAACAAAGTCAAGCATCATTTCCAACAGAACGTGCTTTGGTTTTTCCAAGATGAGAAAATTTTCTGCCATGATAAGATGGTGAACACACTGAACAACCAATGGCTTGCTGTGTCCCCCAAAAGATGTACCAAGAATGATGAAAACCAAATATCATGGTGTTTGGAGTGATCGCTGGGGATGGCGACATTATTTCTCCATTCATTTTGCCACAGGGCCTCAGACTCAACATGTAGGCTTACATCAATATATATATGGTCAAGTGACTGATTGGTTAAAATTTTTGCTTACCAACCATGAGACGTGGCTGATTTTTGGGGAGGCTATCTCAGCATGCCCTGGATGTGCGTTGTGGTGCAGTGGATATCGGCTCGAAACGAGAAATCGGGGAGTCGAGTTTGAATTCATTGCATTCACTTATGCACAAATACCTTTGGGAAAGGTATTAATCCATCTCTTCTCTCCAGTTATGGGTTAAATAATAGGACAGATTGGGTTCTATAGCCTTGGCTGGCAACCAGTCTACCGCAGAAAGCAATGGCAACCTACTGCGGGATAATCTTCTGCCCAGTCTTTCGAGACATGATCACCCAAAGTGTGTATCATGTCTGGCACTTAACTGACTGATCTCAGCATGCAGCACCTTTGGAAAGTGCCTGAAAACCATACAACGGGTTGACTTCTTGTGAGTGAAATTAGGTAGATGAAATTGTTCATTGATGATTGTGCTAGCATGAAATCACAAATCATCAAGAGTTAGGGTTTAATCTTACTAGCTTTGTTCAAACTGTTGATCATGGATGATCACATTTCCTTCCTGTCCATTTGATAATTTACATTAATTATTATTATTATTATTATTATTTAATTCTATATCTTAAGAATACAGTAATAATGTGACTGATAATAATTATATTATAAAACTCTTTTTCTTTCAGTATCATACATCACTTGGAAAAGGTCGGGCATTAATTCGTTTTGCTCTTGTGCATAAACGTCTCGCTGATACTATACAACAGTGTGTTTCAAATGGCCGTGTAACTAGGTATGGTGTTCATGTACATCTTTCTCATTAATTAATGTCTTTTTAATTATGTCTATCAGTATCTTTTTTATAAACTACCAGACATTATTTAGATTCTTTCCTATTTAAAGAAATTGTGTAAATAACTTTTGTCTTTTTAAAAACTACCCTAAAAATAAGGGTAATAAACAAATTTAGTCTTGTGTATTATTTTTTTTATTTACCTGTTAATTATCTTTTTATATTAGTATACCTTTTTTTTCTATTATATAAGTATTTTTCTATTATATAAGTATTTTTTTCTATTATATAAGTATTTTTTTCTATTATATAAGTATTTTTTCTATTATATAAGTATTTTTTTCTATTATATAAGTATTTTTTCTATTATATAAGTATTTTTTTCTATTATATAAGTATTTTTTTCTATTATATAAGTATTTTTTTCTATTATATAAGTATTTTTTTCTATTATATAAGTATTTTTTTCTATTATATAAGTATTTTTTTTTCTATTATATAAGTATTTATATGTGTGTGTGCATAGATCACAAAATTCATAAACTGACAAAGTTATTAGTCAAATTTTGATCTAAAAATTTCACTGTATAATTTTCAATCAATGTAATTATTTCACCACTGAATTAAGTGCATTGACACATATTAAATATTTGCTTTGTAAAATAAATGCTTTTTTATCAATAGGCAACAAATTTGAGGTAACCTATGTATATAAGCACATTTAAAACTCTTTTGCTATGTAATTTAAAAAGAAAAACTTCCCTCTCTCTCTCTTCATTATACTCCTTTTTGAAATATAGGGCCACACCCTCATAACATTATGTTGCAGGAGTGGTTTCTATAGCAATCAGATTTTTACAGGGTGGTGTTACCAGTCCTATGCCCAGTTGGTTTTAGACTGGTTGCCCAACAAAGGCTAAAGAACCCAGCTTGCCCTGCTATATAACCATAGTGCTGGTGGTGGGTGGGGAGAAGAGATGAATTCATACTTTTCCCAGGGGGTATTTATATGAAAATGAATGCAACAAACTTGGCCAGAATTTGAATTTGTGATATGTGTTGTGGTGCAATAGATATCAGCTCAAAATAAGAAGTTGAAAAGCTGAGTTCAAATTCCAGTTGGATTTGTTGCATTCACTTACATGCAAATACCCTTGGGAAAGGTATTAATTCATCTCTTCTCCCTCCAGCTATGGGTTGAACAGCAAGAAAGATTGGGTTCTATAGCCATGATTGGCAACCAGTCTACTGCAGAAAGAAATGGCAACCTACTGCTGGAAAATCTTCTGCCAAGTCAGTCATAGATCAAAAGTGACATGATCACCCAAGCATGAATTATGTAGGGCACTTAACTGACTGATCTGGATAAAAGAATTAAATAGCAAGAGAGATTGGGTTGTATATCCTTGGTTGGCGACCAGTCTACTACAGAAAGAAATGGTAACCTACTGTGGGAAAATCTTCTGCCTACTCAGTCATAGATCAAAAGAGCATGTATCACATATGGCACTGACTGTAGCCAATTTCACTTTCCACTATACTATGAGCATACCAACGTTTAACTGAAATATCTGCATGTATAGAAGTGAGTAGTTTTTTTTAGCTTTTTTATTAGGAAGATTCAAGGGCTTGGAAAATCACTAAAAACTACAATGTGTTGACTCAAGCCTTGTGAATGAAATTGGGTAGATGGAACATTTCAGAAGCTGTCAATGACCAAGGTTTTGGGTGTACTGAAAAAACCTTGATTACACCAAATGATATGCTCTCTCCCAGAAACTAAGTAAAATCTGCTCAACATGTAATAGTTTGGCTAGCTGTCCTGCGTGTGCTTGGAAGTGAGTAACCACCGGCCATTTTCGTATAACTGATAATATATGCTGAGATGCTAAAAGTTTTGGATGCCATGCCTGGTGTCATGTAGAATGCCCACTAGTCTGGCAAAGGGAGGGCAACAATTTGACAAAGCATTGTTTTTTATTTTATAAGTGACTGGACGAGCTCTGACCAACGTTCTAAACATCAGAATTTTGTGGGAAAGGGCTTCTCAATAACTTTTTACCATGTCCTTGTATATAGCCTTTGATTGCTATATTTTAAAGAGAAAGCTCCATAAAAAAATTCATCAAATTTACACTTGTCTGTCATATTTAACAAAACATGTTTGAAAGAAAGGTTGCTGCCCATGTGTGTGTATCTGTGTGTGAACACACAGAGAGACACAAAGAAAAATATAAGCTAAAGCTTAAAATAGAATATAAATTGAGGGCTCGATGCCAAAGTTGGCAGAGCTTAAATGTAATATAAAAATATTATTAATTCAATAATATCAAAATCCACTACTCAGTTTCATGTAGTAGCAATCATCAGATGTAAAAATGTTTTTTTTTATCCACCTAATGATTGTGTTACTGTATGAAACTATTGTATTTTATATATATATATATATATATATATATATATATACAACATCTTTGAATTAATCCTTTTTAATATATATATATTTTTAATACAACACAATCTTTTTTGAATTATATATATATATATATATATATATATATATATATATATATATATATATAGACAGAAAGGGACAGAGGAAAGCAATATATATATATAAATGTTAGCTTAATAATTATGCACCTATGGGAAAATGTTGAGGATGTAGGAATACTAAATTTTAAATTTTAAAATGTCTGTTATTTGACGTGTCTAGACTCACAGCTCGGCCAATCTTATTTCATTTCTTTTTTCATGCTCGGTGTACTAGTTATTCATTATCATGAATCTAACCATAATTTTGACTTAAGAAATGCTGCTTAATGGGAAGGTAAGACAAAAATTTATTAAAAGTGCATTAATTTTGAAGCTTTCCACAGAAATTTGTGTTTAGGTTCTTACAACATTTCACCTTTCATAACAAAACTTCTTCTGTTATAAAGTGGAGTATTTAAAAACAAGAGTGATTGAAACAAAAGCATTGCGATAGTCTGAGATGTGAGACTGGACATACTGTATGCCAGGAACTTAAAAATTTGACATTCTTTTTTCAACATTTCTCTTTGGTACATAATTATAATCAGTGTTTACATTTATATCTCTTTCTCTCCCTACTAATAATTCCATCAATAAGAACATTAGTTTAGTCTTATGAAGTCCTTTTAGAGAATGAAATGTATTACATAGAATTTTTTTCTACTTTGTCATTCAATTACCTAACATCATATCCTGACATCATATTTTTCTTTGTAAAAAATAATAAAATATTGAATGAACTAAGGAATGCAGCATCATTTATTTTTCAAAATTTTATTCCAGGTAAAATTAATTACATTGTTTGGACTGTTATCCTCATCTTTGTTGCCACATTTACAACTTTTCAGCTGTTGTACGCGCCTTCTTAAGGTGATTTGCAATTTTGTATTGAACCCTTTATTTCATTCCTTTTCTCATTTCATGAGTCATACCACTTTCAGATGTCTCAGTTATTTCCATTTTAATTCAGCTCTAAGATTTTTGTTCACCACTGCTGTAGCCAGATATTGAACTCACAACTCTTTGCGTCAAGTCATTGGATCCAACCAGCATTTTTATCCACTAGACCATTTGTTCTTGAGGACATCAGTGTATTAGGCTGGAGCATGCAATGGCTGAAAGGCGATTAATATGACAACAAAGATGAAGAAAACAGTCCAGAAAATGTAAATAATTCAGTAGCTACAATGTTAATTTCATTAAAGATCATTTTATGTTGCCATAGCAGGATATGATCGCATAATGTCAATATTCAAATAAACTATTATTCTGCAATCAATTGTCAGTTGTAGTAGCAGAACAAACTTTTTGCTCAAGAAACAAAGCTGCTTACAGGATTAATCTCACTGTAAAATCACTTTTAACATTCATATTTTATACTCTTAGGTATCTAATAGAAGTGGGATCATCTTTTTAATTTTTTTTTATGGCCCCTATCCAGAATTTATTAAGACCAGCCAATTTATTAATTTTACATTTTTCCCTAGAGATCAAGCAGGAAATGATTAAGTATGATACTGGTTTTTACTTTCACACTTTTATGATTGAATTGTTTAAAAAATAGCATTCTTTTTATTTCTTTCAGAATGACCATGTTCTATACTTAAATAAAATTTGTTTTCATAAAAAAACATTTCTTTACTTATATTCTAAATTTTTCACCCCTTTTAATGATTTTCCATTTCTCCTTTTATTAAAATTGTGAAAGTTTTCTACCCCATTATTAAGATCCTCCCTACCTTGTATTAGGTATCTAAAAGTAGTTGTTGTTCTCTTTTTTTTTTCTTTTTTTTTTTATAAATGTTGCCTTAATATTTAAAGAATTAATATCTAGAAAAGATTGTATTTATTTATATCCTTCAAAATATTTTATAAATAATAATATTAATATTAATAAATATTTTAAGGATTGTTTGTATTGTTTAAATCCAGATTCAATATTAGCCCAATTATATTTGAATATCAAGTTAATATATTTGCTGGTTATGACATTTAGTCTCAACTTTGTTGAGAGTTTGATTACAAATGCCTCCTATGTATTAATTATAATTTTATATTATTGACTGCATTTGTAATTTTACTCAATTTATGTTTATTGATAAAATGATTGTTTAAATGATTCTGCCATTTTTTTTCTGTGTGAAATTGTTACTAAGATTTCTTTTTTTTAAGTGATTGGTATCATCCATCATCTCCCTGGTTGCAACACAACCATAGTTCAGTTCTCATCAATGCTTTGTATGATCTAAATGATGTGAACTTTGACCTTATACCTACTGGTTATGATTTGGACAACACATGGCCATCATTTGCCAGGTAAATTAAAAGCTGTCATTTTGGGAAATTATAAAAGAATGTTCAGCAAAGTTTAAACTTCATGCTCTCAAAAAATGATGTTTCAAAAGGGTAGTTTTTTTTTTTTTTTGCTGACACCACTAATCACTTTAAACTGCCAAAACTTGCTTGGCAATGTTTCTTTACCTTATAAAAATATTTGAACTGAGCACATATGTTATATTCATTATTCACCATTTTATAAAGATTTATTATTTATCATTTTATAAAATAATAATTTGAAAAGACATCTTATTTAAAAAATTTATAAAAATCTACAAATTTTTTTCAAATATTGAGACAGCTACAATGTTTATTAATTACCATTTTATAAATAAATAACTATGAAAACAAGCTTTTTATGCATAATTTGGAAAAATATCTATGAATTATAGGACAAGATACTTTAAACAAATATGTTTTTTGTACATTATACATTTTTTCACAAATTATTTCATATCTCAAATTACTTCTTTTAATTTTCCAAGGCTTTTATAATAGTGATCTAGGATCAAGTGTTGACTGATAAATCAATCTTAAATGAAGAGTGAAATAGTTTTCATATTTATTTCTTTATAAATTGATAAATGATAAACATTGCATTATATTAGTTGGTTCGCATTTTAAAAATGTAAATTCAAAATTATTCTTGTAAATAAACAATTTAATAGTGTTTAATATTTTTGTTGCAAATTCTCAAGAACAAAGAAAATGTATAAATTCACTTTCATATGTTTTTTTTTTTAAATTTATTATTGCTTTTTAAAATGATAATTACTGAGGAGTGAAAATAGTTAAGATAATAGTAATGTCAAAAGAAGAATTGTCCTTTTGATACACTGTTGTTGTTTTTTTTTTTTGTTTTTTGTGGGCTCTAAGGCTAAACTTTACTGAAAGTTCTTTGAAGAGTCTCCCAATTGATTCTCAGAAAAAAAAATATTTTCTTATAAATTTTGATTAAATATAATTAAATATAATTTTGATTAAATATAATTTTCTTAAAAAGTTTATGTATTGTGTTCAGTAGCCTATAAGGTGTATGATTTATAAGGATATTTGAAGGATGATTACACATTGCAAATCATTCTAGCCCCGTAGTTGGTTGGGGCTTAAATATGCATTTTTAGTACTGGTAAATATGTTAAATATACTGAAAGCTTTTTAGCACTAATAAATTCAGCTTACAGCCATACAGCATTGCACCATTGATTTCCATACAATCACCAAACATTGAGCATGGTCACTATCTAGATTAGTGACTGCTTGGGAATACCAAGTGCTGTAAGCTTGGATGTGCAGGTGGTGTAATGGATAATGGCTTGGAATTGATAATCTGAGAAACTCTTGGGTAAAGTTTGAATCCACCACTTTCCCCCTGCTAATTAGTAAAACTTACATCACAAAAAGCATTATCTCAAAAATTCTTACAGTCTAAAAACATTTTCTGACTTTAAATAACCTGGAAAGGGTTGATAAGCCATAGAAAATGAATGAAACAATCAAAGTAATGAATTAATTTCCTCATTTTAAAGTGATGTGAAATGACATGTTTTTTTATTTTTTGTTCCAATTCCAATGGGAAGGATTGTAAAATACTTTCTTCTCCTTAGTTTATAGGCAGATGCACCCAGATGCATGCTGGGATTTATTCCCAGCTAATAAAATAGGACACTTGTCAGTGTCATCTGACTTGATCCTGGTCTGTCTTGCCTTGAAGTCAGAAAGATACATTCATTTTTCTATGTGTCAACCCCAATTCTCAGTTTCTTACTTTTTGCCATATTATTGTTGTGTTTCTTTATTACTGTTAATTTCTTTGCATATATCATTATTTTTGCCCTGTTCGTTTTTTTTTTTATTTCTTGTGTACAGTTTATATACAGACCATTGCTCAGGTTGAAGGTAACATCTAAGAAATTTATGACTTTAGCGTTAGTGTTGGTGGTAATATTAATATCGTGGTCTATAATCTCAATTTTGATTTTTTTATCTACATGTAATCTCAGAATATTTAAATTTTTACTCTTGTTATTAAAAAAGCGGTAACCTAACTTTATAAAATTTAATTCCCATGAACATCAAGTGAACTTAAATCAAAATCTAATAAACTGTCAGTTTGAAAACTGCACCTGATGATTGTATAACACATGAAATGCCAAGTTGTGTCATTGACATGAGACAAAATCGTGTATAATGATAATATACACGCTAAAAAGTCAGCCTCCTTCTACTGAACACCCTTAGTTCAGAGGTAGAATTGCCAACTGATGCCAAGGGTTTCAATCCTGGGTAAAAAGCAATCGGCTGTCTAACCATACTGATGAGCTGTGATACAGCAAAACAGATCTGTCTGCGGTGGTATTATATTATAAATATAGTTAAAATAAATAAGTTTGTCTCTATTGGAATTTACCTGACTTATATACCAAGTATTCTATGTTTTATATATATATATATATATATATATATATATATATATAGTTCTGTTCATACTACTTTGAGCACTGTTTTATTACCACCTGAATAACAATAATACTATACATTTATGTACCCTCATATGTATATTTATTAATTCCCATAACATATATACACAAATACATACACAACAGTCTTTATTAAAATAGAAAAGATATATGTATCACTACTTCTTCACTATTCGAGAATATAATTATTGCAGAAAATAAAATAAAGTATTGTTAAACAGCAAACATGCAGCAAGAGCTTTCATAACTGGTGGTATAGTTTAATAACTGGTAGTAAAGAGAATGAATTGAGCCAACACTGCCTCACTATTGTTTCTCTCTCTATGAGCATGAGAGGAGAGAAATTATATATACACACACACACACACACACACTCACAATGGGGTCCTGGGTATGAAAGTAAACTGCATCCGGCAGCAGGGCCTCTAATTGGGAGGTTGTGAGGAGCATGGAACCACCTCTTAATTGCTGTTGTTCCCAGGTCAACCCTGACCCGGAGTGGTAGTACCTGTTAGGGTCCCAGCTATGGTCAAATAGTTAACCCCTAAACTGGGGTCAAAACACTATGAAAAACTTTTATAGAAATTTATACATAAAATAGACTTTTATAGAAAAATATACATTTTTGAAAGAAAAATATTACCAACAATACTTTTCCAAAGGAAAAAATTATTGCCATAACACATTTTTGAAGGAAAAAAATTATAATACATTTTTGAAGGAAAAAAAAATTATTATCAGCAATACACTTTTCAATTCAAAAACTAGAAGACATCTTCAGTTTTCTAAAATAAGAAATAAAATTTTTCATCAAAATGTGACTAACTCAACCATCTCACTATAACAGAACATTAAAAAAATACTTTAAAACCCTACCTTTTGGGCATTAAATAACCCACAGAGATTGATATACTGTTAAACAAAACTCAAACTCACTCACAATGGTCTTTATTATAATAGAGAGTATGCCTACAGCAATATTTGTATTAATGATAATGATCCCAATTAAATTATTTTTAAATAAATTCCAGGAAGACACCAGGAAATTATACATGGAATCCACCAAGCAGAACCTCAAGTATGAGCAGTCTTCTCAGTATAACAAGCCAACATGTGAGCATTATTTTTTTCTTTTAACTCTGATGTGTCTATTTTGTAAAAAGATATTCATTTCTTGAATAAGCTTCTTTCTTTCACTGATTTGTACTTTTGGCTATGAAGCTTACAATTGTTACTTTGTGCCAGAATAAATTAAACATAGTAAATAGCAAGTTTTTATTTTTTGTTCCAATTCCAATGGGAATGATTGTAAAATACTTTCTTCTCCCTAATTTATAGGCAAATGCACACAGATGTATGCTGGGATTTATTCCCAGCCAATAAAATAGGACACTTGTCAGTGTCATCTGACTTGATCCTGGTCTGTCTTGCCTTGAAGTCAGAAAGATACATTCATTTTTCTATGTGTCAACCCCAATTCTCAGTTTCTTACTTTTTGCCATATTATTGTTGCATTTCTTTATTACAGTTAATTTCTTTGCATATATTATTATTTTTGCTCTGTTCGTTTTTTTATTTTATTTCTTGTGTACAATTTATATAGAGACCATAGCAATAGGGTTAGCAAGATTGATAAGACAAATATAAGTCTTATAGGACAAAAATCACAATTAATTAATTACAAGATATACATAAGTTTGGTTTTTCCTAGATTAAAAAAAAAGAAAGGTGTCGGTCTAGTTTACATTAGAGCTAAAAAGATTGACATATATCTTGTTTGCATTAGAGACAAAAAAGTAGATAGAGGTCTGGTTTGAACTAGTCAAAAAAAGTTGTTGGATTAGCAGCCCCTGACAATAATCACAGGCTGTGCAATATTTGAAAGGCTTTTCCTCTTTTCCCTTCAACTTTCGGAGCAGCGAGACACATTTCCTTTTACTTATAGAGACGAAGCATGTAAGTCCTTCAGAAAGACAGAGAAGATTGTATTGAACTGTTCATAACTCCAAGTTCCTTTCTTTCTTTATCCTACCATAACATGTTTTGTTAATACATTTATTGTGTCATTTGTTTGAATTCCATGTTTTGTGTGTTTTTTTTTTTTTAACCCTGGCTTACATGACTCCACCAAATACTGTTTGTGGGACAAATATACCAGTGGGTATAAATTGATAATACACTCACAGAACAAGGTAGACTGGTCCAGTTTGAACTAGAGTAAAAAAAAAAAAATAAAAAGTAAATGTATATCCTGTTTATATGTAAGTCTGTAAGTATCCACCTGGAAAGTAGCTCCTTCTGGAGTAGAGTTTTACCCTTCTGCAGAGAACATAATTGTTATATACTAAGCCCTGCCAAAAAGGAAAAGGGTTTATTGCTAGTAATAGACAAACTTATCTACTCTAAATCTAAACTTATTTATAAATGGAACTTTGTGTGTCTGTGTGTGTCCGTTACCTATAGACTCTGAAATGGCGGAACCAATTTTCTTGAAAATTTACACAGTTGTACTATAAGTGTCTGTGAGTGTTCTTAGATAGGTTTTGTGTTGAGGTACCCCTGATAAATATCGATAATCAAAAAAATCGGGTTATAGAAGGAGTGGTCCAATTTTAATCAAATTTGATACCCTCATAGACAAAGACATAAGAAATGATATTCAGAAGTTTCAAGGTTGCAGTTCTTACAATAGTGCAGAAAATCAATTATATATATATATATATAAAAGGCAAGATGTTTGTGTGTGTCTCTGTTTATCTGCCTGTATGTCTGTATTTTTTTCATCCCTTTTATTTTAGTTTTTGCTTCGGGTTTGGCTCTAAGTAGGTATAATTGTAGTTCAGTCTCAGCCATGATACCATTTACTCTAAGGACTTATTTAGCCTTCAAAATTCAGTTTACGACAAAAAAACTTATTTTATATCAATAGCAGGAAATCAAAATTTGACTTACACCCATTCATTTTTCTTTACACCCGAGCAACACCAGGCTATACTGCTAGTGAATTCTAAAAGAATGTGCAAGTTGTTGTATAGAATATACAAACAAGTAGAGTTTATTTTTGTTTTATTATGTTGTAATTGTTTTGTTGCAGGACTCCAGCCTGATGAGTAAAGTGGATGTTGCTTCCTCATTCACTGAATCAGAATGCATGTCTCCAATTGAGGATGAAGTTAGTGCATCCCACTCAGAACTTCTTACCAAGATTGAAGAACTCGAAGAAGAAAAACTTACAACAGGTCAAGAAGTTGCCTCATGGGTTGAGAAACTTAATGCGATGAAAGGAAAATACAGCATCTTGCAACGAAAGTAAGTCTACCTAATCTTCCTCGAGAACTAATATTTTTGCTAGCATGAACTTGGGTCTATTCTAACTGACTTGAATGTCTTCGTGTGATGTTTATTTTGTCCCAATAAACATTTCACTAGTGTTTGATTTTGGCTATGAAGCTTACAATTGTCACTTTGTGCCAGAATAAATTAAACATAGTAAATAGTAATTCTGATTGACTTATCAGTCAATTAAGTGCCATACATAATACACACTTGGGTGATCATGTCTTGAAAGAGACATGACTGACTGGGCAGAAGATTATCCCGCAGTAGGTTGCCATTACTTTCTGTGGTAAACTGGTTGCCAGCCAAGGCTACAGAACCTAATCTGCCCTGTTATTTAAACCATAACTGGAGGGAAGCGACAGATTAATACCTTTTCTAAGGGTATTTGTGCATAAGTGAATGCAAGGAATTCAACTGGAATTTGAACTTGACTCCGCAATTTCTCATTCCAAGCCAATAACCACTGCACCACAATGCACATCCTTATAGTGGATTGAATTTAGATTTGTAGTGGATTTGTTTTTAAATAATTAACATCTGATTTATAATTCTTGATCGATCATCTCTGTTTGATGAAATATTAATACAGAGTGTGATGGATGAATTGTCGTCCAAATTACACAAAAATGAAAATAACACTGACATCTCATTTTAACAGATATATTTACCAAAATTACACAATAAAGTACTAAAGAGTAAATTTATTTAGTAGAATTGTCATTGGCTTCAACCACATCATCTAAACAACTTTAGAATTTCCTGCATCTTTTTTGGATGGTCGCTTGGTGACTACTGCCATCTTTAGTGTTACAGGAAGTTTTGTTTGTCTCTTGCTCAACTGCACCCCATATATAATAATCAAGGGGATTCCTGTTTGGGGGGTTAGGTAGCCAGATATAAAGAGGTGGTGTCATAGAAATTGTCTGACAGCCATGACTGTATTCTTTTGCTCTGTGAGTCCTGTTGCCAGACATAGATTCTTCTAGTAGTTACTGTTTTGACCCAGGGCAGCACTGCCTCCTCAAGGCATTTGATGTAGGCCACTGTGTTGAGTCTGGGACTCTATAGGAAGATGAATAGAGGCATAATGTCACCATCATTAGTGATCATAATGCTGACTGGATATCATTCAATTTTTCTGAATCTTTTGCATTATCTTCAGATTGACACCCAAAACACTCTAAAATGTTCGTATTGGAGCTTCTGGCATGAATGCTAAGCAGTGATGCATGCATGCTGTTTATAAATTTCTGGTGGAATAAATCGCATCATGGTCCCCTTTTTCTCACAATGTCCAACTGACCCTACTATACTGTGCAGTTGACAAATTTTTTTTTTTTAAATCATTTCACCCCAAGCAAGCCATTCCACTGCCACTATTGCGCAGGGGGTTAATAGGGGAAAGTGCTGAGAGAGTGATTAGATTTTGGAAATGTCAGAAGGAGGGTGATAGACGCATAAGGAGGTACATAGGAAGGGTGTTTGAGAGAATGGGTGCGAATTAGTTTGTTAGGAGGTGTCTATTGACCTTACATTTAAACACCTGGAGATTGTAACTGTCGGGGAAGCAAGTATGTGGAAGGGAATTCCACAGGCAGGAAGTGCGAGAAAAGAAACTGTTGGAGTAGAAATCAAAAACAATGTGCATGCACAAAATTAAAAGTATAAAATGGCGACAATTTGCCTACCACACCTTGTATGATAAGGTTTTATATTTACTGGTTTCCTCTATCCAATAAATTCTACATGATTTTTTTACAAGCAACTTGTTTATAAGCAGCTGTATTAAGTTTGACTCCACTACAGACATCAGTGTGGCTTAGCAACTCCAATAAACAAAGATGTCAGAGCTTTTTTCAACTTAAAGACACACTACAAGTTGTTGGATTTCTCATCTTCAGGATGAATGTTTATTTTTTAACAAGCCTGTCTTCTCAGTTTGTTTGTTTCCTCAACACCCACAGAGGCAGCCTGTGGATAATGTTGCACATATACTGAGCAGAGCTTACAGTTCAAGTATTTGCACCCCAGCAGGGTCATATACTTTTTAAAATTCAGAGTTGTCCTTCTATACTGGTTGCTAATCCCAGCTAGAGAGACCAGTCTGTCCTGTTATTTAACCCATGGCTGGGTGTCGGGAAAAGAGATGGGTTCATACCTTTCCCAAGGATATTTGTGTGAACGTGATTTTAGCTAACTCGACTGGGACTTGAGAACTTCTTTGCTGATTTTTCTTTTTGTTTTGAAACAGTATTACACCACCTGCATATCCAGAAAGAAAATAAAAAGCAAAGATTTAAATATAAAGAGTTAATAAATATGTATTATTTCATACTGTATTCAAGAATTTTACAAGTTTGGGAATATTGAAATATCAGCAAAGGTGGATATCAGAAGGATGCTTTTTTCCCCCCTGACACTGTTTTTTAAATGCCTTCATTTTTTGGCAGTGTTTATTGTTTTAAAAAGTGATGATTAGAATTATAATATAACCTAAACATATCATGAAAGTGAATTTATACATATTGTTTTGTGCTTTGGAATAGACAACAAGAATATTCAGTCCTATTAGATTATTTGTTTACAAGAATAAGTTTGTATTTACAACATTCTAAAAACTAATACAATTAATACAATTAATTAGAACTAAATGCAATGCAATATTTATCATTTACCAATTTATAAAGAAATAAATATGAAAACAATTTTTAAATTTATAAACATTTACTAAATTATTAAAATATGTGAGCCAACTATAAGAAAATACTTATTATTTACCATTTTATATAGAGTTTGGATCAATTCAAAATTAGCTGATGTTTTGTTAATCATTTTAATAAATAATATAAACAGTGTAAATAAACAATCTAATAAATAGTGCTTATTTTTTATATCAATTCTCAAGAACAAAGGAAATATATAAATTCACTATCAGGTGCATAGGTTTTATTACAATTCTAATCATCACTTTTTAAAAAAATGAAGATGGCTGAAGAGTGAAGGTAATTAAAAAAGCAGTGTCATGGGAAAAACTGTCCTTTTGTCACCCCCATTTTATTGCAGGCATGAAGGTCCCTGTTGACTGAAATATCTTTTCTATTTATTAAACTCCATCTTGGCTGAAATATCTTTCTTTGCTATTCATTAGACTTCCTCTTGGCTGAAATATCTTTCTTGTCTATTTATTAGACTCCCTCTTGGCTGACATATCTTTCTTTTCTGTTATTAGACTCCGTCTTGGCTGAAATATTTTTCTTGTCTATTTATTAGACTCCCTCTTGGCTGACATATCTTTCTTTTCTGTTTATTAGACTCCATCTTGGCTGAAATATCTTTCTTTTGTGTTATTAGACTCCATCTTGGCTGAAATATCTTTCTTTTGTGTTTATTAGACTCCGTCTTGGCTGACATATCTTTCTTTTCTGTTATTAGACTCCCTCTTGGCTGACATATCTTTCTTTTGTGTTTATTAGACTCCATCTTGGCTGAAATATCTTTCTTTTCTGGTGTTTATTAGACTCCATCTTGGCTGAAATATCTTTCTTTTGTGTTTATTAGACTCCATCTTGGCTGAAATATCTTTCTTTTGTGTTTATTAGACTCCATCTTGGCTGAAATATCTTTCTTTTGTGTTTATTAGACTCCATCTTGGCTGAAATATCTTTCTTTTGTGTTTATTAGACTCCATCTTGGCTGAAATATCTTTCTTTTGTGTTTATTAGACTCCATCTTGGCTGAAATATCTTTCTTTTGTGTTTATTAGACTCCATCTTGGCTGAAATATCTTTCTTTTGTGTTTATTAGACTCCATCTTGGCTGAAATATCTTTCTTTTGTGTTTATTAGACTCCATCTTGGCTGAAATATCTTTCTTTTGTGTTTATTAGACTTCATCTTAGCTGAAATATCTTTCCTTTCTATTTATTAGACTTTAGGAATTAAAAAAATAAACTTGAGGAACTATTTAAAGAAAATGAGTAATCATTCTTTCACAAAAATAGACGAACCTGAGTGCTGATCAAAATCCAAGTTGGTTATTACAAAACATTGTGTATTAGACTAACATATATAATTTGGTATGCTGAGTTGAAAAAAAAATGTTTCTTGTTGCAGGTATGATGACCTAAGTAAAAACTACAACTGCACCCAGGAAGAGAAAGAGAGTCTGGATTTTGAAAGGAAAGACTTGCAAGTAAAGCTGCATCAGCTTCAAGAAAAATTAACTGAAATTGAACAAGAACATGAACGAATAGTTGAGCAGAAATTGTCCATGATTGCTGAGTTAGAACAGAGAGAATCTAGCCTACTGCTTGAAATTAACCAGTTAAAATCCGAGCAGTCAAAACAGACCGAGATTGGTGAGATGTCAGCAGACAACAGTGATTATTCAAAAGAGGAACTTTTGAAGATGAAGTATGAGAAGGAAAGGGAGTTGTTAGAAGAGAATAGCCGTTTGCAACAACAATGCAAAAATGTTGAAACATTACAACAGATGCTGCAGGAACAGAGTGATGAATTGGATTACTTCCGGCAGCAAGTGGAAGAGAAAGCTCAGCTGGTTGAAAAATATGAAAAAGAGTCACAGCATTTAAAACAAGTCTTGGACACAGTCCTGGATACAGAAGTGAGAAACTTCTTTTTTTTTTTTGTTTTTTTTTCTTTTTCTATGAATTTACTTAATTTTTTAAATCCTAGTGAGCCAATCACTCTCTTTTTGTCTCTTAAATATTTGATTTTAGGAAAAATAAACTTCTTAGGGAAAATAGTCTTCTACATGTAAATTTTCACAGATAACCAAAATAAGCCAATTGTAATTATTGTTTAGTCTAGGGAATGTAACACTTTATTTTGTTTTAAAAGGTTATTTTCCAGATAAATGTTAATAAGTCTGTCAGTTAAGTGCCATACATGATACACGCTTTGGGCGATCATGTCCCGAAAGAGACATGACTGACTGGGCAAAAGATAATCTCACAGTAGGTTGCCACTGCTTTCTGTGGTAGACTGGTTGCCCACCAAGGCTATAGAACCCAATCTGTCTTATTATTTAACCCATAACTGGAGAAAAGTGATGGAATAATAACTTTCCCAAGGGTATTTGTGTGTAAGTGAATGCGAAGAATTCAACTGGAATTCGAACTCAGCACTGAGTCAATATCCACTGCACCACAATGCACAGATAAATGTTAATAAGACTTAAGTTTAAATTAACACCAATGAAAAAGTCATTTTTAAATCAATATTTCAGCAAACTTAAGACCAGGCAATAAAATCATGTGTCAAAAAGATGTTTTGTTCTTGATAACAATTAAAATTACCAAGTAATCTTTTGGTAATTTTTATTGTTTTAAAAAGTTATTTTGAAAATTTTAATAACACATAAAAATTTGAATTTATGCTTTATCTTTGTTTAGAATTGATAAAAATGTTTAACACTATTTATTCAGTTGTTTATTTACAAGATTATTAATTTATAATTCGTAATTAACCATAGTTATATGAAATGAAATATTTGGTTTTACTTATTATCAATAAATTTTGAATTTACTATAGTTACCACTCTTTTCTGATAATGTTATGTATGAACAACCATATTTACAAAAATTGTCATGTTTATACACAAAAAATTCAAGATTCTTTTTAAAATACTGGGGGTTCTTCAATTAAGCTTTTCCTTTTATGATTAGTAAATACAGTTTTTATTTTATAATATTACTTGATTACTACAAATTAATACAGAATATTAAAAGATTTAAATATCTCTAAATTATTATAATTAAAATTTAAAAAATGAAAACAATTCTTGTAAAAATTTATTAATAATGGAAAAGAAAATTGTTTTTCTTCTGACAATGTGTAAATAGTTACAATACCTCATCTCAGAAATATAGACAAATGTTGAAGGAGTGAATATGGCAACAAAGATAAGGACAACAGTCTGAACAATGTAAATAGTGTAAATAGTTTCAATACCTCGTCTCATAAATATAGATATATACTTATAATTAAAAGTATTTACATTATTTGGACTATTATTCTCATCTTTGTTGACATTTGTATGATGTTTCAGCAGTTGTACGCTCTGGCCTTCTTCAGGTGCTAGAAATTTCAAACTGAACCCTTTATTACAATCACTGGTGTATATGATCTCCATTACTTGTGTAGAGCCTCTTCTGGTAGCCATGAATTATCTCCCTCTAACCCGGTAAGTTACTTGTTCACCACTGCTGTAGCCTGGTATTGACAGGAACTATCCAAAGTCTATAGCCACTGGTCCATGTGTCCTTAAAGACATTGGTTAGTTCCTGTGACTTGACCCCAAAAGTTGTGAGTTCATTACCAGGCTACAGCAGTGGTGAACAAGTTACTTACAGGGTTAAAGGGAGATAACTCTTGACTACCAGAAGAGGCTCTACGCAAGGAATGGAGATAATATACTCCAGTGATTGTAATAAAGGATTCCGTTCAAAATTCCTAGCACCTGAAGAAGGCTGGAGTATACGACGACTGAAACGTTGTACAAATGACAACAAAGATGAGGACAATATTCCAAATAATGTAAATACTAGCTCATCTCAGAAATATAGACAAATACTTATAATTAATTATTTAATTTTTGATACATTCACATTTCATTTCAGAATGATCCATCAAATTATGAATTTGGTGATAAGGAGCTGGGTAGTACCCTGGAGAAGTTGGTGGAGTATGTGAAAGAAATGAAAACCAATCAAGTTGAAGGTGAGGAGGAACTATCCAATGCCAAAAGCCAAAATACCATTCTCGAAGAGCGTCTTCAGCAAGTGACACTGAATTTAGAAAACTCCCAGAAGGAACTGGCATCTCTCAACAAAATTCTTGATGATCACAAGAGCAAGGTAGAGAGTTTAGAACAGCTCAATATTAACTTGCTCCAGCAAAAGGAAGAAGTCAATGAAAAGCTTAGTGCTGCTGAAGCCGAGTACAGTGAGCTGAAGATGAAGTTTGAAGAACTTGAGCAGGAGTATAACTGCAGTAAGGAGGAGAGTGAAATGCAATTGTCAGATGAGATTAAAAAAAATCAGGAAGTTGTTGATAACCTCCACAGCATCAAAGAGAGCTTGGAACAAACACTGAGCAAGTTGTTTGAGGAAAAACTGCAGATGACTGTAGAGAATGAGAAGGTAAAGAAAGAGGCTGAAAAGTTGCGGCAGGAATCAGAATGCCTGAAGAAAGACAAGAAAGATTTGCAACTAGAGTTAGAAAATATTTATCTTGAAAACCAGAAGTCAGGTACCGTCCGAGAGACATTGCAGTCAGTCATTGATGCTTTGAATGTAGATAAAAGTCATTTACTTCAGGAGAACGAGCGACTGATTACATCAGAAAAAACTTTTGCCTCTGATTTGCAGGAAAAAGATGGGAGAATCAGCTCTCTTGAACAAAACATGGTAGAGGCCCAGGAAGCGTTTAGCAGCGAATTGAATATGGTGAAGCAGGAATTATCTGCTACCCAATTTCAGCTCAGTGCTCAGCAGCTTCAGTACCAACAAACCATGAAGGTAAGTTTGCAAAAAAACCTTCTACTCTCTCGTTAAAAATTATTGTTTACCCATTTAAAAATCTTTGGTTTCAGTATGTATGTTATCCAGACAAAATTAAAAAGTGACATGTCTAGATACTTGGCCATCCTGCTTCCTTTTGTGACCTAGATCTTAAAACTCCTTAGTTATATAATTCTCATTTTTGATTGAACAATATTAACACACCTAAAGCATTTTTTCTAATTACCACTCCCTAATTTTCTAAATAACCATGAATTCATCTTATATTTTCAAAATAAGTCATTTTCACCATATATTTTAGCATATCACCTGAAGAACAGTTTTGTTCTGAAACATGAAAATTTTTGTGTAGTGATATAATTCTTTTATTAACCATTGTAATAAAAAATTTATTATATATATATATATATAAAAACATTATGGAAATTAGCGACCAAAAATAATGTTCAAACACACACATATATATATATATATATATATATATATATATATAAAATTATTTGTTAGAACATTATTTTTGATTGATACTCATATTTAAGTAGATATTTTATTTATAATCAGTAAAAAGGGCAGCCCAAAATGCCAAATACAGGTCAGGGATTTTAGAATCAAGCAGGTACAAAAATTTAAATACCTGAGAAGTGTTTTCACAGACGACAGAAAGTGTGACACTGAGATCCGAAGATGAATTGGCATGGCGAAGGAAGCATTCCAGAAGTTGATGGAAATGAAAAGGAAATTAATACTGAGCATCAGGAAGAGATAGCTGAAGTTTCTAGGACATGCAATGAGGAAGGAGGGCTTGGAGAACCTGATACTAACAGGCCAGATGAAGGGAAAAAGAGACAAAGGAAAGCAACGGATAACATATTTGAAGGCCCTAATCAGGTGGATGACGGAACGAGGGTTGCATGGTGTAACAGGAGAAGGCATGCTAAGAGCCACCAGAGATAGGGAAACGTGGAAAGCCATGATCGCCTACGTCCTGAAGGGACAGGGCACATAGAAGAAGATTATTTACGATAAATTTTTGTTGCAAAAATGTGTGTCATTTGGCAGGATTCGAATCTGTGACCCCTATCCACATAGGGAAAGTCACCAATTGATCTGGCGCATTTTAGACCTCTCGACCATGAATGACCAACAGTCTAAATGAAGTCAAATTAAGCCTTTATAACACCAGTTTCAATTCACGTAAATAACCATATCTGCTCTGAAATGTATCATAGTGTCAACAAATGTAAACATACAATGTTACAGAAATTAACAAAGATTAACAAAATGGTTATAAACAACCGACAATTTGAAATTATTTGTTAGAACATTATTTTTGATCAATACTCATATTTAAGTAGATATTCTGTTTATAATCAAACAGTATTATATATTTATTTCTACCCACCTGATTATTTACGATAATTATCATGTTACGGAAATTAACGAAGATTAACGAATTTGTTAAACAACCAACAATTTGAAATAATTTGTTTGAACATTGTTTTTGATCGATATTTGTATTTAAGTAGATATTCTGTTTATAATCAAACAGTATTATATATTTATTTCTACCCACCTGATTATTTACGATAAATTTTTTTACGAAAATGTGTGTCATTTGGCAGGATTCGAACTAAATATGAGTATCGATCAAAAAATAATGTTCTAGCAAATAATTTTAAATTGTTGGTTGTTTATAACCATTTCATTAATCTTCGTTATATATATATATATATATAGGGTTAGTACAAAAAGAATTTATTATTGAGCTAATAGATGTTATATTCAGCATGTCAACTCTTAAGTTTTGTAGACAAACTTTTTTGTAACAGTTTGGTCTGCTTATCAGAGTTGCTGAATATAACATCTACCAGTGACAAATTTTATATTTGTATTAATTCTATTAATATCTCTGATATTGAGCACTTTATTACAAAGACTGCTTGCCTTAGATGTACTTCCACTGACTGACACCATTTCTGGCTTTACATTATCTTGTTATCACTATATATATTGTAAAGAATGAATGGATTTACTTTTAATCTAATATTTTTATTACTTCAAATGTTATTATGTAGTGCACACTTCTTATTTGAAATAGATGTCCCATTTTTATTTATTTATTAAACAATGTGTAATATGTCTATCAGCCTATGTTTTTGAGAAATCTAAGTAAAATAAAAATGTGTCTTCTGACATGGATTAAACCTGTGTCCCTCTTTGTAGTTTGTAAAGAAAATATTGTTTGATCCAACATGCTTTATGACTCAGCCACAAAGGACTTCTCTTTTTATCCTATTTAAATAAAACACATCTTTTATGACAGTAAAGGTGGGACATTATTTTTCTTCAGAGCCCATATATGCTCAGTTTTTTATATAAATTTAAACAAAGCAATTTCTAAAGAATTAATGGATTTATTTTTTTGAAGTATTGTGGAGTAAATAAGACACATGCAAATTAACAAGAAGTTGGTAATATTCAAATTAAACGAGCTGTCTCCAGATATGAATAAAGGATTAATTTTAAATCAAGGTTTAATGGCAAAAAAAGATGCAGAAATATTTAGTAGAATCCTAATGAAACTGGAACAAAATCAAAAACTAACATGACAAATCTCAGAGAATTCTCAATCTGAGACACAATACAAAGGAGATTGAAGAAGAATAGACATATATACAAGTCAAAGAAAAATTAATTCAGGTTTCAGATGTGGAAGGTTACATCTTGGAGACGACTGTTCTTTTAAGAATTTAAAGTGCTACACTGGTGGAAAAGTAGGACATAAAAAGTCACACTATAAAAATAAAGCAAAGAAAAGGTCTCACAGAAAAAAATTTTGTACACAATATTGAGACAGAAAAAATAATTACAGAAAACCAAAGTAAATTTGTGCATGTAAAAATGCAACAAGACTCTATAATCACAATAATCAATGAAACCACATTGAAAGCAAACAGAAAGCCTATATTAAAATAACTTTGAAAATCGTAAGTGGCATGTCTGGTGAGAAATTATTTGTTATTGACTTACAAAATTACATTTCATTAAAAGTAAAGCTAAGGCTTATGTGTTAAAAAATACTACAAACTTGTTTGGTTTATGGCATATCAACCTCAATGGGTTATTTAATGCTGACAAGATTTTTTTGCAATAGATTCTCATGAGTAGAATATGTATATTTTGTAAGAAATCAGTTTGTAGATCAGGTTTCATTGATGTATTTTTTTAAAGAGGGTTTTTGCTGAGAGTCTGATTTCATTGTTGTATTCTATTCAGGTATATAATTTGTAAAGAAATTAGTTTTATTGACATTCTCACTTTTTTTTATATCTTTTAGTAGAGGCCCACTGTTTTAAGAAATATACTGTTCACCATTGCTCCCTTGAAGAGTTCATGCATGTTGTTTATATTGGAGCATTTTTGTCTTGAGAGAGCAAAGACTAAACATTAAGTTAATATGCTTAATAGCATATGCCATTTTACATACTTGACATACTGGTTGTTGTTTAGTAAGTATGAGTAAGTTATTCTTGTATGGCCAGTGTATAAGTAGGCCAGTATTACTTCTTCCTTTAAAGATTTTTCATTCTCCTAGTTTGGGCTGAATTGTAAAGAGTTTATTGTCTGTGTTTTCCACCCAAGCACCATTGCTATTCCTTTTGAATTATTTGTTAATGACCTCCTTAAAGTTAGTGTATGGGATTTTAGTCCTTGAGTTGACTTTATTTTTGTGTAGAAAGGGTATTTAATGTAGCTTTCTACTATTTGACTTGCTTGTATGAATGAGATATTTTTTAGCTTAAGTTTACAAAGCTTGTGGCACAAGGCCGAAAAGGTGATTTTCTAAGAGCAGCTTAGATGTCGCACAAGGCCGAAAGAATGGAACACCCAGTGAAGATCGAACTCACTACTCAATTGTAATGATTCTAGCGAGAAAAGCTTGCCAACCATTACACCACATTAAGGTGCCCAAACTGTTTTTTTTTTTTGTGGGGCAGGGTTGTTAGTAACTGCACCCAACCCAAACCTGGAGGAAGGTGATTTCCTAAGCATAGCTAAGACGTGCACACAGCCGAAAGTAGGGGGTACCCAGTGAGGATCGAAATCACTACTCAGTTATAATGATTCTAGCAAGACGAGCTTGCTAACCATTACACCATGCTGAGGTGCCCACTTGTATGAATGAGATATTTTGGTTATGTTTCACCTCGATTATCTCCCTTTCTCTTTTCTAGAAGTTGCATGATAGTGTGTATGATGGATGGTTTTCCTGGCAGTTAGCACATCTTACTTTATTGTTGCATTCTTCTATGTGATCTGAACCCCTTTGGCCACATTTTCTATATGTCAAGCAACTTTGTTTGGCTTTTAAAGCTCTTTAGTAGAGTAAGAATATATTGTTTCATTGGCTCAGTATTGTACCCGACTTCCATTTTTCTAGGGATTTAAGGTGTGACAAAAGTAAGGATATATGCGTCTGTTGTTATAGTTTTACCTTTTCTTCTTATTGTGATTCTCTGGTAACCACTGACCTTCTGTCTTCCTAAAGCAGATGTGATTTCCTTAGCTGTGGCCAGAGACAACTCTCTGCTTCTAATGATCCCCCCTTAGAAGTGTTCAGTCTTTCATGGGGGAAGGTTTTTATTTTGAGCTTATGAAAAGTTTTCATTTTTCCTATTTTCTATTTCTACCAGTATATTTGCTATTTCACAGTTTCTTAACTATTCTGAGGTTAATCCTTTTTCAATTAAGATAAGGGAAAGTTTTGCTAGAGGAGTTTCATCTAGGGACATGAGCACGAGAAATCTTAGTAAGTAAATATTCATTTCTTTTTCAGAGTCAGTCCAAAAGACATTGTTTAGGTTTTTTGTTTTGGTTATGCATAATTTTGATTTAATAAAATTCGCTGTCTGTGCTCCCTACCCACCTCAAAGCCCAACATTGGGACGTGTCAAGGAGGAAAACTCAGTCACCCTGACAGGTCAGGGCTGAACAAATCAGTATACTTGTTTTTTTTTTTTTAATCATATCACCCCAATCAAGGCGGTAACACCACTGATGTGCAGGGGGCTACATAGGAGTAAAAAGATTGGAAAAGAGAAAACCGGAAACCGCATCCTAAACAGGAAACAAGGGATGAGCCTCTTCACCTGTTCAATAGACGAGGGTGGAGTGTGAACCAGGTGATAGTTTAGTCTATCTACTCCAATTGAAAAAAAAAAAGTGAAAAGATTGGAAAAGAGAAAAACGGAAACCACATCGTAAACAGGAAACAAGGGATGTATTTTTTGAGAGAGACTCTGAGTATCTAATAAACAATTTATTGCACTTTCCAAATATTAAAACTGGAATGTTTACATCCATGTCTAATTCTAGGTCTCTTTGAACAGATTGACTCTCAGCAGTTGTCTTCTAATGACTATAAATTGAATAGAAATGATATTTTATCTCTGTGTATATTTGGATTAGTATATTTTCTTATGAAGTACTCTATTAATTGATATGGTTATAGGTGCTAGGGTTTGGAATAACCAGGCGATTGATTGAATTGGGTTTCTTTGACTCCCCATCTAGTCCAAGTAAGGGCCAAAATGGTATGTTGGGAATCAGAAATATTTAACCCTGACTTCTGAAGCCCTAAACCACAAGGATCCAATCCCCAGACATTGCAGGTTGCCACCCACATTGGGTGGTGAGTATCCTTCTGCAGAGATGCAGTCAGTATATTCTGAAGCCCTAGCTGACAGGGCAAAAACTTATTTGGTTCTGACTGGATGGAATTATTTAAATTATGAGATTTACTTATAAATATTTATTTTAAAAATATAAGTAGACAAGTGACAAGTTAAAAATAAAAATCTAAAAAAAGAATTGAAAAGATGTTTTCCAGATGTTCTATTGGATTAGTTGGGTCGGTGTTCCAAAATCAGAGTAAAATTTCAAAATGTCGACACTAATATTTAAAATGAAATGTAGGGTACCATTTGCAGCATCAAATCAAATCAGCAATGAATTAGACAGACTTGAAAAATGGGTGTAATTGAAAAAATTGACCGTTTAAAATGGGCAGCACTAGCAGTGTATATAAAGAAAAAAATTATAAAAATTGTGTTTGTGCTGATTTTTTTTACTGGGTTAAACAAGTGTTTACAATCACATAACTATTCATTACCAAGTCCAGAGAACATTTTTGAAATTAAGCAGTTGAAAAAAATTTTTTGTGGCTGGATTTCTGAGGCATATTTATAAATATAAGTTGAAGAAGAATGTTCAGAGTTAATAACAATAAATACACACAAGGGATTGTGTAGGTTCAACTGGCTTCCTTTTGAGATAAAAGTTGTTCTAGCCATATTTAAACTAGCTATGGATACTGTACTTCCAGATTGTGATTTCACAGTTGCTTATCTGGATGATATATTAATTAAAAATGTATCTAAGGGACAACATATCAAGTATGTAAAAAGAATTTTTTTAGAAATATGAGCGTACAGGTTCAAACTCTGTGGGGGAAATGTACAAATTGTTTTTGCCTAAAATCAAGTACCGAGGACAAGTCAGTGACAAAAATGGTCGTCAACCAAATCCATCAAGAGGAAATACAATTAAGAATATACCTTCTCCAACAAACGTTACTAGGCTACAAGAATTTCTAGAACTAGCAAATTATTATCAAATCTACAAACCTAATATGCAGAATTTGAGAGCTCTACTGAACAATTTGCTTAAAAAAGGTGTAAAGTGGAACAGTATTGATCAGTGTCAAAAACATTTGAAGAAATTAAGAAAATACTAATGTCAAATTTATTATTAGCACACTAAGTCAAAAAGCAGAAATTGTATTGACTTCAGATGCTAGTGACTATGATATATGTGCAGTAATTCTACATAAAGATGATGACAGTAACATTAAAGCCATTGCACATGCTTCACGTTCATTACTATTGGCAGAAAAAAACTAAAGTTAAATCGAAAAAGTAGAGTTAATAATAATATTTCCAGTTAAAAAATTCACACATTTCTACACAGAAAGATGATTTAAGTTGAGATTACAGCCAGGTCTTACATAAAATTGGGCTTCCTGGAAAAGAGCTATCAAGAAAACCCTGTTCAACCCATGCTAGCATGGAAATGAACATTAAACGATGATGATAATAATGATGATGTCTATATTTCTGAGATGAGATATTTATTATTTATATTGTTCAAACTGTTTCTCAAGGACACATGGCCCAGTGAATATTGAATGGATCCAGTGACTTGACCCACAGAGTTGTAAGATCAATACCTGGTGACAGCAGTGGCAAAGAAGAACTTATAGAGTTGAGTTAAATGGAAAAAACTGAAACATCCAGAAGTGACATGACTCATGGAATGAGAACAATCTATCCCAATGATTGAAATAAAGAATTCAGTTTAAAATTCCATTCACTTGTAGAAAGTCAGAGTGTACAATGGCTGAAATGTCATGAATATGGCAATAAAGATGAGGATAACAGTCCGAACAATGTAAATAAATAAAATATAGGTGTAATAATAAATTCATAGCTTTTTTTATTTTAATATAAGTTAATTTAAATATTGGAGATAAAAATTTCTAAATTTTGTTAATTTTCTTTCCAGGCCATCAGCAGCAAAGAAAATGATCTACTTGATGAACAAAAGAAATTGAAGGAAAAAGAAGACATTCTTTCTAAACTTAAAAATGAGAAGGAACTACAGGAAGAAGAATATAAGAAGCAGCAGGTCTACTTGCAGGAATTGGTAAGCATTAGAAGAATGAAAAAACAAAACAATATTTTTTATCTTGCCTATGAATGACTTAAGGTAACCAGGATTCTAATTATAAGATATCAAATCTTGTTCTGGATTTTTCCAACTTTTTTTTTTTTTTTTTTTTTTTTTTTTTTAGTAGAGAAGGAAATAGACAAAATTGAAATTTCACACTATCCCTGTTATTGAGTACTTAAGAGAAGCCAGCAATTGATTTAACCATGAAATCTTCTGTGGTCGAGTTAGGACACGTCGGATTAATTGATGGTTATAGGAGTCGCAGGTTTGAATCCTGCTGAGAGATGCATATTTTCCTAACAAGATTTTTTGAATATTCAGGTCGGAGGATATATATATATATATTTTAAATTTACTTGTTTGAACATTATTTTAATGAATACTCGTATTTGAGTGAATGCACTGTTTTTCTATAACTGATTGTTTAATACTTAGTTTTTGGTCCTAATAGGGTTAGACCAGTACACATTTGTATTAAAAAGTGTTCTATACAATGGATGCAATGGATATTGACTCGGAATGGCAAATTGGCGAGCCGAGTTCAAATTCCAGCTGAATTCATTGCATTCACTTATGCGCAAATATACTTGGGAAAGGTATTAATCTGTCTCTTCCTTCCAGTTATGGGTTAAATAACAGGACAGATTGGGTTCTATAGCCTTGGTCGGCAACCGGTCTACCACAGAAAGCAATGGCAACCTACTGCGGGATAATCTTCTGCCCAGTCAGTCATGTCTCTTTCGAGACATGATCGCTTAAGCGTGTATATGTATGGCACTTAACTGACTATACAATTATATATTTTTGAATATTTTCCATTTTTAAACGAGTTATTTTGCTACCCAGGTTTCTACCATGATTTATTAAAAATTTATAAAAAAATCGCCTGAAGACTCCACTCATGGTAGAAACCTGGGTAGCGAAATAACTCATTTTAAAATGGAAAATATATATATATATATATATATATATATATATAAATCCAAAACAAAAATGACATGTAGGTAAAATCCCAAAACATATCCTATTAACATTAATGTCATTAATATTAAAAATGATTCTGGTATAGAAAAAATAAGATAATATCAGAAAGAGTAATTAATGATATGAAGGAAAGAAAAGAGACAATGCAAAGGATTCAAGACACGATCATTGAAAATGATATAGATTGCATCTATGTTAAGAAATCAAAAGTTAAAAATTACAGGTGTTACAGGAAATATAGGAAAAACTACTAAAAAGTTGTGAGTTTAAAAATGTATTTTTTTGACAGTATTTATTTATTTCTATTATTATATATATATATATATATATATATATATATATTTGATGTTTCAAACCAGCCTCAGCCTTTCATCAGAAACAAATGATTTTAGAATTTAAACTAGAAACGTTCGTCGTGATTGTTTCTGATGAAAGGCCGAGGCCAGTCTGAAATATCATATATATATATATATATATAATAATAGAAATAAATAAATACTGTCAAAAAAATACATTTTTAAACTTACAACTTTTTAGTAGTTTTTCCTATACATATTAAGACAGTATACGTGGATCATCATTATGTGCTCTCTCTCTCTCTCTCTCTCTCTATATATATATATATATATATATATGTGTGTGTGTGTGTGTGTGTTTATGTGTATACACAACACACATGTATATGTAAGGAATGGTGTAGTTATTTTAGTGATAACTTTAGTTAATCTATGGGGGAGTACTGTTAATACCAGATATAATAGGTCTAATGGGAATGTTTGGTTTATGAGTTTCAGGTAACCCATATAGTGTTGGTGCAGCCAAATATTGAAAACATTGTACACAAATATTTATTTTTAACATAATTTCCTTCCTCATCAATGCGCTTAATTTAGTACTGAATATCAATGCCACAGTGAGAAGTTCAAGCTAAAATTTAGATCCCAAGTACATGTCTGGCTACAGACTTATTAATTCATCTTCAAATAAAACACACATATATTACAGTTTCAAATGAATTTACTTTTTGACTTTATTTCATTTATTGTACCTGAGAAGTGATTTAATTCATAATAATCAATTTTTATAATGTGTTTTAAAATTTTACTTATAATTTTAAGAACTCATTATCATTCTTAGAATTCCATAGATTATTCAACTCCTTTCTTGTGTTGGTCTTGTCATTAACATCAAGCATAACATAAAGATTGGATTCAGCCCTCCTTATAGTGTTGGATATTGTTTAAAGTTTTGAAATCTAGATAGATTTCAGTACATGAGAAATTTATTTTGGCTTGATAGAATATATTTTAAGGGATATGATCCTGATATTATAACTGTTTTAGAGAAACAATGGTTTTATGTTTTTTTTACATATGTTTATCATTGAGCACACTTTGAAGGTTATGTATTTTTGAAACAAGAATTTTGACTTTAAAAAAATTTTGAATATCTAACTAAAATATCTGCTTCTTTTCTAAAAGCTGATTTTTGTGGAAATGTAAATCACCTCAAATGTATTTGATACCTTTCTAATTTGTGTATGTGTAATTTTAATTAACCTGAATATAATGATTTTCCCTCACCTGCTTTTGCTTGAAATTTAGGTGAAGCTTTGGTCCTCTATATTTATTTTTTGTTAAGAATCATTTTTTTTCTTGTTGTTAAAAAGCAGTGATTTAATGAATCTTTTCTTTTGTAGTTGGGTTGGGTCAGTAAGAAGTCAAGGAAGGGATTTGGGATTAACTTTGCTTGTTTTGGTGCTTACAAACTAAAATTTCATACTCTACTGAAACTCGTAAAGTTCTTTTTCTAAATCTGTATCTTTTGCATGTTTTGATTGTCTCATATCCTGAACCTTATCACAAGGTTAAATCTCATTTACTTGACTCTCAGCATGTTTTTCCTTTGTTTAATTTTCATATTCTGCATGCGGTTTCTCTTATTTTCCATTTATAATTTCTTTCTTAAAAATGTTTTCTTATTTTGAAAATGTTTTTTATGGAAATTCAATAATATACTTTATTTATCATTTTGGTCTTGCCACTTATGTTCTTCAAAAATTTAAATGCAAAGTCGATTGACATTAAAACTTGTCCCTTTATTGCCCTTTCTCCTCAATAAAGTCTTTGCATTCTCTTTCACGATGACCCATGATTGTCGACATCAATCACATGGCATATAGAAGAAGAATCAAATAAAATAAAAATATAGAAACACTGTAAAAGAGATCATATTTAAACCTTAAAACTTTTGGAACACTCCTTGTAAGTTTATATAATTTATATATTATTTATTATAAATTATATTTTAGAACAGGTACAAATTTTTTTTATATATATCCACTACAAATGTACATTTTGTTTCAACATTGGACTTCCAATGTCTCATCAGGTGGTGTGGAAAGGAATGGGAGACCTCTTTTCTTATATTTGGGAGTTGTGTGTGGGATGTTGGCTAGCGGTGGGGGGGTTATCTACAAGGGAATAAGTCTTGTAAATTGTCCAGAATTTTTAAGAAAGTGGTGTAGGTAGGGGATATAGTTGTTTCATGAAAGTGTGTTTAATGACCTGCCTGCCTAGCCTTTATTCTTTGGTTTTATTAGTGGGGGGGGGGAATAAGGAGGTGTAAAGGGTGGGAAAGGATGGGATTGAACCCTTTCTTTAATGTTTATTTCTACAACAATAAAATATTTTTGTATTTAAGCACAGTTTTATAATTAATCTAATTTTGTATATTTAACCTTAATTTTGAATTTAGGAAATTACTTTTTTCTATAAAACTTTAAATTAGATTTGATTATAATTTGTGGTGCGTAATAGATAAAATTTGATATAAGAGGGTTGTTAGTACTAATTTATATATTAGATATATAATTATATAAACTAATATTATTAGTTTATATAATTTTATATCTAATTTAAAAAAATCATTTCATTATATAGTTAGCCAGGTCTAACTTAATTGATAAATTACCTGAAAACGTGTTCTCTAATTTGAATTTTTACATGGACAAAAAAATATAATTTTATTTAAAATATATTACATTATAAAATGAAATTGTAAAAATTGAAATAATTGAGGCTACTTTTCAAGTATGTTGTTTTATTTCAGTATATATTATGTGTATCATCAGTATTTTATTTTAATGATCTCATTATTGAGTAGCATTCATCAGTCTTGAGATCATGGAATTTTGGTTTAATTGGTGGCGTGGCACAACATCTATTGTAACTGTACAGATCTGCAAAGGAGAGATGGTCTTGGCTGCAGCAATGACCCTTAAAGACAACTCTGTCCTCTCTAGAGTCCAGGGTTTTAAAGAAAATTGGTAGTTACCCATACAACATGTCTCCTTTCTCCATGGAAAGGGCAGGGACTGATATTGTTCGGTACTGGTGTTATCACAAGTGTTGCTAGAATAAGGTTAGGTGTAACGTTGAATTGCTTTGGGGGCTCTGGATCCAGATTTATCCTCAAGGTATACTTCTAAAGCCTTTTTCATAAATGAGTACAGCTGCTTGGTTTTCCTTCTGTTAGATGAGTTGCCATCTGAGGCTGATGAGTTCCATCTATCTGAAAGCTTATGGCCATATCACATTGAAACACAGGTTCTTGTTCAATCACCAAAGTTAAACAATGTCAAGTCTTGTCAGTAACCTACTTGGGAATACCAGATGCTGTAAGCATAGATGTGCAGGTAGTGTAATGGATAACAGCTCAGAACTGGAAATTAGAGAGCTGAATTCAAGTTGCATTTGTTATATTTACTAATGTGCAAATACTCTTGGGAAAGATATGAATCCACCTCTTCTACACCCAGCTATGGGTTAATTAGTAGGGCTGGTATTATTATCACTACAAATACTATTACAATCTAAAAATATTTTAAGGCTTTAAATAACCTGCAAAAGATTGATAAAGTGTAAAAAAAAACCCAAATAAATTCATCTACTTAAAACTTATATTGAAATAACTTATTTTGATCAATATCGTTAGATTTTTGCTTTATTATATTTCATCTTATTTTTGTTCTCTTAGCATTAGACATTTTATGATTGTGATTAATAGAAAGATTTCCCATTCATTTCAAAACATGAACAAATGTTTTGTTTAATATCAGTGATCAGATTATTTGGGTTATTCGTTCTCATTTTTCCTTATTCTCACCTCGTATTTGCCTTTCAACAAATGCCATGTTTCCCTTGCTATTTATTTTCAGTTAGAAAAAACACAGACTCAGTTAAGAAACTCAGAGCAGCAGTATAATTCGCTGCAAGAGAAATACCAAGAGGTGAGTCAAAGTTGTTAATATTTTGTCACTGCTTTTTATGTTGTTAGCTTTCTTCAACACTGAGCAGTATTAGTTAACAGTGTCAAGTGTTTTCTCAACATAACCTGATCTTCAGAATATTTTATAGTGAAGTGTATCAAAAGCATTTTTATTTTTGAAGAAATCCTGTATGTTTATAAAACCTATATAATGATCTTTATATTATTATATATTGTGAGAGATGAAGTTTGTAAAGTTTTCAAGTTTAGATTCTCGTCTGTTTTGTGTTTGAAAGCATGATGATAAAAAATTATGACTTTTATTTCAAGAGACAAGGAAACCAGTTTTGGACAGTTGGGTCAGATGTTTTATATTAAATAATAATGATAAAATGTATAGCTAAAAAGTATTGATGAAAGATATTACATAGTATTGATAAAGTGTACAGCTAAAAAGTATTGATGAAAGATATTACATAGTATTGATAAAGTGTACAGCTAAAAAGTATTGATGAAAGATATTACATAGTATTGATAAAGTGTGCAGCTAAAAAGTATTGATGAAAGATATTACATAGTATTGATAAAGTGTACAGCTAAAAAGTATTGATGAAAGATATTACATAGTATTGATAAAGTGTACAGCTAAAAAAAATTGATGAAAGATATTACATAGTATTGATAAAGTGTACAGCTAAAAAGTATTGATGAAAGATATTACATAGTATTGATAAAGTGTACAGCTAAAAAGTATTGATGAAAGATATTACATAGTATTGATAAAGTGTACAGCTAAAAAGTATTGATGAAAGATATTACATAGTATTGATAAAGTGTACAGCTAAAAAGTATTGATAAAAGATATTACATAGTATTGATAAAGTGTATAGCTAAAACGTATTGATAAAAGATATTAAAACATATTGATAAAATGTATAGTTAGTACTTATAAAAGATATTGTTAAATAGTACTGATAAAATGTATACTTAAGCAGTATCTATAAATTGTATAGTTGAACATTATTGATAAAAAATGTTAAATAGCCTTGATATAATAGTAAAATTAATAATATACTGGAGTTGTGAGTTTTAAAAATGGAGATACTTTTGATTTACATCCTTTTGAAATCTAAAATTTTCAATGAAATTAGCATACATATTAAAATGTTAATTTATCATTTAAATATATTTTTATAGAATTGTTCTAAGCCATCATCTCAAATCAGAGGTATACTACTACTTCTACTACTACATGTATATAATGGATTGTTGCTTGTATTCAAGTATGTCTGTCTATTGGAGTAGCTAGCCAATCCCCTTTGCAGACGCCTGCTCAGGCACATTTGTGTTTGTTCAACACCCACAAAGCCCATCTGTGGTTAATACTGCAACAATACTGCATATATTAGTTACAGTTTCTGGAAGAGAACACTTTATCTGGCTTGATCAACAGTCTGAACAAGCTCAGTACGCTCAAAACCTTGCTCACAATGATTTGTGACTTTATGCCAGCACAACTATCAGTGACTTTCAAATAGTCCATCGACCACCCAGTTTCACTCACAAGGCTTGGGTCAATCTGTAGTATGGTTTTCAGGTGCTTTCCAAAGGTGATCCATGCTGGGATAACTTCCTCAGGCTGATAGCATCAAGAAGTTACTATCTTGACAAATTATCCAAGGTGAGATTCAAACCTGGGTCTCATGGTCAAAAAGCGAATATTCTAATCACTAAAAGGAATATTATTTCTAGATGTGTGTATTGTATGGATAGTCAAGTCTAGTGCATTCATCTATTCTTACTTAAAAATACATAAATCTTAAATAAAAATATTATAAAAGAAATGGCTCAGTAAATATCTGTGCATAATATAGCCATGTTATTTAAACTGTGAGCTGTTTCCTATATATATATATATATATATATATATATATATATATATAGCTTTAATAGTAATAAATTGATAAAATTTAAAACAGAAAACAACTGGTTTTGTTCCCACTTATCAAAGTTTTTAATTGGGAGAACTTACTGTAAAATATAATAGGTATGTGAGATGAATTAGTCAATGACGGGAAAGGGGAATGAACTACTAGAGACTGATTACACAAGACCCAACAAACACTCTTGCTGTTTACACAGCAACGGTCTGCAAGACCTGATGTAAACAGACTCCAGAACTTTCAAATGAAAAAGTGAATGTGAATTGGCCAATTCTCTTTTATAAACTTCTCTCAAAATTACATGAATTAAAAAAGAAAAATCTAGATGATTAAATATTTATTCAATGCTAACATTTTTAAAATAGTAAAAATAAATTTTATATATATGTTATCTTTTATACCTCAGCAAAGCAACAGATTTAATAGATATAATAAAAAATTGCTTTGTAGAATAAAGAACAAAACATTCATGTCTTTCACAAAACAGAAGATTTTTTTTCACTTGTTATATTACTAAAGAGATCTGACAGTTATGCAGGCATCCTTTGATTAAAGCACATTCAATTAGTGCACTAAAATTTTTATACACCAAAATTCGATTTGTACATACATAATACTTGATTAGTGTGGTAGAATGGTCTTCAGTTTAACCATAGTAATTGAAAATCATTTTTTTTGTCAATTTACCAATGTACACATCAGCTGCACTATTCAAGAGATTTCCATTGCTATCCTTGCCTTTTATTTTTTTGACTAATTTAGATTGAGAAGAAATATATGTTTAGAAGTATATGATATAAAAATTTTTATATATTGTGGATACTTAATAATAAAAGTAGTGAAAACAAAAACCTCAAGAAACTAAAACAAATTGTCTAGACTATATACTCAGACCAAAGTTATAACTACGAAGGTTATTCAATAAATAAGGTGAATTTTTCGAATACAGATAGAAGCTTACTTTTTTTTAATTTCTATTTTTCAACATAATCTCCCAGGAGTGTCTCACATCTTTCCCATCTGTGCACAAGCTTCCGTATTCCCTCAGCGTAAAAATCTTTGGACTTTTGATTTCATTGTCACTTTCAAATTTCTTTAAACAATTTAGCCCACTTGTAGACATTTTTTTTGGCTGAAATATGTGGCACCATACACAGTTGACATTCTCCTATGAATTTCAACTGGTTTGCAACCTTCAGCAACCAAAAACTTGATAACTGACCTCTGTTCAATCCTGGAGCGTGCTTCTTGGTCGGCCATCTTTGTTAATCTCCAAAACTCTGGTTTTTTTTTCAATCTGTAAAAAAACATTAAATCCCTTTGAAAAAGAAGTAAAGGAAAAAAAAAGTAAGCTTCTATCTATATTAGAAGTCCTTATACCGAAAAATTCACCTTATTTATTGAATGACCCTCGTATATTCTTACAATTGCCTTGACCCAGATACAGCTATAAAAAAAGATTGAAATTTGAAAGTTTTAACATTTCATTTTCAGCCTTTCCTACTTATGTATAATTATAAGCAATATTTGTGTTTGTATATTCCCCCTACATCTTCCTACACATATAATTACATCAACAAAAACATTTCTTCAGTTTGGTGAAGTCCTAAAGGACAAGATGATCACACAAAAAAATGTTTCTACTTTGTCATTAATTTTTCTAATAGATGATACATCTCTTGTCATTTCTAACCTCTTCACTTTTATTAATACTTTTTGTTGGCACCATTGTCATGTTAATTCCTTTTAGGTAAATTCAGTTTATGAAGAAAAATTAAAGGTAAGTTGGGTATTGGGTTTTCATAGTTATTTTTTTAGTCTTTTTCCTTTCCTGCCTTTTGCATAACTAATGCATTTTGTGCTTCAAAGTCTCCCTAACTTCTTTGACTAATTCTTGTCCTCATCATTTGTATTTCTTAACTAACATAATCAGCATCAGCTTTGCCATTCACTTTGAAACTATATTTTCAACAAATCAATTAGTGGACCTTTTTAAAACAATATATTAACATTTTCGTTTTTTTTTTTTTTGTTTTCTTTTTTTTGAGTGATGACTGATTTTACTCCCAATAATGGTCAGGATCAACGAAACAAGATAGATTGTTGTCTATTCTCTTTGTCATTTATTAATAAGACTGTACAGAAATTGTTTGCAATAGAATCATGCGGGGGAGAGTTTAATTATTTTCTCAAACGCATCAGTATTAGATACATTAGTTACTGCAACCAGAAATTTAACTTGATTCCATTTTTAAAATTGTTGTAAATTGACAATTTCCAGGAAGGTGGGCATGTAATACTACTAAATGGAGAGTGTGGAAGTCTGATTAGAGTTCCACAGGCAATGCTTTATGACCTTTTACATTACAAATTTAACTATACTCAACTGTCTGTCAAAGGAATGAAAAATTTTTGCAGATTTTGACATCGTTCTGGGGGATTTTATTTTTTTGTTTAAATCTGGGAATTCATTTTGCTCATGCTAAGTCTTGAAAAGAAAACATTGCATAAAATTTACTATTTTTTATCTTTTTTGCATTTTGCTTTTTTTATAATGTACTCTTTTAACCTTTGTAATTTTTTAATTTGGGAAGAAACTGAATGTTAAAGTAGCATTTACATAACCCTGATGACCTTGTTACAAACTTGGCTAAATCCAAATAACCATTTTGTGGCACTGCATATTTCTGAAGCGAAACATCGGATACTGGTAATTGGTCACTTCTCACTTGACTTTAAAATTGCTTTACTTCTAACCACTTTTGTGATTATGAGCTTGAAAATTTAAACATTTTGGTTTTCATTTATTATTTTTGTATTTAAAAGTATATTAATTTCCCTGTAAATGAAGCTATCAAGAAAAGGTATTTTAAATGATTTACTACTTGATTGTATATGCATTGTAAGGCATGTTTTGATTTTAACAAATCTATTCTTAATTAAGATAGGCAAAATAACCTCTTCAACAGCTGAAAAATAGATTGAGTAAAACGTTAATAACAGCACTGATACAAGCACAAGGCAAGAGAACTCAATCTGCTCTGCTATTTAATCCATAGTTGGGGGAGAAGAAATAACTTTCCTAATAGTATTTGTTCAAAAGTAAATGTAACGAACTTAGGCTGGATTTAAACTCAGCTTGCCAATCTCTCTTTCTGAGTTGCAAAATGTTCCTCTACCTGTTCATTCTGCAGTCAATAGTGAACTAATTATACAAGAGTGAATTTTGTCACACAGGCTCGCTTGCTTTCCAAATCATTTAGCATTTTTGTGTGCTGAGAGGAATTTTTGAGTCTGAAAAATTGATTGGCCAAAACGTTGTGTTAACAATAGCTGTGTCCAGAAAATTTTGGATATGGGCAGATTACATTTTAAATAGGAGAAAAAGTATATATTTAAAGAGATATTAAAACCAAAAAACACCATTAGATATCCCCTAGTTTCAGAGGATAAATAATTTTTGATAAACTGGAGTTGTCTCCCTTGTACTTTTTAATTGAAATGCTGTATTTAATATTCCACTTTCAAGCTCTTAACATATTGCAATAAAAATATTCCATTGACTATTCTTTCTGGTTTTACTACTTTGTAGTAAATGCACAATATGCATAATCTTGTATTTGTTCAAAAATATAATGTACAGGAGGATGGTAAGTATAAAATAACATTCTTGCTCATCAGTATTCACATCTTTATCAGAACATTAAAAGTATCTGATATATATAATTGAATTACAAGAAGTTCTTATGACTATTTGCTAGCAAAACAACTTTCCCCATAGTCTTACCAGACTGTAAGTGTTAGGATGTTGGATAATGGAGGACAGAACAGCTTAGACCAAGCAGTCAGAGGGATTTGCAGATATTTCAGTGTTAGGATGGTGATGAGAAGGGGTGTAGGTCAGAGTAGGCAGTTAGGAAGTTTTTTTTTTTCTTCTTTTCTGTTATGTCACAGATGGTACATATATAAGTGTATTTAGGTAAATGGAGAAAAAAAAAGTCCTAACTTTTACTACCTGAAGATCTGCAGAAGAAACCATAGTAGTGGATGAAATGTTCGGATTTCTATTTACAACATTTTAAAAATGTATGTATTAGGTATGGATTTTTCATTTATTAATCCAACATATTTTAGTTTAATTTACTCAAATATGGGTTTTCATTAAATTTAATGTTTAAGCAATAAATCTCACACACACACACACACACACACGAGTGCGATGTATAAATTGTCGTCTAAATTATTCAATATGAAAATCATGCTGATATCTCATTTTAACAGATATATTTACCAAAATTACAAAAACATATCTTGAAACACTAAAGAGGAAATTTATTCAATAAAATTGCCATTGACTTTATCCATAGCCTCCAGTTGACTCCAGAATATTTTGCGACTTTTCTGGACAATCTTCTTTTGTGGAATGATGTGATAAACCTTGTCTTCAGTTAATCTTTGATGTTACAAGGAGTTATGGTGGTCTCTTACTCAACTGCATCCCACACATAATAATCAAAGGGATTGCAGTCTGGGGAGTTAGGTAGCCAGATGTAAGGGGTGATGTAGTCGCAGAGATTGTCTGACAGCCATAACTGTCTTCTTCTTGTGTGGCATGGTGCAGAGTCCTGTTGCCAGAGATAGGGTCTTTCAGCAGCCAACCTCTTAACTCAGGGCAGTACTACCTCCTCAAGGCACTTGATGTAAGTCTCCATGTTGAGTCGGAGGTCCTGTAGGAAAATGAATAGAAGGATATCAATGCCATCACTAGTGATCACTCCAAACACTTTCATAATCACCATTAGACTCATCCAACTCATTCCAAATCTTCTGCACTTTCCTCAGATTGACACCCAAACACTCTGAAATGTTCATATTAAAGCTTCTGGTGTAAATGCCAAGCCATGCCTAAGGCCATTTCCAAATTTCTGACAGCATGAATTGTGTCATGGTGCTCTTTTTCTCACACATGGTGCCCAACTGACCCTACTATACTATGCAGTCAACAAAATCAAAAACTAACGTGCATACACAAAATTAAAAATATAAAATTACAACAATTTACCCATCCTGCCCTCTGTGTACACACACACACACACACACACGCATATAAGTATATTGGCTCTTATTTTTGTCTAGCCTGTCAAAAACTTTTAATAGGTATGAGGAGTTGTTTCTTTTGGGTATTTTGGTTGTCTTTGTTGTTTTTTTTTATGCCAGCATAATGCTTGAGACATATTAAGCAATTCTGCACTCATCATCGTGAGTTTGGTCAATATACTGCCCAAGATTGTACATTTTTTTTCTCCTGTGGGTATATAAAATCGTCATTACAGTAAACAATATTGGATGCCTGAAGATTGTGTTATTGCACACACAAAACTTATAGTGCCTAGTGAGAAGAAACATTTTATTGGGAATAATGTATATAAGAATATAAATCTGTGCTCTGGACTTTTGTTTTCAAATATCTCCTTTTCTAAAAGAATTACTCTTATCCCAAGCCAAGATACATGACTACAAAAATATTCTTTTATAATTTTTTAAATTAAGAGGACAATTAAACTCATGAACTCATGTTATTCTAAATATATAACACCTAAATTAATCCTAAACTATATTAATTTAAATACTAATTTGTACCAAAAAACAAAAAAAAATTCTAAAATGTAAAACCCTTGCATTTGTCTTGATAAAGTCCCACAGAGGGTGAAACATGTCAGCTAAGTTTTTCTTTTGTCTTTATTCAATGATATATATATTTATAATGTTCAAATAATTAAATCTTCTCATTGTATATTTGATGATGTCTGTTTTGTTTTGTTTTGTTATGGATTACTTTTTTGAGAACTGAAGAATGGACTGTCTGAAATGTTAACAAAAGCAACTATACAAAAAAGATATATAAGCATCCGAACAATGTTGGACTATTTTCAAAATTATAGTCAATAGGATATAATCATGTTCATTTTTTTTCTTTCCAGGTTGAGCTAACTAAGAACCAAGAAATAATTAAACAAAGAGATGATGAGATAGCCGTTTTACGTGAGGACCTTAAGGAATTGAAGAAAAGGCTCATCAAATTAATACGGTAAGCCACATAAAACATTTAAGGAAGAAAAATCTTGACTGAATAGTTTTCTTGGTTCCTCAACTTCATGAATACTAGATTATCAGCTATAATACTAGTGCAATACTAGATTATCAGCTACATCTTAAGTTGTTTTGTTTGTCCAATAATAGATATCCTGGGGTACTTAGTTTGTCCAGTGTTAGATATCTCAGGGTACGCTGTTCGTCCAGTAATAGATATCCTGGAGTACGCTGTTCGTCCAGAAATAGATATCCTGGAGTACTTTGTTCGTCCAGTAATAGATATCTTGGGGTGCTTTGTTTGTCCAGTAATTGGTATCTTGGGATATGCTGTTTGTCCAGTAATTGATATTTTGGGGTACTTTGTTTGTCCAGTAGTAGATATCTTGAGGTATTTGTTTGTCAAGTAATAAATATCTTGGGGAACAAACTTTGTCCAGTAATAGATATCCAGAAGCACTTTGTTTGTCCAGTAATAGATATCCTGGGGTATTTTGTTCGTCCACCAATAGATATCCTGGGATACTTTGTTTGTCCAGTATTAATTATCCTGGGGTACTTTGTTTGTCCAGTATTAATTATCCTGGGGTACTTTGTTTGTCCAGTATTAATTATCCTGGGGTACTTTGTTTGTCCAGTAGTAGATATCTTGAGGTATTTGTTTGTCAAGTAATAAATATCTTGGGGAACATACTTTGTCCAGTAATAGATATCCAGAAGCACTTTGTTTGTCCAGTAATAGATATCCTAGGGCACTTTGTTCATCCAGTAATAGATATCCTGGGTTATTTTGTTCGTCCACCAATAGATATACTGGGGTACTTTGTTTGTCCAGTATTAATTATCCTGGGGTACTTTGTTTGTCCAGTATTAATTATCCTGGGGTACTTTGTTTGTCCAGTATTAATTATCCTGGGGTACTTTGTTTGTCCAGTATTAATTATCCTGGGGAACTTTGTTTGTCCAGTATTAATTATCCTGGGGTACTTTGTTTGTCCAGTAGTAGATATCTTGAGGTATTTGTTTGTCAAGTAATAAATATCTTGGGGAACATACTTTGTCCAGTAATAGATATCCAGAAGCACTTTGTTAGTTCAGTAATAGATATCCTAGGGCACTTTGTTCATCCAGTAATAGATATCCTGGGGTATTTTGTTCGTCCACCAATAGATATTCTGGGGTATTTTGTTCGTCCACCAATAGATATCCTGGGGTACTTTGTTTGTCCAGTATTAATTATCCTGGGGTACTTTGTTTGTCCAGTAGTAGATATCTTGAGGTATTTGTTTGTCAAGTAATAAATATCTTGGGGAACATACTTTGTCCAGTAATAGATATCCAGAAGCACTTTGTTTGTCCAGTAATAGATATCCTAGGGCACTTTGTTCATCCAGTAATAGATATCCTGGGTTATTTTGTTCGTCCACCAATAGATATCCTGGGGTACTTTGTTTGTCCAGTATTAATTATCCTGGGGTACTTTGTTTGTCCAGTATTAATTATCCTGGGGTACTTTGTTTGTCCAGTATTAATTATCCTGGGGTACTTTGTTTGTCCAGTATTAATTATCCTGGGGTACTTTGTTTGTCCAGTATTAATTATCCTGGGGTACTTTGTTTGTCCAGTATTAATTATCCTGGGGAACTTTGTTTGTCCAGTATTAATTATCCTGGGGTACTTTGTTTGTCCAGTAGTAGATATCTTGAGGTATTTGTTTGTCAAGTAATAAATATCTTGGGGAACATACTTTGTCCAGTAATAGATATCCAGAAGCACTTTGTTTGTCCAGTAATAGATATCCTAGGGCACTTTGTTCATCCAGTAATAGATATCCTGGGGTATTTTGTTCGTCCACCAATAGATATCCTGGGGTACTTTGTTTGTCCAGTATTAATTATCCTGGGGTACTTTGTTTGTCCAGTACTAATTATCCTGGGGTACTTTCGTTTGTCCAGTACTTAATTATCCTGGGGTACTTTGTTTGTCCAGTATTAATTATCCTGGAGTACTTTGTTTGTCCAGTATTAATTATCCTGGGGTACTTTGTTCGTCCAGTATTAATCATCCTGGGGTACTTTGTTTGTCCAGTAGTAGATATCTTCAGGTATTTGTTTGTCAAGTAATAGATATCCAGAAGCACTTTGTTTGTCCAGTAATAGATATCCTGGGGTATTTTGTTCGTCCACCAATAGATATCCTGGGGTACTTTGTTCGTCCAGTATTAATTATCCTGGGGTACTTTGTTTGTCCAGTAGTAGATATCTTGAGGTATTTGTTTGTCCAGTAATAAATATCTTGAGGTATTTGTTTGTCCTGTAGTAGATATCTTGGGGTACTTTGTTTGTCCTGTAGTAGATATCTTGGGGTACTTTGTTTGTCCTGTAGTAGATATCTTGGGGTACTTTGTTTGTCCAGTAATATATAATTTTCAGCATCTGTTTTAGATTTTCATGTGAGCCAGCAAACCAATTGTTGTACCAGAAGAGTTTTTGAACCTGCAATTGTTAGTGCTGCACCTAAAAATTAACAATTTCATTTTGCTCCTACAAATTTTGTAAATACTGTCATTTTATTAGCTATAATATCTTATCTTCTTCTTATTCCAACATGATATTAATTTTATCATTGTTGTTTAGGAAATTTTGTTCAGTTATTTCATTAAATGAAAATTTCGTAAGTAGGATCATTTCTGAAGAAAAAATTTGATCATTGTAGACAATTACTCCAAATAGATTGAAGCTATCCCTATGAGTGCTTTGAATTCTTCAGCAACTATTGAAAACCTTTTTTCTTTTTTTCTGCTGAATCAGAGGATACAACTTTCATTACCTGACCCAAAGATTGGAATCATGAACCCCATGTAATGAGATGCACTTAACTAACATTTTTTTCTGTTTAGAAGAATTTATTGACATGAAATATTACCTATATGGGCACTAGAATGAGAACAATCTATCCTAATATATTGCAAAATAAAAAATAGCTTGAAATTCTCAGAAGGTTACTGAATACAACAGATATCCTTTTGTTTTCTTTTTTTTTCCTAAGTGTTGTGGTGTATTACCCACATAAGATAATGGACTCGTCATAGGACTATATGTAGCTGAGGGTTATTAATGCTCGGTGTGTTTCTGAGACTCTGTGGAGACTCTAGTAATGTTCACTGACTTACAGTACAGTACTGTATTCTCTTTTAGCTTTTCTATGTATATATCTTGTATTGTTGTATTGTTTTGTCTAATATATGTCTAAACCTACATTTGCATTTGTCTTATTATTGATGGTTCTAATTTAGGTCCACATCACTAAGCAAGACAATAAAGCTACTAAGATGCTGGAGGCTACTGAATATGAAAGACTATAAAACAAAAAGAAGTTATTAAGAACAATAAAAGAACAGAAATTAAGAAGACAAGATCATGATTGACTTTGCATTTAGATTTTTGAAGATCAAACTTGCATGGTAAGCAAGAAGCTAGAAGAGAGTTCTCTAAATACATAGCAGAAGCACTCAATATTCAGTGGATAAAAATGGTAGACTTGATAATTCTTAATCTCAGAAACAGACCAAAATGTTTTAACCAGAATAGCCAAGATGAAAACCCTAGTTTGATTAATGTTCAGAAAGGTGGTTAAAAGTTCTCAGTCTGACCTATTTCCCCAAATCTGATCAAATGACTAAACATGAACGTATTTTTAAAAATCTCTTTAAAAATCTCTTTTTGTTCAAAGCAAAAGCTTTTCAGCTCTACCTCATATAATAATTTTTCATTTCAAAATTTTAAAATGAATTAAGTCAAGTAACTAAGATGAGTACAAGAGTCTAAATAGATTCATATAAAATAATAAATTCAAATTGATTGATTGATTGATTTTATACACCTTATCAACCCCTTGCAGGCTATTTAAAGCCAGAAAATATTGGGTTGTCTGGAAAGTTCATGATAATCTATTGAATGGGTGAAGAGGCTCATCCCTTGTTTCCTGTTTCGGCTTTCTCTTTTCCAATCTTTTACTCTTTTCCATTCTTTTCCTCTTTTTTTTTTTCAATTGGAGTAGATAGACTAAACTATTGCCCGGTTCACACTCCACGCACGTCTATTGAACGGGTGAAGAGGCTCATCCCTTGTTTCCTGTTTAGGATGTGGTTTTTCCAGCTTTCTCTTTTCCAATCTTTTCACTCTTGTGTAGCCCCCTGCACATCAGTGGCGTTACCGCCTTGCTCGGGGTGATATGATTAAAAAAAAAACTTTTAATTGTTCATGTTTCAACATATTAGAACACGTCAAATTTATTGACAGATATAATATGCTTACATTTCTGATTAGAGTATGCTTCAAACTATCTTTCAAGAAAGAAATTTTTTTGCATTTTTATGAAAATGGAAGATTATAAAGTACATTTTAGACATTTCATGCTTTTTTATTTCTGTAAAAGTTGTTTCCTTTTTGTTGCTTGCAAGGCATTTTTGATTTTACAGAAATAAAAAAGCATGAAATGTCTGAAAATGTACTTTATAATCTTCCATTTTCATTATCTCCTACATTCTGAGAATTCTCCAAACAATTTCATCCTTGCCTATGCTGGGCACTGATGGTAGAATAAAAAGAGTGAAAGAAACATCTTCAAATGTCACTTTCAAACCCAAGGTTATTATGGAATTCAGTCTAATTTTTGCAAAAATTAGATTTCTATTTCAAAAGAATTTCTTTTGTTAGTTGTTGTCTGCTGTGATGAGGTTTTTTCTCTTTTTTTTTTTAGAGAAAAAGATACTTTATGGAAACAGACTGACAGATTGGTTTACTCTCAGAAAATGGAAGCAATGAAGAAGTGGATGGACAATAATGAGGTCAACAATTGTCTTCGTTGTAAATCTGCCTTTTCATTTACTCTGAGAAAGGTAAGTGCTCAATAGGTCAACATCTATCAGCATTTATCCATCACACCCAATAGTGCATAGCACAGCAACTTTTTGTTGCTGTTTCTGTAACAAACTATTTTTTATGGGGCAAGGTTGTTAGCCCTGCACCCAACCCTCAAAGCTGGAGGACCGGTGGAGCATTCTTGGTCCTTACGTTTACAGCACCTGGTATTCCCAAATGGTCACCCATTTAAGTACTGACCAGGCTCGGTGTTGCTTAACTTTGGTGATCGGACGGGAACCAGTGTATTCAACACGATATAGCCGTAGACAATAGGTGCTGTAGTGAAATTCCATGTCTAACTATTTATAAACGTTTTGCTTACTGAGACATAATAATTATTAACAAATTCTGTGTGGGTATGTAGAATCGAATGACAAAATGGAAAAAAATTCTATGTAGCTTTCAACTACTTGCACAATCAGAATAAATCATAACAATTCAACATTAAAAAGAAGTCAAGACAACAAAAGCAATCAAAAGTAAATAACCATCTTTAGAACCACTTACATACCAAAGATATTAAATTACACCAAGCTTTATATAAATAAGAATAAAACTGGTACACAATAGCAGATTGAAAAATAAGTCCTGACAAGAGAGAACATCATAATAATGCCTTCACAATACTTTGAAGTCAGCATGACTCTGCTCAGTTAAGTGGCAAATTTATCTGCATTAATACTATTAACTCTCTATTTCAATATTGAGCACTTTACAACAAAAAACTTGCTTGCTAAAACATCTCTTTTTCAGTAAACCACTGAAAAAAATAACATCCTTGACACTAAGCATCATCTCAACTCAACATTATATATACAACCACTCTTGCCTGGGATGTAGTAAAATTATTAAAAACTCATGTGATCTAAAACATCATGTGAAAATCCATCAGGCTGCATGCACCAAGCCAATAATTGCTACTCATAACAACAATTCAGTAGTTAATTTTATCTGTTTTATCTGAAATATATATGCAAATTTCTCTCCATGCTTAAAAATAATTTTTGTAGAGATGTCAGGTCCATATCATCCAAACAATATAATCATAAATATGCAAATATGAGTCTTGCTTAATAATGAGTTGACTGCTACCATATCTAAATCTAAATCTATCCTTATTTATAAATGGAACTTTGTGTGTGTGTGTCCGTTACCTATAGACTCTGAAACGGCTGAACCGATTTTCTTGAAAATTTACACAGTTGTACTATAAGCGTCTGTGAGTGTTCTTAGCTAGGTTTTGTGTCAAGGTACCCCCAATAAATATCGAAAATTGATAATCGAAAAAATCGGGTTATAGAAGGAGTGTTCTGATTTTAATCAAATTTGATACACTCATAGACAAAGACATAAGAAACGATATTCAGAAGTTTCAAGGTTGCAGTTCTTACAATAGTGCAGAAAATCGATAATATATATATATAAAAGTCAAGATGTTTGTGTGTTCGTCTGTTTATCTGCCTGTATGTCTGTATTTTTTCAGCCCTTTTATTTTAGCTTTTGCTTCGGGTTTGGCTCTAAGTAGGTATAATTGTAGTTCTTAGTCTCAGCCATGATACCATTTACTCTGAGGACTTATTTAGCCTTCAAAATTCAGTTTACAACGAAAAAAACTTATTTGATATTGATACCAGGAAATAAAAATTTTTCTTTCAGTCTACAGTTTCGCTTTAACTGGAAACAACTATTGCTTTTTAGTCTTTCGTGCCAACGTCCAAAGAGTCTGAGCTCCAGGACCATGGATTAGTTTTAAAGCTTTCATTACATCCGAGCAACCCTGGTCTATACTGCTAGTTAAGAATATAAACTAAAATATAAAGTAACAAAAAGCTCAATGTCAAAGTTCACAGAGATTAACTATAATAATACAGAATGTGGCAAAAGCAATACCCTTTTATTTTTTTCTAACTGAGGTGGATGTGATAATCTGGAGCCATTGAGTGGCCATCACAATCATCAGTCTTAGCACCACCAGACTTTTTATTGTGGGCTGTACTTACAAGATCTTATTTACAGGCTCAAACAGAAAACAATTCCCAAATTAAAACAAGCAATTTCTGATTAATTTTCTAAAATTAATGTAAAAATGAGTCAAATATTTTTTTAAAGTTTTGCTGATAGGCTTCACTGATGTATTGAATATGAAGGGAAGCATTTTCAACATGTTAAGTAGTTCGTTAATCATAATAAATTCATATGGTTTTCATGTGACAATACTTACAAATTCTTTTAAACTTCTGTAATTTATTTTTTTTTCAATAAAAGTTAATAAATAAAAAAGTAAGTTACTTTTACAGCACTGTATTATTAGCACAATAATATCATTAATTAATCATTAATTAATAACTTACTTAAATAACTTACTTAAATAACTTACTTAAATAACTTACTTAAATAATATCATTAATTAATCATTAATTAATAATTAATAGCACTGTATTATTAGCACAATAATATCAAAATACTCAGTGCTTAGTTTCATGTAATAAGTCATCAGGGAGATAAAAAATACTTTGCCTGGTGATTGTTATTGCATGAAACTCTAGTGAATTTTTATATTATTGTATTAATAATACTTAGATATATATATATATATATATATATATATATATATATATATATATATACACACACTATTGGCCATAATTATTAGGCCACTCCAGTGTTTTAAAAAAATTATGTATTTCATACTATTTTTTAGTATTTATTGCCAAGTGAATAATTGTAAATGAAAATAGAATGGTTCTTTTTTTTTAATACTGCAATAACATGTGTATCAAATGATACACATGTTATTGGAATGAAATGTTGACAGAAACTACGGCGTGGTCAGAGTTTCCGAGAGAGCAGAGCTGTCTGGTAGTGCAAGATCTGGGATGGAAGTGAAGCAGAGGTCTAGTAGTGAGTCCCTTTCATTAGGGTTGTCAGGAGAAACACGTGGGGAAGTCCACCACTTGTGTAAGGGATTGGGTGATTGAAAAATTCATGGTGTGGACAACAGCAAGGTCAGTGACAGTTTTCCAGCCACTTGGTGTGGTGGGCGTTAAAGTCACCAAACACAAATATATGGGCAGAGGGATGGGAAGAAATGGCTTTGTCGATATTGTCAGAGATGCTGTCAAGTAATGAACAGTCAGAGGAGGAAGGAAGGAGAGCGGTAGAGAAAGAAGAGATAGCTTATTGAGCTTAGAAGTGAGAGATGGAAGCACATAAACGAATGATCCAGGGATTCAAGAGATGTCACCCTAGCTAGGAGGAGGTGATCGCTGATATACACACCAAGCTCAAGCATATGAACATTGGAGTTCTTCCTGAAGAGGGGAAGGTAGCCAGGAACGTAAAGCTCAGAAGAGGGGATAGAAGGGTCAAGGTTAGTTTCATATAGGGCTAAGATATCAGGTGAGTTAGTGTGAAGGAATGATTCAACGCTGAGAAAGTTAGTGCGGATACCACGTATGTTAGTGAAAGAGACACAGATGGGTTTGGGCATTTTCAGACTAGCTGGTTTAGTTTTGCTATTATGTTTGCTTTTTTTCATAGTGATTTGGTTAAGGAGAGGTCTAGAGTAGAATCAGTCAGTCACATGTTTGCAGCATGTGAAAAATGGAGACTGGCGTGGCCTACAACATAATGTGGCCTCGGGGTTGCCCACCAAACGTTCATGCAGGGACGTCCGTCCATGCGCGATATGGCACTACAAGAATCCCGGTATTATTCAACTATTGATCAGAGCAGCCTCTCAAGATGCTATGCAAGAGTTCGGGCTCCTAACTACCAGGCGGAAGCAGCAACCAGGAAACTGCCAACCCAGTACCCTCAGAATGAAAAGACGTTGCCACCATATTCATAACTGCAAAGAGCTTCCAGCTGAACTAACACTAGGATCGAAGAAGGGGGATGAACCGGGAACCCCTTCCTAAACAAGAAACAAGGTGATCACTTCTACTCTTATTCAAAAGAAGGGGGTGGAGTGTGAAACCGGGTGATAGTAGGAACTATCTACTCCAATTAAAGAAAAAGAAAAGAGTAACTGAAATTTACTAACAACACTTTCATGATTAAGGTTGTTTGACTCGTCTTGAACCTTTTAAAACTCTCAAACTTGAAATAAACCTCATCACTTGATAAGACACAGATAGTGTTGAAACAAAATGGCTACTTTTGTAATGATATTATAGCATATTCATGTTATAAATTCTAAATAAATAAAATATATGTGTGTGTGTGTGTATATATATATATATATATATAGTCATCCGCAGATAAATCTGTTTCACTGTATCACAGCTCATCAGTACAGTTAGACTCTAATTGCTTTTTAACCCAGGATTGAAACCTGGCTGAATTGGCATCAGTCTGCGATTCTACCTCTGAGCTATGGGTGCTTGGTAGAAGGAGGCAGACTTTTTAGCATGTATATTATCATTATATATATATATATATATATATATATATATATATAAATAGGGCACCTCGGCATGGTGTAATGTTTAGCAAGCTCATCTTGCTGGAATCATTATAACTGAGTAGTGACTTCGATCCTCACTGGGTACCCCCTACTTTCGGCCATGTGTTACGTCTAAGCTACACTTAGAAAATCACTTTCCTCCAGGTTTGGGGGTTGGGTGCAGGGCTAACAAGCCTTTCCCATAAAAAAAACAGTTTGTTACAGAAACAGCAAAAATGCTGCCCTACACACCCTTAGGTGTAAGAAAAAGTTTATATTCTAATGATTATTGGTACAGAATGTAGAATCAGCCATGTTGATATTCCAGGCTAGACACTAATGCTCTTTGGGAAGAAAGTTATTTGTCTGTTCTCCCTCCTGTTATGGTTTAAATAGCAAGATTGACTGGGTTCTCTAGCAGCCATCATAAAAATAGGAAATATCTAAATTCAAACTATACAGAAATAAGTTGGAAACCATTCTTTCTCAAGATTTCATGGCAATTCATAAATAATAAAGAGAAAAAGGATCTGTGGAGAGCCATGGTTTCTTATGTCCTGAAGAAACATGTCATAAAAAAATATCTATATTTTCTATCTTCTTCATTTTAGCACCATTGTCGTCTTTGTGGAGGCATTTTCTGTCATAGCTGCAGTAACCATTGGGTGATGACCACACACAGTAGGTAAGTAACTACTTTCTTTTTGTACTCATTTATCTGAAATAAATTACTCTTTATTTACACTATTTATGTTGTTTGGACTGTTGTTTTTATTATTATTATTGTCATATTCATGACATTTCAGTCATTGTACTCTCTGGCCTTCTTCTGGTGATAAATGTTGGAATTTCAAACCTAACCATTTATCTAAGTCCATGGGGGTAGATTTAAGTTCCATGTGCCATGCTTTTTCTGGATATCTCAGTTTCAGTTAATTCCCTTTAGTAACATAACTCTCCAAGATTTGTTCACCTCTGCTGTAGCCAGGTATTGAACTCACAACTATTTGGGTCAAGTCACTTTTGGATTACTTCAACCAACGCTTTTATCTTTAGGGAAAGCAAAAAGTCTGAAGAGAGTTCCACAAGCAAGAAGGGCAAGAGAAGAAACTGTTGTTTGTACAGAACTTACAGTTACACATAACCATATCAAATGTAAAAATGATGAGACATTGCTGCCAATCTTATACTGTATTTAAATTCATAAAGTCTTGTTACCAAAGAGAAAAGCAATATTTTGGATTAAAATACAAAAATACAATGCAAGGCCAAAAGCAGGTATGGGAGAAAGTTGGTTTTCTTCTGTCTTATAATTAAACTTAACTAGTCACAATCACTGACCCAAACATACAATATTCCTTTCACCAAAACAACACATTCTTACTATATACACCTAAGTACCTCAGAAACTCAATGTAGTCCTAATTAGTCCCCAAAGAGGAAAGCTCATCAGATCAATTATCATGACAATATTTATAGAAACAGCACAGGGAAGCTACATAATGGTGGTGGGAAAGTGACTAAAGCCAAAATGCCCAGTTAGGACCAATAAAATTGCAGATTCTTCTCTTGGTTTTATCTAGAATCTCTAAATCCATAAAAGAAACACCATATGTGGCAGCAATATTCACTGCATTGATGAAAACTTATAAATATATAAGATAGATTCAGGAGAGAGAAATCATCTAGCATGACACAGCGAAACAACTTTACTAGCAATTAATTCAACTTTTTGTCAGTGGAAACGAAGAAGGCTAAATGAGTCACTAGCAATTGAACTTTATTTATTTGAATTTCCCAGTTGTGTTCTAATCCTGATTTAAAAAAATATTATAAAAAGATAAAAGTATTCTTGAATCTATATTTATTTAATGCAGCAAGAAATCCCGTGCATGTGACAGATGCTACCAAGAACAAAAAGAACGTGCTGATGACAGCTCCAGCTCAATATTATGTGTTGAAAGTGAAGAAGAAGACAAAGAATTGTCTGAAAGTTCTTCTCAAAGACGTAGCACCAAGTGGAGTGAATCGGCCAGTGATGTATCAGATGTATTGGGTAAGAATTCTTTTAACTTCTTTCAAATAAAAAATCGAAATCGCAATGTAAGTAGTGGTATGCATAAAAAAAAGGCTGATGATTTAATTGCATCAATGTACAGCATTTGGTTTTTATTTATTTGATTATCAATTTTCAAAATGTTTTTATCTCTTTACATTTAAATATTAGTATACTACCCATAAGAAATGAGAGGATTATTTATGTAAAGATCAGCACTTTTACCTAGGATCAAAGTGTCATTCCCCAGCTCTCTACCAAGGATTTGAGTATAGTACTTGTGCTTTTTCCCAGTGTAGCATCTGTGCAAGTTGTTGTACACACAAATGTATAACTGCATGATAGATGAAAAATTTGATATCTTAAAAAGATACATAAAAAGAAAACCAAACATTTTGATTGCTTGTGAATATTTTAATGTTGTCTTGTTTGTATTTGTTTTTTGTGGAGTATAAATATGTGATCTAGAAATAATTTCAATAGATTTTATTAATTTGACTCTGATGAGCAGTTTTACACAAAAGTCTGGGATCACTCAATGAAATAAATCTATTGAATATTTATTGATTTATATGTCTTTATGTGTGTGTGTATATTTATAGTAATTTTTAAATAGATTTTTTTTAATTGAGCATTATTTTGTGTTACAATCAATGTTATTTTTTGTAGATACACATTTTTGAGTTGTTGACTGTTATATATAAAAGTAATGGTTAGTAATGGAAGTACATTCCACAATTAGATATTTACTTTAAAAAGTGCTCAAAATGAAAGTAGACCATAAATATATGGTAGTTGTTATAACAGCATACTGCAACTTAATAGCTATAAAGTTTTGGTGTTAAAACACCATCATTAGGCAGTAAAATGTGGTTAATTTATTTTGTAATATAAGGAGATTTGAAATATATTTATTTATTATAAATTATATTTTAGAACATGTACATAATTTTTCTATATATATCCACGACAAAGGTACTTTGTTTCAACATTGAAGCTTCAATATTGAAACAAAGTACCTTTGTTGTGGATATATATAGAAAAATTATGTACATGTACATGTTCTAAATATTTTAGAACATGTACATAATTTTTCTATATATATCCACGACAAAGGTACGTTTGTTTCAACATTGAAGCTTCAATATTGAAACAAAGTACCTTTGTCGTGGATATATATAGAAAAATTATGTACATGTTCTAAAATATAATTTATAATAAATATTCACAGCTCTATATATTATATATCGAGCACTGTTTTAAATTAATGTTTTTGGACGTTGTATGAATTCTTTCTTTGTTCTGTATTCACTCAGATATATATATATATATATATATATATATATATATAGTGACATAAATTAATAAATATACACATGAGGAGGGTGTACATATGTATAGTATTATTATTCAGTGCTCAGTGAGTTGTATTTTGTGTATGTGTGTGTGTATATATATATATATATGTATATATATATATGGCATGACTCAGAGTTTTATGTGTTATGCAATCATCATGTGCATTGCACATTTCAAACTGACAGTTTAATAGATTTGAATTAAATCTTATAAAGTTAAGTTACTGGTTTTTTTAATAACAAGATTAAAAATTTAAATATTCTACGGTTAAATGTGGATAAAAAAAATAAAAATAAAAAATAATAAAATGCAGGGAGAAGAAATCAAAGAAATCATGAGTTTTAAAAATTTAAATTTCCAAATATTACATGTACATAAAAAATGTAGCAAAAATTAAAGTTTTAAAATTTTAAATAAAAATATGATAAAATAAAATAAAAGTGAAAAAAAAATTAAGAGGTAAAATTTAGAATTAAAAATTAAAAATGTAACAAGCAAAGATAAAAGTAATATTGCAGTGGGAAAGAAAGAAAGAAAGAAAGAAATCGGTAAACATAAAGAGGGATGGTTAAATAAAATAAAGACGAGGAAAACTGTATTTTAAATCACCTACGCATTTTGTCCTGTGATGGACTTTATCAAGGCAAAAAGATCTCACCTTTACTTATGAAAATTATACTAAAACAGACTAACATACATAATAAAAATTTCAAAGAAAACGGTTGAATTCTCTTCATTTTAACATCTCGTGACTTTGCGCTACACATGAAGAAATTCTAAAACAGACTAACACACGAAATAAACGGTTTTCAAAGAAAACGGTCAAATTCCCTTCATTTTAATATCTCGTAACTTTGCACTACACATGAAGAAATTCTAAAAAATAAAATATTTTGTTGATCTTTTGAAATGATTTGTGAGCGTCTTTGTGGTTGCCAACACTGTTTGTTTATAGATACGTAATTTAGAATAAAGCTCATTTTGTCTTTTTGCCTTGATAAAGTCCATCACAGGACGAAACGCGTAGGTTATTTAAAATGCAGTTTTCCTCTTGTCTTTATTTTATTTAACCATTCTGTCCTTATTCTGAGATTATAACAGTATATTTTTATATAAAGAGGGATCTATATCAATCTGGGTCTAAGAATTTAAACAAGTATTTTTTTCTATGACAGCATGTGGTCATTAAATCACTTTTTTTATTAAGCAAATTTGGATTCTTGATATGGTTTAAGATGACAAGTTTTTCTAAAAGGCATAGATTACATTTATCACCTTTTCTATTGTAATGTTTGGATTCAGCTATGATTTTCCAGGTAATAATTGGGTTTATACTGTTGTTTTTTAATTTCCAATAATTTATGGATAAAGCAGTACTTTTGCTGTATTTACTGTTGTTTAAAGACCACATGTAGTTGTTAAATCTTATCTTCCACCTGTTAGAAGTACTTTCAAAGTAAAATTTCACATCGTTATCATCTGAATGAATTCAAGCTCTATAAACAATACTTTCAAACAGACACTGGCCATTCAGTGGGCAGGTTTTATTTTTTCAGCATTTGCAATTATTTTTAGGAAGGTCATTTTTGCTATTAGTTGGGTGACAGATGTTGTTTATATGGGCCAAATATTTATTTGATATCATAGCATTATGTTGTGAAATGTATTATCTATGTTTTTAATGCAACTATAACTGACTTTGACATTGTTTTTATTGAAGATTTTTTAAGTGTGGGTGAATGGTCGAAATGTTTATGAATTTAGTTAAGAAATAGTTTACCAATGTTAGTTTGGACATTACTACTGAATGGTGGGTTAAACCAAATGTTACATTTATGTGATTTCTGCTTATTTCTGCCTAACTTGTTTTTAACGGAGTATTCTAAACTAGTGTTGAGTTTACTTTTTTCTAATGCATTAATGTATTTAATTTTACAATTGTCGAAAATTTCCTTATTACTAGAGTTGGTACTTAAATGAAATTGAATAGATTTGTGTAGGCTGTTGGTGATTCTCTGAGGGTGATTTGATTTCCTGTTGATGTATGAGTTGTGTGAGTCCTTAGTGTATAGTTTGTACAGGCCATTGCTCAGGTTCAAAGGTAACATCTAAGAAACTTATGACTTTAACATTAGTTAAGGTGGTAATGTTAAGATCATTGTCTTTGAAAAGTTTTATTAAATCCTTTCTGAGTTTATTTGTTTTTTGTGGATTATTTTTGCAGAGGATTAACAATCCGTCATCTCTGTAAAGTCCGGTTTTACATAACTCAAAAATGTTCGTAAGATACCAGAGCAAATAGAGCCCTACCAAGTTGCAGGCCTCTGCGGAATCATACACCCCCCCCATGGCGATGCAGAAATCAGGGTTGTTTTTTCGAGTCCACGGGCATTCATCGTAAAATAAAATAGGTTTCTGGGCTTCTTTGATGATGTTGATGTCTTGGTCACTGAGGGGCAGTAATTTTTAGCCAAATTTAAGGCTGTAGTTAAAAGTTTTTCAGATATAAATGGGTCAGTCAGTTAAAGTGCCATATGTGATACATGCTTGGGCGATCATGTCTCGAAAGAGACACGACTGACTGGGCAAAAGATTATCCCGCAGTAGGTTGCCATTGCTTTCTGCGGTAGACTGGTTGCCGACCAAGGCTATAGAACTCAATCTGTCCTGCTATTTAACCCATAACTGGAAGGAAGAGAGGGATTAATACCTTTCCCAAGGGTATTTGTGCGTAAGTGAATACAATGGATTCAACTGGAATTTGAACTCGGCTCCCCGGTTTCTCATTCCGAGCCGATATCCACTGTACCACCACGCACATAGATGGGTAGAAGTCACAAATATCGAACTGCATGAAAGTGCATTCACTTTTATTTTTAATTTTTGTGAACCAATCAGTTGCTTCATCTGTATTCTTCCACTGGTTCATGCTTAAGGTATTCTTAGTGAATGTGGAAGCTCTTTATAGGATAATTTTGCTAATTCTACCTATGTAGTTTTCTGAAGGGTTTAATAATAATAATAATCTATATTGTTGGTTGTTAATGAAATTGTCTTTGTGGTCTTTGATTGCAATGAATGCCTGTTGTTTATGTAAAATTGGTACCCATCATTTATTTTTAGTTCCTTAGTTATTTTCTTGGTTTACCAGTTATTAGGCACCTTTTTATAATTTTTATTGATTTCTTGGAGAATGGTTTTGTGGTATGATTCCATGTTAATAAAATAATGCTGGCAGAGTCATTAATTAATCTTATTATTTTATTTTTATTTGATTTGTACTTATGAACAAATCCCCTTATAACTTTAAAAAACTTTAGCTTAACTGGCAATTTTTTAATTAATTTCTCTTTTTTTCTTTTCTCTCTTCTTTCCTTTTACTTATTTTTTCTACTTTATCTTTTTCTTCTTCCAGTTTAAAAATTTTTGACATGTCTGGCTTTCTGCGGTGAAACATTTGCTAGACTATCATCTAGTTAGTTGTACACATACCATTCTTTGGGGGGGGTGTTACAACCTCCCACCCCACTTAATTCATCTCATTAGCTGACCTTGTTTTTATTTCTTCATTTTTATTTATTTATTTTTTAAGTCTTCTTATCTATATATTACAAAATAAATTAACCACATTTTACTACCTGATGATGGTGTTTTAACATCGAAACTTTATAACTGTTAAGTTGCAGTATGCTATTATCATTATAATAATAATTATATATATTTATTTTATTATATTAGATGACTATATATATATATATATAATCTGCAGACAGATCTGTCTTACTGTATCACATCAGATTGCTTCTAGCTAGGATTGAAACCCAACCGAATTGACATCAGTTGGTGATTCTACCTCTAAATAGCTAATGAGGTCAAGTCCATGAATGACAAGGATAATTCAACAAGATCTTAAGTGGAATGACTATATCAAATCCACCGCTAAATCTGCTGCTATGAAAGTCAGTTCTCTGTGCAGGACCCAAAAGTTTTTCCTGTTTTAATCTATCCTGCACATTTATAAGTCTAGCATCCGCCCGTGTATTGAATACTGCTGCCACATCTGGTCAGGTGCCCCTGCTATTCTCCTCGGGGTTCTTGACAAAATACAACGGAGAGTCTGTAATGTGATTGATACCAACTTGACAGACCGTCTGCAGCCACTCGCTCATCGGCGTGACGTGGCTTCCCTGTGCCTCTACTATAAATACTTTCACAGCTTCTGCTCCGATGAACTTAGATCACTGGTGCCCCCTAGGTATGAATTTGCACGAGATACTAGATTAGCTACTAGGTCCTACCCTTTTACTGTGAAACAGATAAGATGTAACTGCAATTTCTACTCCAACAGCTTCTTTTCTCGCACTTCCCACCTGTGGAACTCCCTTCCATACACTAACTTCCCTGACAGCTACAATCTTCCAGGAGTTTGAATGTAAGGTCAATAGACACCTCCTAACACACTAACTCGCATCCATTCTCTCAAACACCCTTCCCATCTACTCAACCTCCATCCTCGGTATTCTTACCCATCTATCACCCTCCATCTGACATTTCCTATATCTAACCACTCTTTCCAATCCTTTTCCCCTATGTAACCCCCTGCGCAATAGCGGCAATGGAATGCCTTGCTTGGGGTGAAATGATAAAAAAAACAAAATCAAATATTAAGTGTTATATCTGTATAGAGAGCTCAATGAATGTTATCCAGAGCAATATGATATTTATGAAGGAAAATTCAACAAATCATTTAGATTGGTTATAAATTATAATTCATTTCTATGAGCTAAATTAGCTCATTTCATCAAGCCACGCTATTTGTTTCATTTGGTATAGATATTTTCCCAGAATAAACATTTCTTTAAAATGAAATGGAAAACAAGTAACATTATCTAGAACAGAGACTTCGGTTTTATATTGGTTGGGGATCATTAGACCAGCGAGAAGAGTTTGTTATCCTGGATAGTGACCATAAACTTATTACATGTCCACTCACAAGCACGCGAATACACATATACATATAACCCTACACATTAACACAATCATGTATACTTATATCCACATACACATATGTCCATACTTCCACATGTGTATGCACAAACACACATTCATCCATGTTCACATATGAATATTGTGTTCACACACTCACATACATATTTATAAAGACTGGATTTATACGCGTATAATTAAGAGTAACATATATTCATGCAAATATACTAACAAATCTCATATATATTCAGAAAATATGCATATATTTTCATACTTACACACATACATATGTATATTCCCATACATACATATCTGTACCTATATATATATATATATATATGTGTGTGTGTGTGTGTGTGTTACATACAAATGTGTCTGTGTGTACACCTACTCTTACATACATACATACATCTATCCATGTCCACATGTAACTATTGTGTTTGCAGATTCACATATTTATGAAGACCAGACCTATGTATGTATAAATAATGCTAACACATATTTACACAAGTATATTAACAAACCTCATATATACTCAGAAAATATGCATATTTCAAAATATTTACACACATATACACATACATATCTGCCTACATATACATGACCGGCCATAATTATTAGGCCAGCCCAGTTTTTTAAAAGAAATGCTGTATTTCATACTATTTTTAGCATTTATTGCCTTGTGGATAATTCTTAATGAAAAAATAGAATGGTTCTTTATTAATACTGCACAATAATATATGTCTCAAATGAACTGTTCTGGTGTCTTTGTGATCTCTTCCCCATGACAGTCTCTTGTTCTTATTGACTGGCCAAAGCAAAGGCTTCCTGGCTGTCTTGTAAAGTTTTGCAAAGTAATAATAACCCCAAAAAATCATTCTATTTTCATTTAGAATTATCCATTTGGCAATAAATACTAAAAATAGTATGAAATGCATCAATTTTTTTAAAATGGGGTAGCCTAATAATTATGGCTGGTAGTGTACACACTCATATATATGTGTGTGTGTATGTGTGTATATACATACACAAACTTTTCTACAGATATATATCAATTTCTTATCTCTGCACACTTTTGCTTTTTTCCATCTATGTACTCACTTATAAAAACTTATATGCTTATATACAAGAAAAATGTGAACATTTATACACATGTTTTCGCCCCCCCCCCCCAAACGAGGTGATTACATACATCATAAAAAAAATGTTACATGTACTGGCATATATCATTTGGATTTTGATACCAACATGCACATACATGAATATACTGATCAATACAAGAGGACACAATCAATTAGATTCTTAATTCAAAACTAACGCCAACATACATATCAGGTGCACTAAAAACATATATATGATTAGGTGCACTCTTATGCATGAAGCATACATTTAATTAGGGACGCCAATATACATGGAATCTACATACAATAATACATGTAACCATACTTATAATTGGACACCCCTACATACACGGAATCTCTCTCGAAAACATTCCCAACCCAAACAAATGGGAATATTTCGTGAAACTTGTTCATAAAACAGAGGATTTAATTAGAAGGATGAGATGGAAAGTTTATTTCTTCCTTCATAATTATAAGTTTTCTAAAGAACCTGAACTTTATGGATTCAGAAGTATAAAAACTGCACCAGTAATTGAAAGATTATCTGGTTTTGAAAATGATTTATTGAAATAATCAATAGAATCTTTTTTAACAAACAGAAGGATAATTTCCAGTGACACCTTGATCATATTGTTTTAAGCATAAAAGCATCAGACAAAGTGTTTCAGTCTGACAAAATATCTAATTTCTATAAAATTACATCTAAAGATTGTTCCACTTTAATTAAAAAAATTAAACTAAAAGTTATAAAAAAGCAAATAAGAACTCAATTTAGTTGATAAAATAAATACATGCAAAACTATTACTGACAAACTCAAAATTAGTGATAAAATTAGTAAACTTTGTACTAAAGAAGCTTATATTAGTTTAAAAGACTATGAACCTATTTTTGAGACCAATCTACCCACCAGGCCAGAAATTAGTAAAATCAGTAAAATTATTCTGGAAAGGATTAATAACCAAATCAAACAAAACCTTAGATTACTACAGTGGACCAATACAACTGATGTCATCAATTGGTTTTGCAATATTAAAGATAAAACCAATCGTTCTTTAATCCAATTTGACATAGTTGATTATTATCCATCAATTTCCAAGGATCTTTTTACTTTGGCATTGGAATTTACCATACATTATTCAGATTTAATTAAGGATGAATATGATATTATAATGACCACAAAGACATCCTTCTTTATTCACAACCAAGCACATTAGATAAAGAATAATCCAGGTCACCAATTTGACATTACAGTGGGTTTGTTAGACTCTGCAGTGTCTTCCGACCTTATTGGTCTATTTGTTTTATATAATCTCACCACACACTATGACATTAACACATATGACAGAATTATATAGAGATGATGGTCTTATGGTAACAAAAAAAATTCCACATATTTTAAAACTGATAAGATTAGTAAATTAGAGAATTTAAAGTCTAAACCTAAAAGTAAAAACATTCATTTAAATATAGTAAACTTCCTCAATGTAACACTGGAGTTAGTAAATAATACTTATCAACCATACATGAAATCTAACGCATATCCATTATACATCCACCCTAAGTCTAATAACACCCACAAGTATAATCAAACATTTACCCTCCTCTATAGAATATAGAATTAGTAAAAACTCATTCAGAAGTATTTATGATCATAGTGATTTTTATAATAATGCCCTAAAGAACAGTGGCTATAAAAGCCATGATATCAAATGCACAAAACAATATAACAGAAAAAATAGAAAAATCATTTGGTATACACCCTTATTTAACCAAATGATTAGCACTAAGTTAGGGCAGAAGTTCATTTCCCTAGTAATAATCCCCTAAGTAAAATTTTAAGGGTATTTTTAATAAAAATACCCTTAATTTAGGTTATAGTTGTACAAATAATCTACAAAAAAATATTAAAATCATAATAAAATTTTAATTGGCATGTAAACCAAAGTAACAATAAATATTCCAATACTGAAAATAATAATAATAATAATAATAATAATAATAATAATGATAGGGAGGGTGGAGGAACATGAAATGGAGTCATAACAACACGCCACTACCTGCCTTAGGTCTCCCCGCAGACTTGGTTGGTAGTGAGACCAAAGCAGAAATCGAAATATGATGAAAAATGACATAATAATAATAATACAAATTTATGTAATTGTCAAAATTCTAACAATTACCATCTGGAAAATAGGTGTCTAACAAATTCTATTGTTTACCAATGTACTAATGAAACCCAACAATTCAAAAAACTTTACATTGGTTTTACTAAGAACACTTTAAAACAAAGTTAGTATATGCATTTAACTTCCTTCATGAATAATGCATACCAAAACTAAACATCCTTTTCTGTGTATTTTTGGCAGTTAAAAGAAACAAATAAAACCCCCAAGGTTAAATGGAAAATTAAAAAAAAAAAAAAAGCAGAATCTGTAAGTTATTCTATTACATTTTCCCTCTGTGCCTGAATAAAAAGCCGCATATTGTAAAGTTTCCTAAAAATAAAGTACTACTAAAACATAGAAATAAATTAACAGTATTATGTAATCACCATAAATATTTCACTTCAAAATTTCATTAGTTATAATGTTCATTTATAACTTATGTTCTAATATTACATAACAATTACTTTATTAAAATTAATAACCCCCACAATACTTATTTGTTCTTCATAACTCCAATATACCTTAGTTATACCATAATGACTTAATTTAAATTTTAACTTAAACAATTTAGGCCCTTTAACAAATTTACTAGTATAAAAATTTAATTTCTCTAAGTACTTTCATGGCTTCTGCTCCGATGAGCTTAGATCACTGGTGCCGCCTAAGCACGAATTTACACGAGATACTAGATTAGCAACTAGGTCCCACCCTTTTACAGTTAAACAAATAAGATGTAACCGTAAATTCTACTCCAACAGCTTCTTTTCTCGCGCTTCCCGCCTGTGGAACTCCCTTCCACAAGTCTGCTTTCCCGACAGTTACAATCTCCAGGTGTTTAAATGTAGGGTCAATAGACACCTCCTATCACACTAACTCCCAACTATTCTCACAACACTCTCATCTACCCAACCCTCATTCTCGGTATCCCCACCCGCCTATCACCCACCCTCTGTTATTTCCTATATTTAATCAGCCTTTCTCCACTCTACGTAGCCCCTGCACAGTAGTGGCAGTGACATGCTTTGCTCGGGGTGAAACGCTTATAAAAAAAAAAAAAAAAAAAAAAAAAACCTAAAATTTGACCTGTTGTCCAAAACCACTTTCTACACATTTGAATATGTGTTCCTGATATGTATCTTTCCCAGACAGATAGTGTCATTTTATCATGATCTAATTCACCTCCATACAACCTAATTGTTCAACATCATAGTTCAACTTAATTCTCACTATTGATTGACACATATCCATAATCATATTGTCTTTCTCCAACCACCCCTCCTTAACTTTATTAATAGCCTATGAATTTTTATATTTTCCAAAATAAATCATTTTCATGATTTGTTTTAAAATATCACTCGAAGAAGAACAATAATGTTCTGAAACAGGAAATTTTTGTTTTTGTTTTTGTTTTTATAAACCATTGTAATAACAAAATTACAATATATATATTGAATCCATAGCTAAATTCACTGCTAAGAAGTTCAGTTTCCTGTGCAGGGCCAGGAAGTTTTTCTCATCTGAAACCATCCTGCACATATATAAATCTACTATCTGCTTGTGCATTGAATACTGCTGCCATATCTGGTCAGGTGCCCCTGCTATACACCTAGGGTTCTTTGACAAAATCCAACGGAGAATCTGTAATGTGCTCGATCCCGATACAGTCACTTTTTCACCGGCACAATGTGGCTTCCCTGTGTCTCTTTTACAAATACTTTCACAGCTTCTGCTCCAATGAACTTAGCTCTCTGATACCCCCTATGTGTGATTTTACTCGAGCCACAAGATTATCAGCTAGGTCCCACCATTTTACAGTGAAACCAATAAAATGTAAATGAAAAGGAAAAATATTACTAACAAAAGAAAACAATTATTACCATAACCTTCTATAAAAATATATATATATTCCCAGCAAAATTTTTATGAATACAAAACTGGAAGACATTTTCAGTTTTCTAAAATTTAAAAAAAAAATTTTTTTTTTCATTAAAATCTGACTGGATTAGCCTTCTCACTATAACCCAAAAAAAACGTAAAGCCCCACCCTTTCGACATTAAATAACCCACAGAGGTTGATATGCTGTTAAACAAAACTCAAACTCTCATCCTTCTCTTACTCACTTCCTGACTACCCCTGTAACCTGTCACTCTTTCTCATAACTTTCCTCCTATGTAACCCCCTGCGCACAAGTGGCAGTGGACTGCCTTGCTTGGGGCGATATGATTTTATATATATATATATATATATATATATATATATAAATTACCAAATTTGCGACTCAGTTTCATGCCATAGCAATCATCAATGTTGGCATTGACCTTCCAGTTTATTTTATATTTAAAACTTTTTGCTTACTTTAAGCTTTAGCTTTTATTTTACTCTCTGTGTGTGTGTGTGTGTATATATATATATAGTAATTTTAGATGGCCTTTTTAGTGGTTACACGTGTTTAAGTTAATGACCCTGTTTTTTATTTTCTTAAGCAGTAAAATTAATATCTCATCAGTCTAGATTGAGAAGCCCTATGGGGAAAAAAATCCCCACACACACTCAACAGGAATCAACCCTTTATTCCTTTTTCCACTACAAGAAAGTTACTATGCTATAACCAAAGCATACCCTTACCAATTAAGTCAGTAGAAACCATCATGTTAAAGCAATGCTCAGTTACCTCTTTATGGGATGCTGGTTTCTCTACAAATCTATATCTGTTAACACATCACTCAATAAGTCCCAGGCCTGACACATAGATGGCACCACTAATAAAAAATTTTTATGAAGTATTAACCTTCAAATGGCACATCACAAAATTTTAGCCCAGTCAGATTATTAGTTTACAAATTACAGTTATTTAAGTGAAGCTACTGTTGCAATTTTTCAAAACAATTGAAAAATCTGAATTTTGTATGTTGATAAAGCATTGCTTTCTAATGGGGAAGAAAATACTGTAAAAGTAAAGCAATGGATTGATAAGTGTTATTCAGACAGAAACAATGGTTAAGAGGTGGTATGCTGACTTTAAACGCGGTTATACAGAAACAAATGATGCTAAACGCTCAGGTTGCCCAAAATCAGCATTTGTCCCAGAAAACACCAAAAAAATCCACAAACTCATTTTGACCAATCGTAAATTGAAGTTGCGTGAGATAGCAGAGGAGTTTAACATATCAGAAAGCTGTGTTGAAAGTGGGTGACGCGTTTGCTCACTTTAGATCAAAAACAACAACACGTCAACGATTCAGAGCATTGTTTGCAACTGTTTCAACAGTTTTTGCGTAAATATGTGACAATGGATAAAACATGGATTAACCACTTGACTCTGGAGTCGAATCAGCAGTCAGCTGAGTAGACAGCAGCAGCTGAAAGCCATCCAAAGTGATCAAAGATTCAAACATCAGTTTTGGCCTTCGTATTTTGGATGTGCAAGATGTTTTGTTTATTGATTACTTTGAGAAAGAAAGAACCATCAATAGCAAATATTATATAGCATTATTAGTGCATTTGAAGGAAGAGATCACCAAAACATGGCCACAAATAAAGAAGAAAAAGTGATCTTTCAACAAGACAATGCACTGTGTCACAAGTCGATCACAACAACTATGTGAATTTCACTTCAAATTGCTTTGGCATCCACCCTATTCTCCAGATCTGTCCCCCAATGATTTTTGCAAACCTCAAAAGAATGCTCCAGGGAAAGAGATTTGGCTCCAATGAAGAAGTGATATTGGAAACTGAGGCATATTTTGAGGCCAAAGATAAATCATTCTCCAAAAAAGGCTTTGAATTGTTAGAGAAGTGTTGGAATCAGTGTATCACCCTAGAAAGAGACTATGTTGATGAATAAAGTCAAGTTTTGCTTAAAAGTTTTTGTTTTACTCAGGATTTATTGAGTGATATGTTAGCTTTATTTTTATACCTGAATTATAAACAGTCCTTTTTAAATTGATTTTTAAATCTGACATTATCACTTATTATTATAAACATTATTCTTATGCTTACTTTTCTTTAACATTGTAAATCGGAATTAGAACTTTCATTAAGTTTGATAAATGGCTGTTCTCTTGGAGGCTCTGTGCCTTGAATGCTTATTGGAACTTAAACATTTGATTCTTGACTAGAGATGCTAGAAAAGTGGTTGGTTTTCTGTACCATTCCATCAAATATTTCTTTCCTCCTGTTATCTCCTACGTTTACAAGAGCTAGACCAGACTGAATTTGAACTACTGCTGCCATATATGGGCAGAAACTGCCCAGTTTTCACTTTCCACTCTTGATAGTCCAAAAGTGTCTTCACTTTGGTAACAAATTATTTCCCACCCTACAACCACTTTCTCACGGACAAGTCATCTCTCGCAGCTCTGTAGCTATTTCCAGGGAAAGTGTCAGTCAGATGAACCATGCTTCTTAGTTCCACCAGTCCTAACTTTTATGGCTAAGACTTACCATGTCATGCACATTGTAGCAAACCACCCCTATTTACTTTGTATTCCATTCGCGAGATGTGTTTCACTCGAACAGCTTCTTCCCATTAACCACTACCTTGTAGAACTGACTCCCAAGAAGTTGCTTCTCCAAATCCTACAATCTAAATCTGTTCAAGTCTAGGGTTAAGTGTCATCTTCTACACATATCTGCATAAACTGTGTCTCTTACTCTGTGATCTTCTCATGGCCTTCAAATTTTGTACAGGGTGAAATCATTGTTATAAAAAAAAAAAAGGAAAAAAAAATTGAAATTACAAAGAGAGGAAGGGTTCATGTGCTTAATGTCTGTTTCAGTGAAATGGAAAACATTGTTATTTTTTGTACTCTCTTACTTCTTTAAATAATAACCTGTATTCATTAATGGATATTATTATAACTTGGTTGTATTTCAACCAGCCACTATCCTAAGTTTTATGCATGCAATGTGTGCATTCATCCAGCAGATGGTTGGGGTTATTGATAACATGGGCACTTATACCCACTTGGTTATTTCAGGATGTTGCATTAAGGGTAGCTGATGTTTGCACTTAAAAAACCAAGGGAGTGTAATTGTGCTCTAATGCAATCTAATTAATAGTGTTTAATATTTTTTGTTGTAAATTCTCAAGAACAAAGAAAATGTATAAATTCACTTTTATCATATGTTTAAAACAAAAAACATTGCTGAGGAGTAAAGTTAGATGCAATAATAGCAGTGTCAAGGGAAAATCTGTCCTTTTAAAACTCATTTTTTATTTATTTATTTATTTTTTGCAGGCACTAAGGTCCTGGTTTGACACTGTCCTGTTAATTAGCTGTACCAGTTAATTAATATTTTCAATACTTTGTGTGTTAATTGTCAAAAAATATTTTAATTTTGAAATACTATTCCCCTGCTTCCTGTGTGATAAATTTGAGATTACAAAATAGTGAGATCAGGTCTTTTAATTCCCCAAAAATATATAGTCACATTGCACTATGTATGTCTTGAGGTTATTATTTTACTATAGTATTAACCTTTGTATGAGTTTTAACATTAGGAATATACTTTTGCCATTGTAAGTAATACCAGCTTTTTTGTCATTCTTGGTCATCCATATTTCAGTTTATCCTATGAGATAATCATAAACAGGCTTTTTTGTCACATTTGTGAAAACGAAGCTAAAATCATTGGGTGGTATGTTTTTTGTGTTAAAAAGCAACAGACACTTGCTTTATCTATCTAGTAATAAGTAAACTTAAATGTTCATTTATAATGTCCCTACTCAGTTTCATGGAGATTGCATCCACTCACCAGAGGACCTGAGTGTGAAATTAAATTTATTTTCAGAAATTCATTTTACATTCAAGTTCTGATTAAGAGCGCATGATAAGTGAACATTTTAAGTTCTATCTCTTTTTATCAAACTCTCTAATTACAAAGATTACTAAGACTGCTTGCTCCAAAAATGCAATCATCTAGAAATACATGTGTTGTCCTTCTGTTTTTTTTTTAATGAAATACAATCTTTGTTATTGTTTTCTCTCTCTCACATATATAAAGTGGACATTGAGGTCAACACTGAGTAGTGACAATCTATTTGAATGCAATCTTCAGGGCAAATATATACATACACTCTACCCCTGATATTGATCACTTTTATGCATTAATATAGCATACCTTAAACACTCTCCAACCATGAAAAATCAGAAATAAAAAAAATGTAGCTTCCAATGAGACTTGAACTCACTTCTCATGAGATTATCTTTCAAGAATATTTGCAAATTTCAGACATGGAAGCTTCAATGATTAACTCTCTGTCCTAGATTGGATAACTTCCAGAAAAATTGAAAATAGAATTTTACATTTAATCCATCAAGTATGTTCCAAATCCTTATTTGTCACAAATGGTACTATGGATTGAACTCTCTCCATCCTCTTTGATTTACAGTGGATCACAAGATGATACCATTGATACCATTCTGAATCAATCATAAAGTTATCAATAGTTACTCTTTGGTCTAAAATATAAAACCATAAATCTAGGAATTATGTTTTATGAGTAATTTGTGAGCTTCTAAGTTATATATTATTTTTTGTTGGTAGTAGCATTGAACTTTCACCTAAATACAAATAATAATGTTTCTGCTTGATTGAAAGCTGTTAAAACTATTGTTATTTTTCAGAATCCAGCTTTTCTAATAATACCTTTAATTCTCATGGGTTCTTAGTCCCCAAGCCTGCTGCTGCTGCTACTACTTACAACAAAGGGCAAAACAAAGGTCAGAGAACCAAAATGTGACTTATTAATCACACATACCAAAAAAAAAATATAGAAAATCAAAAATGTGCAAAGCAAGTCTTTTCAATAATATTAATCAATACATATATAAAAATCAGCCTTGTATAGTCACTGTCAGTTTTTATGATCAGTTCTTTATGCAAAAAAATAGATTTAAAATCATGCATTTTTGGTGACCCATTGCACTATACATGGTTTTCTGGAGGGGTGAAAATTCGTGAAAAAATACATTAAGTCGGCCTATACATGAGTATATTTGGTATACATTTGCTAGTAAACCATGGTCTGAAATTTGTTTGAGAAGTGAAACTGACAGTCACTATACAATGATTCCTATAACCATATTGTTTATATCAATAAATGCTCTATCTTTGATGTTGAGCACTCTTTTCCTATAAATATAGAAAATTTTAAGCAATGCCAGATTTTTTAAACTAAAGTGAAAATGGTGAAAAGCAGCAAGGCATGACAGTAACATATAATAATATGTAATATTTATCTTTTATATGCATTGTCACAGATTGTAGTTATTTATGAATGGATGAATATAAATATGTCTTATATAGGTTATACAACTGTTCTGATGTATATAGCTCCGAGGCCGGCTCTGTAGGCTTACCTCCCTTAGATAAACAATAAAGACACTTCTTTTATTAGATAGCTAGTGTGTTCACGTGTTATTCATTGAGGCTGGCTCTGTAGGCAGATAAATACAAAAAATTATTCTAAGTTCTTGGACAAGGCATTTTTAAGTCATCACAATCCAGACAACATTTCTTCCCATTCTGCAAACATGACCCAAAACTGAAATGATCCCCAAATAAAAGAAAAAAGCACATAGGGACTTTTTTGATTACTCTGAGCTGTACTAGCTTCATTCAATAATGAACTCGCACACTATTACAAAGTATGGATTTTTACAGCATCACATATAGACAATTGAACTTGAACTCAGTATAAACAGCACTTGATAAGAGGGATGTTATGATGTATATAGCTCCGAGGCGAGCGCTGTAGGCTTACCTCCCTTAGATAAACAATAAAGACACTTCCTTTACTAGATAGCCAGTGTGTTCACGTGTTATTCATTATCGCTCGCCGTTGGCACCAAAACAACAACAATCACTCTTTCTTGTAGACTTGAGTGCAATTAAATAACACTTCAACTATCTCCACAGCTACTTTCTAATATGAAAATACTAATTTTAAAAAAGACTAAACATTATAGAAGCCATTTACATTGAATTTAAACAACTATCCATAAATATATGGATATATGTTGTGGTATAGTGGATATCGGCTCAGAATGAGAAATCAGGAAGCCGAGTTCGAATTCTAGTTGAATTCCTTACATTGACTTATGCGCAAATACCCTTGGGAAAGGTATTAATGTGTCTCTTCCCTCCAGTTATGGGTTAAATAACAGGACAGATTGGGTTCTATAGCTTTGGCTGGCAACCAGTCTACCGCAGAAAGTAATGGCAACTTACTGCGGGATAATCTTCTGCCCAGTCAGTCATGTCTCTTTCGACACATGATCACCCAGGTGTGTATCATGCATGGCACTTAACTGACTGATCCATAAATAAAAATATGTATAATTTAAGACTCTGAATTCTTGAATGTATATAAAAATAAATCATTACATGTTACTGTCACATGACTTCCTACAATTCACTGCATTTGATTTAGTTTGTATATATATATATATATATTCTAAACATACTGTCAAATATAAGAGACAATGAATGTCTATTATGTTTAATCATGAGCCATTCTAAACATTGTATTTTGGCTTTAATTTCAATTGAAAATAAAAACAAAAATTCTCCAAGATTTGGATAATTTTTTATTAAGTTGGTTCTAAGCTTTCGGCTCACATGAGCCATCTTCAGAGAAGTTATAAGGACGACAACACAAAAACATCCACCATCAGTGATGATTTTATCTTGTGTTGACATAAAACTCTGTTAAGCAATGGCAATAGTAGACATTCATTGTCTCTTATATTTAACAGTATATGTTTAGAAAATTATTTGCTTCCTCGATACACTATATATATATATATATATATATATATATATATATATATATATATGTGTGTGTGTGTGTATGTCTGTGTGTGAGATAACAATATTTTCATAGATCAAGAATAATATTGGGGAGAAATGTATGACAAAGTGGAAAAAGTTTACTTGTGATACATTTAATCCTTTAGAACTTCATCAGAATAAATTTGTTATGATGGATGATTCTGGGAAATTAAATTTTTTTTTCATTATTATCAAGTAGATTTCCTTTAAATTTTTTTCTTTTTGTCACTTTTATTATTAGATACCCAACACTGTGAGAATTGGAGTTCTACCAGAATTGTGAAATGTTGTAAGAGCCTGGGTGCAAATTTACTGTAGATGACCTTGCAATCAAGGCACTTTCCAGACATTTTAGTCATAGTGGATTGTTTTCTCTTTTGATCAGAGCAGTATTTTTATGTCAAAATGTGGTCAGTCTCGATAAAGTGGACAGCCAGCACATTTAATATCAGTTAGGTAAGTGCCATACGTGAAACATGCTTGGGCGATCATGTCTGGAAAGAGACATGACTGACTGGGCAGAAGATTATCTTGCAGTAGTTTGCCATTACTTTCTGCAGTAGACTAGTTGCCAGCCAGGCTATAGAACCCAATCTGTCCTGTTATTTAACTCATGAATGCAATGAATTCAACTGGAATTTGAATTTGGCTCCTTGATTTTTCATTCCAGGTCAATATCCACTGTGCCACAACACATGTATTGTTTTGTAAAAAGATCTCTTTTATGTTCATATAATCTTTTATTTAAATTTCTTGAGGTTTCTCCTATATATTTTTGTGACAATTATCACAGGCAACTAAATAAATGCCTCCTTTAGCTTATTGTTTCGTTTAGTATTGAGTAAGTCTTTTATTTTTTTTAGATGTAGTAGTGACAAAATTTATGTTGAATTTGGATAGATTCTTTCCACTTGTAGATGTGATAGTTAATAGGACAATGTATTTTTTTGATTCATTGGGTTTGTCAATAGGGGCTGTTTTTCTATTTTGTAATATTTTGAGATTTTTGTTTTGCATTGACTATAAAATAATTAGAGTACTGAAGAAGATCAAAAGTATTTTCAATGTATTTCTCTTCTTTGTGTAAATATTAAGGTTTGCAAGTTCTTAGTGCTCTTAAGTAGGATTGCACCAACATAAATTAAGTTTGAAATCCTGAAGAATGAAAGACGTCACATAAAAACTTTTTCCACTTTGTCATACATTTTTATATGTGTGTCATCCTTGTCTCTCTATAAATAAACACATGCAGCATAATAAATCCTACATTGCCTTGTTAAAGTCCCTCAGAGGACGAAATGTGTCGGCTAAGTACAGTTTTTCTTTTATGACAGAGAATGTGGTATGGTTCAGTTTTTATATAATTTTTCATGTGATCTTGTAATTTGTTTTCTTTTCAGAACGTAAATTATATAAATATTGTCTGAACGTTTTATTTTTCCAAGCACTTTCAGCCATACTTTTAGCCATTAACAAGGATCAATTTTCTTTTACTTTTAACTGAATATATAAATTGTTTTGTGTATGTATCATATTTCTTTATGAGAGCATATGAGATTCATCCTCTTGCCCACTTTTCTTTAAAGAACTTAGTAACATGAAACAAACACTTGTCAATAATGATTTTCTTAATCATCTTATAGATTGCCATATTTGACTTTTTCTTTCTAAAGTAACCAATAGCAACTCCAGATATACAGAAAATAACATTAATATTTTCTCCAAAAATCAAATGCATTGTAACTATAAACAGGATGAATCTTCACTTAGAAACATCACAAGGAAATGTGCAACTTCAGTTAACATAAGCAAAAAAAATTATTTATCTATTACACAAAATTTAAAACTGCTAACCTCATTGTCAAAAGTAATTCACCTGCAAGATCTAAATTACAGAGAACCAATATTATTTACAAATTTACATGTCCTTTAAAAAACTGTGATCTTGATTTGTAAATAATTACATTGGATATACAACAACAGGTTTAACAAGAAGACTCATGTGACATCTCTCTGACCATAGCTCTATTAGGTCTCATTTAAATACACATGGACACCTACCAAACTCTATCTGTAACATACTTGCTGATAATACAAATATAATAGCATCATCTAAATGTAAAAATAGGCTAAAAATAATAGAAGCATTAATAATAAAAAAGAAAAAAAACAAACCCAAATATGAACACGGCCATAATGTGCTCAATGTGTTTGGAATATAAAACATTCTTATGACTATACATAGATACATACACAAAACAATTTATATATTCAGTTTAAAGTAAAATAAAATTCATCCTTGATAATGGCTAAAAGTATGGCTGAAAGTGCTTGGATACATAAAACATTCAAACAATTTTTATTTAATTTATGTTCTGAAAAGAATTTCAAGATCACATGAAAATTTATATAAAAACTTACCATGGCACCTTGTCTGTCATTTTTAAGGAAACTCACATAAAAGAGATTGCTGCCTAAATACACCATATATAGATAGATAATTTTCCAGCCTATATGTTCAGTGCTTTTTATATAATTTGTATGCATTTTTCTTACTAATGCCCTGCATGATAGCATAAAGTCTTATGTTTTATCTGATTGTAGTTTCTTAATTATTAGCAATCATCCTGATATTTTTTAGCCTTCCTGATTTTTCTTTGGGTTTTGTTTTGTTATTAACTTATTTGTGACTTCCGTTTGTTGCTTAATATCTCATTGTCATTACAAATTCCAAATTAATGATGGATCTTAAATTTGTTGATAACAAATATCATTGTTACAATATAAAATAACAGCCTTCAAAACCTTGTGGATGTCATTTAAGATTGTGTAAGAGAAATTATGTTATCAGTCAACAGCAAGAAGATGTTCAGAAAGCATCGACCAAAAAGTGAGATTTGTATAATTCAAAACAAATAAAGAAATTGTTGCTGACATGATTGGTACATTTCACTACTTGATAGCTCAAATAGCAATTGAGGTTATATGGGCAAAGAGATGAACTGAAGAATTGGTAAAATATTAAAATCTTAAAAAAATAAGTTCTGACCAGAATCTGGTAAAATAAGTTCTTAAAAACTAAAATCCCATTTAAAATTTCTACATTCTCTGTACCTTGCTCTATGGCACTTGAAATACCTGAAGAAATTGCTAAAGAGTTACATGGGAAGATTTTGTAAGAAATGGCAAAGTTCAGAAACAAGCCAATGTTTGTTCTGTTCCACTTGAAAGGAAATCTGTAAGCAGTGAATGAAATATCTTGGTTATGAAGCAAAGCTCTTGCTGGCAAGACTTACATTCCAAATACTGTGGTGGATTCTGAATTGAAAACAAAAGCAAGGTTAGCTGAAAACTGACCAACTAACAAAAAAAAAAATAAAGAGACACCCAAGAATGCTTCAAACAATTGAGCAAGAGTTGGAGTGACTAAGTTGTGAGATTCTTTCAAGAGTCAGATCACATAAGAGTGTTGACTTATCAATTGATTGAGTTCATGTGGCTTCAAATTTGGACACAGTTTTTACCAACAAAAAGTAGAATATTTTTTCATGTTCTGTCCAGAATGTATTGTAGTTATTTTCATGTATCCTCTCTGTTATAATAAAGACCGCTATATATATATATATATATATATATATATATATATATATATCCCTCCTGTCATACTGATGGAGAGAGAGACAATAGCAAGACAGTTCAGTTCATTCTCTTTACTACCAGTTATTAAATCTCTTGTCATGTGTTCACTCTTTAACAGTGTCTTATTGATTTCAGAAATGCGATGTAACATTGACAGATGTTATTTTCATTCAGTTCTTAAGGTACTCAAGTACTTTCAATCTCTTTCCGAGGTCATCTTCAGGGGTGTGAGTTATGGTAACAAATGTAACCGGAAAACTGTGTTGCTAAAGATTACTGTACATTTTTTTCTTGCTTCAAATATAACAGTTGACAAATTGCTAGCGTTCATTAGAACATGAAAATTATCTAAAATGGAATTGTTTTTATATGTTGTAATGGCATGCTCATGTATGTGTTAAAGCATGAAAAAACTGTTCTTTTTACAAACATTTTAGAACATTACTACAGTATTGATAGCTGATTCTATTAATTGATGTCTTAAATGTTTTAATGAATATTGCCTCGAGAATCTGACATGTTTAAAAGAAAATTTGCTGCCTAAATACCCAATATATATATATATATATATATAAAGAGAGAGAAGAGATATCTTGTATTTTAAATGCAAAAGTAAGAATACCTATATAGTAGTTGATAGAAAAATCTCATCTTTGTATATAAAATGCAATTTGATTTATTTTGAAGTGCATCCTTCATGTCAAACATTTTTGAACCTCACAACACATTTGCCATAAAGTTTATAAATTTGGGGAGCATTTATTAAATAACAAAATTATCAACTAACTCTCCTGCTCCTCTCCACTGTATGTTATGAATTTGTTCTTTCTGGTTACATTTGAAGCTACAGGAATATTACTGATCCATGTATGTTTTGTTTTGTTACAATATTAATCATGTTGTATTGTTGCAGTTTGTTATATGGTGTGTAATATTGTTTGTTATATGCATGCAATACATTTCTTCTCCTTTTTTACACAATTTTTCACCAAATACAAGGCTTAAGTGCCACTCAAGGCAAGGTAGCGGGTTACCAAATAGGAATGCTGTAAGGGTGTATATGGAGAGAGCATGGATTGCATATTATAAGGATATGTAAAATAGATAATTGTTAATCCTCAAAGAAATTAAGATTATAGTGATAAGGGAAGTGTCTCATCAAGAATCCATTCCACATTGTGACAATCCTGAGAAAGAAACTGAATGGAACTTCCTCCTTACAAATGGAATACAAAGGGAATGAGGATGAGTTGACTCAGTGTATGTGGCATGATGAGTCTTGGCTGTGAAGATCTGGATTGGTGAAACCAAGGAATGGAGTTCACCCAAACATCTAGCATGAAAATAGTGGTAAAGCAGCTTGAAGTTAGCAAGGTTCCATCTGTGAGAGAGTGGATTGAAGAGTGGAAAACAGTTCATCACTCACAAGGCCATGTAAATACTTTTGATTTTGACTGAGGCTGGAAAGTGTGAATTGGGTAGATCTGCTCCAGATGTCGCAGCAATGCTCCATTTTTGGTCTGACTACTGTATACTTTCTTATTTGACAAATTGATTAGTTTCATGTATTTGCATTGTGGTGCAGTGAATATCTTGGAATGAGAAATTGTTGAGATGAGTTTGAACTCTTCGTTACACTCACTTACATGCAAATACTCTTGGGAAGGTATGAATCTTCTTCCTCTAGCTATGGCTTAAATATAAGGACAGATTAGATTTTATAGCCTTGATTGGCAACCAGCCTACTGCAAAAAAGCTAATGGCAACCCATTGTGGGAAAATATTCTGCTTAGTCATGTCTTGAAAGAGGCATGATCACCCAGGTGTGTATCACGTATGGCCCTTCAATGATTGATTTGTTGAAATACCAATTCCACACAGTTGAAAAGGCTTTCCTTGGAATCTTATGCACATGGTAGAAACTTAACAATAAATATTCTTGAAAAGAATAAAACTTCAGAAGGATAACCAACTGATTGTAGTTATCCTGATTTTATTTATTACTCATTTAAAGGCCAACTTGATATCAAATTATTGCTGATTTATAAAATTTATCTTATAATTATTTCTAAATAGCTAAATAAGAGTAGTCTATGTGCTTTGTGGTTCAGCGGATATCGACTTGGAACGAGAAATCGGAGAGACGAGTTCGAATTCCAGTTGAATTTGTTGCAATCATATACGCACAAATACCCTTGGGAAAGGTATTAATCCATCCCTTCCCTCCAGCTATGTGTCAAATAACAGGACAGATTGGGTTCTATAGCCTTGGGTGGCAACCACTCTACCGCAGAAAGCAACAGCAACCTACTGCGGGATAATCTTCTGCCCAGTCAGTCATGTCTCTTTCGAGACATGATCGCCCAACCGTGTATCACGTATGGCACTTAACTAACTGACTGACTCTGTAATTAACTAAATTCCAACTACATTTAAAAATTTAAGTTAATTTTACTTTACTAATAGCTAATCAGTAGGTGCCTAATATTGATTGATTTTTGAATATGCATGTATATAATTTAGAAAAATTGTTTTTTTTAATAAAGTGTAAACATTCATCATGGAATAGGAAAAGAGAAGAAATGAAAAGATTAATAATTTTTGCTTAAAAATTATGACAACCATGAAATAATTTTGTAAAAAAAAAAAAATCAATATTTCTATCCAAAAATATGTAATAAAAAATGTTTATTTACACGTCTCATTATTTCATGGGTATCATTATTTTATGCAACAATTAGTGATTTCTTCATTTTTTTTCCCAATGTTGTTATGATTTTCTTTTCAGCTATTTTAACAAACACACAAACTAATATAGAAACATTGGATTATAATTATTGGGGTGAGTTTAATTAAATTAAAATTATTATTAATTTTCAAAATGGATTGGGAATTTCTTTACAAATCAAAACATCTCACAAATCTCACTGTTATGAACCTTTCCTGCTGTATTAACAAACACAAACAGAAATTGGGTTCTTATAATGTTAATAAACTATTTTCTTTGTGAATAAAACATATTTAAATCAGTATTAAAATAAATCATTAATTACCAGTTCTTTCAACATATATCACCTGAAGAAGGGCAAAGTATACAACAACCGAAACATTGTGAATATGGCAATAAAGATGAGGACAACAATCCAAATTATGTAAACAGAACAATTCTTATTTTTTTAAAATTTGTTCTCACAGATTAAAGTGAAGAAAATGTTTTTATATGAAAAAAGCAAATAAAGAATTTGGTCTGTGCCAATGTCACAAAACAAATTCATGTAAATATTTTTAAGAGCATCAAAGAAAAATAACCTTTTCCAGATACTTGAGTAAAGCAATCCAGGGATTGATTTAATAAAGCAATTACTTTTGTCTTATTAAATATAACATTTCCTATGTCTTATCAAACATAATATGCCCCTTCTATCCTATTTCAGATATAGGTTTAACAGTAGGTCTTTAATCTGAAAAAATTATCATTCTCAAAAAATTGTTAATGTAAGATTTACTTGCAAAAAAATGAAAAGAATTAATCTTAGAATCCAAAATATATTTTAGCTTTGATAACTTATAAAGGGTTGATAAAGCAAAAACAAAACAAATCAATCAATAAAACGCTTCTGTCTTAACAAATGTAAGCCATTTCAGTCTCATCAAATGTAACACCATTTCAGTCTCATCAAATGTAACACCACTTCATTCTCATCAAATGTAACACCACTTCATTCTCATCAAATGTAACACCTTTTGTCCCCTCAAATGTAACACCTCCTTCTGTCTCATAAAACGTAACAACCCTCTTTCATCTTATTAAACCTGTGATCTTCTTCCATCTTATAAAATGTAACTTCCTCTTCCATCTTATCAAACGTATGATATCCTTCTGTCTTATCAAACCTTTTTCAACTCATCAAATGTATTATATCCTTTTTATCCTTTCTTTATATCCTTTCTATCTTATTAAACCTATAAGTGCTATTTTTTCTTTATAATTTATAAATAATCTATTCAACACAATGTTTTGATTACATTCTTCAATAATAATACAGTAAGTCAGTGAACAACTTTCTTCAGGCATATAAATTTGTAACATACAATGTGTGTTAGCACGTGCGATACCCTGTCTTCATCAGTCGCTGACCAGGGGTGATGTCACGGTTTCGGTGGCTATGGCGGGACTGCCACCCCTGGCGCCACCAACAGCGTTTGCCACCAGGCAGGGTATGAAGATAAACTTGTTGATTGTCCCTCTTGTATATTCTCCTAAAGAATTAAATAAAATGATCGTTCCTCTTTGCAGTTTGTATTGGCAGCGAAATTTCCTGAACGCGTTTGCCGTTATTAACATGCTCGTGAAGAAAAAAAAATTGTTATAGATGACCGCACAAATATCTCATTTGCGCATATTAGATCGTGTTGTTGCATGAATTTTGCATGTTTTGATCTCGAGCAAATCCAACTTGACGTGTTCTGTACCGTTGTTTGAATGCGGTGCAAAGCGCTTTTTAAACCACAGCCAGTGATGCCTATTTTTGAAAGGAAAGAAATAACTGAATGTCCCAGAAACCCATGGCACCCAACCTCAGTAGGCATCACGTTACACCTCCAACCATTGTCCACACATTCGGCACGCAGTGACTCATGTCGGATTTTATTTAGTTCGTGCACCTCTACCCCTGTTCTTTTCCCAAGGGACAGTCTTTTTTTAGTCTGACCACAATACAATATCGGGACGCTTGTTTGTTTGTGTGATGTGTATTGGAAATTTTAGTGACATCATTAAGTCTACTGAAACCGCCCAATCACTGGCTCTGCTCAGCAGCTTCATATTCGGGGCTGTTTGTTTTTTCTTTGCAGGGCATTCACCCTCCTTATGAAATCTGATCTTAGTCTCCTTGGCTGCCACAAGCTGTTGGTTTGCTGTCTCAATTGTGTTCTTATTAACTCCTTGATCACCTCTAATACCTTGTTGTGTCGCCACGTATACATCTGGAGCGATTGTGGACAAGCAGAAAGCACATGACACAAGGTACCTTGGCCCATTTTACATGAAAAACAGATCTGTATCTATGTATTCCCACATTTTGAGGTTTGTTTCATTTGGAAGAAGGTCATATGTAGATCAAAGAAGAAAAGATATCACCAATGGCTCCATCACGATTACTGAGTTCCAAGAAAGTTTAATCGGTTCTATATCATTCCAGGTTGTCCACTTACATTGTTTAGCTTGAGTAACAGCAATGGCTATTCCATGCTCCTCTTCGAACATTTTAACTTCTTCCATTACCATGCGCCTCTTTCCCTTTGGTTTCTCCTTGGAGAAGAACTTATGCGTTGTGTTTCCCAGTCCAACTGGATCATTTTGAGTCACACCCATGATATCTCTGACTCGTAGGCTGGTTTCCACTTCTTGGTTTGCCTCTGCAGCGGACCACTTTGTACCAGCTGCAGATGTCCGAAGTTACTTCAGCGGATCTGGAAGCAGAATATTGTACTGCATGAATGGTGTTTGGCTGATGGTATTTGGATACCTAAAGAAATGAACTCAAAAGGCATTTCCAAGTTTCGCCCCATATCCCTCCTGAATGTAGAGGGGAAAATATTTTTGGAGTCATCGCTCGTTGAATGACAGATTTTCTTATAGAAAACAAGTGCATAAACACATCTGTTCGAAAGGCTGGGATACCAGGCTTCCCTAGTTGTTTGGAGCATGCACAGATGACATAGAATTCCATACTATAAGCTAAAAGAAATAAAACAGAACTCCATGTAGTATGGCTTGATCTTGCCAATGCATATGGGTCAGTCCCACATAAGTTGATAGGAATGGCCCTTGAGTTTTTCAACTTCCAAGATTAAGGAAATCATAATAAAGTATTTTAACTCAGCTTTTATGAAATTCACCATCAATGGTTACACTATCAAATGGCAACCACTTGAGATCGGCATCATGATGGGATAGTGTAATTTCCCCACTTCTTTTCGTTTTGGTCATGGAGTTAATTTTACGAGGCGCATTAACCACAGCCGAGGGAGTGATCACTAATGAACAACTGGTCCTTACCCCTTCTAGGGCTTTTATGAATATCACCATTCTCATACCTTCTAAAATTGCTGCCGATGAACTACTACAAAAATATCATGATCTCTTCACGCGGGCAAGAATGAAGGCAAAACCTGAGAAAATTCGAAGCCTGTCATTAATTCAAGGGTCTGTCAAGGTAATTCGCTTTAGAATTGATGGTAAAACAATACCAACAATAAAGGAAATGCCAGTAAAAAGCCTCAGACGGATGTATGAAATCCCTCTGACTGATCGACATTGGGGTACAGAGTTACAGAAAGCAGCTTTAGGGGGTCTAATTTTGATCGATAGAACCTATCTGCCCAACAAAATGAAAGTGTGGTGTTAGCAACATGGCCTATTACCTTGCCTTTTGTGGCCTTTGCAATCTCGTATTGAGCGCATTGAGCAAGTGATCAATAAATACTTGCGTAAGTGGCTTGGAGTTCCTCCTTGTTTTTCAAAAATGGGGCTATATACCAACTCCAGACATCTGCAGCTCCCTATACACTCATTAGTGGAGGAATTCAAGGTTGGGAAGGTACACCTACACATGATGATGAGGGACTCGGCTGATGATTGCATTAAGAGGGTGCATCCAGAGATTAAATCTGGTACAAAGTGGTCTGCTGCAGAGGCAACCCAAGAAGCGGAAACCAGCCTACGAGTCAGAGATATCATGGGTGTGACTCAACAAAAAAAAAAAAACGATACGAGTCACTGCCGAATATGTGGACAATGATTGGAGGTGTAACGTGATGTCTATTAAGGTTGGGTGTCGTGGGTTTCTGGGACATTCAGTTATTTCTTGCCTTTCAGAGGGTCTTGGTAATCAATAATCATAGCCATTATATATATTTATATATATAATGTTATATATAAGTAAATAAACTGATCTTTTTTCCCCTAGATGGTGGTAGACAGAAAAAAATGATGGCAGATATACTAAGCAGCTCAGTTTTCCAAGAATTGCACTCTATTCAAGCAATTTTATTCTTAGCAACTTAGTCAACAAAAGAGTTTCCATATCTTAAAACTTTTTTCCTGATCAAAACATCTTTACAAACATGATTTTTACACTAATCCATTTGGCCTATTTTTGTTGATTCTTTCACTTTGTTGGTAACAACAAAAACAGGACGATAAATGAGTTCAGTATTTTAATCAATTCCTCAAATGATCATGACTCTTCTTACAATTATGAAACGTATCCTTGATATGAATTGTAGACCTGAAGATTGTTGAAGAATGTATTGGATAACTCTAAATGCAACATTGTGAGTTCAATAATCTGAGCAATTCTCGATTATTTAGAAAAAACTGTTCATTTTACAGAATGATGAGTTATTATAAACTCTGTTTTTAGTCTTGTAAAACAACATTAAATAAATTACTTATTTTTCAGATCACAATGATGACTTGGATAGTTTATTACGTTACCAAAGCTCTGATATTGGCCAGTCATCCCTTGCCTCCACTGACATCAGCAAATCAGAATATTTTGAAAATGCTGCAGAAGAAAGGTAATTGTATATTTCTGCATGAAAAAGAAAGTCTTAAGTGATTTTATAGCCTATATTCTGGAATAGTCAGACAAAAATAATCTCTTTGTGTTATAAATAACATCTAGAGTACTTGCTTGATTATCTAGCCACCTTGGAATAGATGTTGAAACATTATTTTTCTTGATAATTAAAATCTAAATTATAAAAAAAAAAATGTAAAAAAAAAAAAGAGAGATATCTAAACTTATTTATAAATGGAACTTTGTCTGTGTGCGAGTGTGTGTCTGTGTCCGTTACCTATAGACTCCGAAATGGCTGAAATGATTTTCTTGAAAATTTACACAGTTGTACTACAAGTCTCTGAGAGTGTTCTTAGCTAGGTTTTGTGTCGAGGTACCCCCCAATAAATATCGTCAATTGATAATCGAGAAAATTGGGTTATAGAAGGAGTGGTCCGATTTTAATCAAATTTGATACACTTATAGACAAAGACATAAGAAACCATATTCAGAAGTTTCAAGGTTGCAGTTCTTACAATAGTGCAGAAAATTGATAATATATATATATATATATATATATATATATATAAAAGGCAAGATGTTTGTGTGTGTGCCTGTTTATCTGTCTGTATGTCCTTTATACAAATCCACAATTTTTATCCAATTCTCACCAAACTTCACACAAATATTCTTTAGGCTGAGTCTGAGCTCCAAGACCATGGATTAGTTTTAAAGCTTTCATTACATCCGAGCAACGCCAGGCTATACTGCTAGTATATCATCAAGTAATGTTATCAAATATTTTGTTCAAGGTTTTGTCCTGTTTATTTTTTTAACCGGTTATTTATTTCTGCTTCATGTTTAGCACAGCAAATTGCTCAATAAAATCTTCCATCGTCACAACGATCAGAACTACTGCATCATCAGTGGTACAATGGAAGAGGGCTATGGAAAAGAGATTTATTCTCCCATAATGGCCATTATTATATCCATGATATAATAATACTATAGTTCATGGACAGAACAAAATGGTTGAAAGGAAAAAGAATGACAAACATGCTTTGTCCTCAAAGAGACTTAAGATATACACAAACTCTACTCTGGCATGTACGCATCACTCATTCAGCGAAACGAATTACAGCACTCTAGCTATTGGGCGCATGTAATGATATGCGCTAAAAAGTCTGCCTACTTCCACCGAACGCCCATAGCCCAGGGGTAGAGTTGCCGACTGACGCCATTTCGGTCGGGTTCAATCCTGGGTAAAAAAGCAATCGGAGTCTAACCGTACTGATGAGCTGTGATACAGCTAAACAGATCTGTCTGCGGATTACAATATATATATATATATATATATACACACACACACACACACACACACACACATTTCATGTGGAGAATAATGTATCATGTATATCTACACAGTAGAGCAGAGTGAAAGAAGACACAAAAAGGAAGGGTTCTATATATAATATGGAGATACTCTTGTGTCCAGAGAAGCTACGTTTACGACTCCAGATTCAAGTATGTCACAGGCGAGGACATGAATAGAAAACTGCTAATCTTGGCTTTTTCCAAACTGAGAACTGTGAGCTAGAGTTTCTTTCTATGTCAGGGAGAGATATATTCCCAAAGGGAAACAACACCATGGACTTGTAAGCTGCTGGAGAGGCAAGTTTAGTCCCCGACTGGGCCATGTGGTACTAGGCTAAAGAAAGCAACCTTTTGGTTAAGCTGCTGTAAATGAATTTGGCTGCCACTTAGTGGCTGTCACATTACCCATATGACTTTTCTCCACCAAAGAGAGATAAGCACCTTCTGTTTCCTTAAATGAACTCATTTTCCATTAGAAGTAACTCTCTTCTTCATGATTTATACATTTTTTCTGCACAAGGCCTCTTCTTTGATTGGCTTTTAGTATGTCAATTTTCTTTATGAATGTAAGAACATCCTTGCCATCAGTGGAAATTAATTCCTGCAAAATTTGTATGAAAACAAGAAAATTAACAAGAATGAATTGGTTTTTATCAGCATTTTTATCAGAGTTGAATTAGCTCAGACTCTCTATAGGAATGGTGACCCATAGATGAGTATTAAGCCACTGAAAGACGATCATGAGTATCATGGATACCAGAAACCCATTTGGCATTTCCCATCAAGTGGGTTACAAAGGGACATGTTCCACTGTTGTCCTGACCTTGGCACAGTGTTTGAAAAATCAAAAAAGTATGGTTTTCTAAATTCTCAGAATACGTCTGAGATGAAATATCCAAATCAATTTAGTTTGTATAGGTGAAAAATGCTCAGATGATTTCAATTTTTCTCTTCATTTTATGTCTGAGTGAGCAAGCTCTGGGTAATCAAGGTATAGATGCCAGCCATTCATTTCCTTATTTAGCCTCAGCTATTTCCTGTATATTTAAAATAGCATAAATTGTGACAATGGTTCTTAACAGATGAGGAATCCTCACTTTCCTCAAAGGATAATTAAGACCATAGATTGGTAGATTGAAATACTTACATTATTGTTCTGTAATTCTACAATGTATCTTCTTGAGTCAGTGATGGAAGAGAAGTGGAATTCCATTTTGAAATTTGGTGGGAAGGTAAAGAAAAATATAGTTGAGAAGCACCAAATTAAGAAATAACATAGAAAACTGATTAACAGATATTAATAACTTGATGAAGATTATTCGCTTTGTCAAAAAGGTAATTAGATCTAAATAATTGTTTCTATACAATGTGGCATTTTTATTACTATAAACAATATTTTAATGGATACATGTGTTTGAGTAAACATCATTGTTAATTTTATTTTTGCTTTTGCAAACTAATTAATGTCCACTGGCCTAGACATAGAAAGTCTTATCAAAGAAAATGTAACTACTGAGAGATATATTTTCTTCAATAAGACTTTTTACTGTATTTTAAAATTTTTTTTGAATAAGTTGTACATTCAAATCAAAATTGTAGAAAATCTCTCCAAAGTTAATATTTTTGTTTTAGCCCTTTTGACTCTCGGTTAATATAAAAAAACAAACGTCAGTCTGGTAGACTAGATTTTGTTGGCAACAAACTTTTGAAAGCTATATTTCAAATTAAAAAATCTAAACTTCTTTATAAATGGAACTTTGTGTGTGTGTGTGTGTGTGTGTGTGTGTGTGTGTGTCTGTTACCTATGGACTCCGAAAGGGCTAAACCAATTTTTTTGAAAATTTACACAGTTGTACTATAAGTGTTCTTAGCTAGGTTTTGTGCCGAGGTACTGCCAATAAATATTGATAATCGAAAAAATTGGGTTATAGAAGGAGTGGTCCGATTTTAATCAAATTTGATACACTCATAGAAAAAGACATAAGAAACGATATTCAAAAGTTTCAAGGTTGCAGCTCTTACAATAGTGCAGAAAATTTGATATCGATACCAGGAAACCAAAATTTGATTTACATCGATTCATTTTTCTTTCAGTCTATGGTTTCGCTTTAACTGGAAACAACTATTGCTTTTTAGTCTTTCGTGCCAATGTCCAAAGAGTCTGAGCTCCAGGACCATGGATTAGTTTTATAGCTTTCATTACACCCGAGCAATGCCGGGCTATACTGCTAGTACTTGTATAAAAAAGAAAGTGAGGATTCCTCATCTGTTAAGAACCATTGTACACATACACAACCAATCTTGTTAAGACTACATGACTTTGTTTACTGAAATAACCTTAATTATTGAACATAGGAATAATTTTAAATGTCTTTTTTCTATTTCTAGTGCAAAAATCTTTGAAGAAGCAGCCGCAGTGGTTCCATCTGAAACTCTTGAATCTAAACTCAAAAAAGAACAAGAAATTCCTCAAAAAACCGAAGTGGCCATTGCCAATGACTGCCCAAAGAATTCACCTTCAGACTTTGCAGTCATTAGCGATGAAGAGGTTGCCAAAATGAGGACTGAGGAAACAGAAAGTGACACTGATCTGTAAGTTCTGTTCTCTTTACATTAGAGTATAGGTAGTAAGAAACGTGTGCATAGCATAGCATTTATTGGCATGGAGAGTGGGATTGGCATATTGTGTTCAAAATTCCAACTGAAGCCATTGGCAAACAAGCAAAGACAACGGTGAGACTAAATTCAATAGAGGTTTTGGCATGGGGTTGACAACTTCATGCAGAAAGTGGGATTGCAAGAGTTCAAATTCCAGCCAAGAACATTGCATTCACTTTCACATAAACACGTTTGGAAACATCAATTCATTTTTTTTTTTTCAGCCCAGCTAGTGATTTATAGCAGGGAAGACGATGCTCACTTGTTTTTGTTGACAACCAGTCTGAGAGAAGGATAACACTGAATTAAAAACTAGATGAACTTGAAGCTAACAACTCCATCCCATAAAACCTTACTTGCTACAGAAACTGAAACAGCAACACATGTTGAGCCTGTGGTTCCATACTTTACAAGAGAAACCACAAGATTAACATACATATATTAAAACATACATAGGTAGCAAGAGATAGTTTTGTGAACTTAATTATATAACATAGTAGAGCAATAGCATATTACCAAGTGAACAAAATCTACTAATATTATAGGAATCATTATTTATTTACTAACTGAATATACTTTTACCATTGAGATTAATATCAAGTTCTGCCATGTTTGGTCATCCATACTTTAGCTGTTCCATGAGATGCTTATAAATTTAAACAGGATAAAGAAAGCTTACACAATATATACTTGATCTTTAAACTGAATGTTATATTGTGTTGCTCTACAATACATAATAAATAGTCAACTTCTCGCTTGTCTCTTAGTTTACTATCCACTTTATATCTATTTTATTTAACATAGGCAAATAGGTACAATCCTATTTACCAATCTACTACAATTCTGTATTGTTTGAGCATGAGCTAAAGATTCATTTAAATTTAAAAAGCATTAAATTTTGGTATTAAATGACCCAATGGATTGATATTTGATATGGCATAAAACAATCTAAACACACACACACACACACACACATATATATATATATATAATCAAATTATATAGAAATTTAAAAAATAATAATGTTAAAACAAACAAAAATTTAATATATATATATATATATATATATATATATATATATATATATATAAAATAAAACAAAATTCCAATGTTCAAATTCGTTGAATAGCCATTTCTATAGAAAAAACTCTCGCGTCCTCAGCAACAAACTTTATTCCAAAAAAAAAACAAATGAACAAAGATATTATACCGGCAGAAGTCCCCAAAAAGTTTTCATCATAGAAAATTAAATTGGTGGGGTTAATAAGAAAGCAGACAGATATCTATGTCTACTTTTATTATAAGATTTTTTGAAACTCCCTACTCCCTATATATTTATATATATATATATATATATATATATATATATATATGTTAAGAGGCTCATCCCTTGTTCCCTGTTTAGGATGTGGTTTCCGGCTTTCTCTTTTCCAATCTTCTCACTATTACGTAGTGCCTTGCTCGGGGTGATATGATTAAAAAAAAATATATATTCATATAGATAGGTGTGAGTTTGTTACCCTGGGTTTCACACTTTTGTGATCGTCAGACAAACTGATTAATTTTTTTTTAAAAATTGGTTATATTCATGTATTTTTGTGGAACTGGGGGAAAAAAAAATCTGTTGTCACAACAGACGCAGACATATAGATATATACATTTGTACACCCATCAACGCGTGCAAGGACACGGACACACACACACGTACGTGCGTTTGGTTACTGAGGCTTGCATAAACATACATATGCGAATCATGTGGGGTTCGGTATATATATGTATATGTGTGCCGTTGCACACATACACACTCATTCGGTTGGCATATTCGAATGGTGTGTAGCGATGTCAACGTACGAATAGTTGTCGATTTCTTGTACGTACATGGGTTCTGTGTGAAACTATGGTAGGTAAGAATTGCTATTATTTTATTTAAGGCTGTATTGTTATTTTTTTGTTTTAAAGTTGGTTATTGGCTTGTTTTATTATTTTTTGTGGTTGCGTATATTTACATGGTGGAAATTCTAATTTGTAGTGCTTGTTAGTGTTTATTAATTATTAATTTTACTATGGCAGAGACGTGTGATTTTTTTTTTTTTTTTTTATCCGTTTGGTATAAATTGTGATAATAGGTATTTATTTTCATATCTGCATTTAGCTCTGATCTCGTTTTTAGTAAGTTCTTTTGTGGGGTATGTGATATAATTGCTACTTTCTCATGTAGGCAAAGTAGGCATTTTTTTGTAATGTTGTTGTAAGCAGGTGCTTTTTTCAGTATTTCCCAGCTTATTGTTGGTGAAATATTTTTGTCTTTTAGACGCCATACGTATGTTGATAGTGTAGTGCTGTTCAAGTATTTTCTGTTGGAGAATGAAAGATTGTGGTTGTTATTTCTTTTCTTAAATGGTCCCTCAGTGGCACCGATGTAGTACATTGTGTTGCTGTTTGCACTTACCTTGACTTTATATACTATATTTGTTTGCTGGCAATTTCTCTGGAGTGGGCATGTAGTTCCGTTTCTGCAGTTGCATTGAGCTTCTTCGATTGCATTATTGTAGTTAATTTTTTGTTGTGGCTTTTTATTATTTGTGTAATATTTTTTGTGCAGCTGTAACTAATTTTGACGTTGTTTTTGTTGTATATTTTTGCTAATCGGTTTGTCACCGGGAAGTGGTTTTTTAATAAATTCAGGAATGTCTTACCTATGTTTGTTTTGACGGCTTTGTTGAATGGTGGATTGAACCAGATGATATTTCTTTTTCTGTTTTTGCTTTTTTGTTGCAGAGTTGTATATTGTAGTTGTTGTTTGTATCCACATTTCTTTAGTGCTTCGTCATATGGTGTTCTTTTGTTATTGAAAATCTGTATGTTAGATGAATTTTCAGATATTCTGCGGCTGATTGATATGGGTATTTGTTTGATGATTGAAGGTGGGTGGTTGGAGGATGTGTGTACGTCATTATCTTTTCTGTATGGTTCATATGTGTTTTTGTCCAAGTTGAGGGTGACATCTAAGAAGTTTACTGTTTTTATACCTGCTTTTATTTGTATTTTGAATCCAATGGATTTTAGAGCATTTACTATTTTTTTCCTAAATCTATCTAATTTGGGACCATTGGGTTCTCTTATCAGGATAAGTCCGTCATCTCTGTATAGTCCCGTGTCCTTTTTATCCATGATTCTGGCTAGGTGTGAAAGAATGAGTATGCCTACTAATTTGCATGTCTCTGATCCATCGTAGCTACCCATTGTTACATCAAATAAGTCGTGGTTTTGTTTTTTTGTCCATGGTTCATTATTGTAGAATAGTAGGGATTTGTGGCAGTGCATGATTATTTTAATGTCTTCATCTGTAATTTTTATATGTTGTTGTGCCAGTTGTATAGCCTCATTTAATATATTTTCAGTGATGGATGGGTAGAAGTCTACGATGTCGAATTGGATGAAAGTGGCTTTGTCCTTGTTTTTTATTGTTGTAAACCACTCTATGACAGCTTTGGTATTCTTCCATTGGTTAAGGCCTAATTTATTCCTTAAGTTGGTGTTGATAGATTCTAATATTTTTTTGCTGATTTTTCCTATTTCACTTTTTGCCGGGTTTATTAGTCAGAATGCAGGACTTTCTACGAAGTTAGTTTTGTGGTCTTTTGGTGTTCAGCTAATCGGTTTATTCTTTCATCTATCTTTAATTTGACGGCTATATGTTTAGCTTCTTGGTTTATCGTGTTAATTGTGTTCGTAGTTGCCTTCTTGTAGGAATGTGTGATCTTTTCAGTTATAAGTTTATTGTAGTCGGTGGGTTCCATTGTGTATATGTTTGTAGTTTTGTCAGCTAATATGAATACTTTAATGACCGAACGCGCGTATGTGTGTGTGTGTGTGTGTGTGTGTTTGTGTCCTTGCGCGCGTTGATGGGTGTACAAATGTATATATCTATATGTCTGTGTCTGTCGTGACGACAGATTTTTTTTCCCCACTTCCACAAAAATACATGAATATAACCAATTGTTTTAAAAAAAATTAATCAGTTTGTCTGATGATCGCAAAAGCGTGAAACCCAGGGTTACAAACTTACACCTATCTATATGAATATGTCTGCTCTATCACTGATATTGAGCACTTTTAAATAAGTACCACACATATATAATATGTAAACAATATAATATATATAACAAATTGCATATTTATATATATATATATATATAGAGAGAGAGAGAGAGATATTTATAATTATATACATACACTTTTCACATATATATATATATATATATATATATATATATTTGTTTTTTTATATTTTTTTATATTTTTTTATTTATTTTTAATACTAAATCCAATTTACCTTTACACATGAAAATTAGTTTTGATTAATTTTTTTCCAAGGCCCTTACAATAAAAATATAAATATAATAAAATATAATAAATTTTTGTTCCTTTCATACTAAACTTCCTTTAATTAGTTTCTTTAAGTCATCAAATATAATTAGAACCGAATTTAACTCATAAATTGCAAATATCCTTTAGCTTTTAAAGTAAATTATATTCATGAATGTGTATTTGTATGTATGTGTGTATATATATATATATATATGTGTGTGTGTGTGTGTGTGTGTGTAGGCTTTTGTACGAATGTGGTTGTGTGTGTGTGTGTTTTTTATATATATATATATATATATACACTTGTTGAAATTGATATACTCCTTAAATTAATATTTTTGTTTTATTTTATTTTTTATGTTTTATTAATTTTTAATTTAAATCTAATTTTGAGATTTATATTTAAATTTAGATTTGTATGTCAAATTTTTTTTCCTATAAAATTTGTCCCATTTATTTAAACTAAAAATCGCTATGATATATTTTTCAACATGAATGACAACAATTTCCCTTGTTTCTATGGAAATAGATTTTTTCTTTTCTTAGCTTACTTCCCTGTCAACCACCCATTCCCCCTATTTACTTCTTTCCTTTTTCTTTTTTTCTTTCTTTTCTTTTGCTTCTTCCCCCTACCATTTCTTTTGCCCAGACAAAGTTAAATTTCAACTTTTAAACTCTCAACTCAGTTAAGGGGTAGGGGGTTTCAAAAAATCTAATAATAAAAATAGACATAGATACCTGTCTGCTTTCTTATTAATCCCACCCCTTTAATTTTCTGTAATGAAAATATCTTTTGGACTTCTGCCGGTATAATATCTTTGTTCATTTTATCATTTAGTTTTTTTTGGAATAAAGTTTGTTGCTGAGGACGTGAGAGTTTTTTCTCGTAGAAATGGCTATTCAACAAATCTCAACATTGGAATTTTGCTTTATTTTATAATTGGCTCTGTAATTTGAATATAAATTGCATTGAGCTCTCCACCTTGATCAATGTTAATATTAATGTAATTAATATTAATTAGGATCGGGTTTTGGGGATTTACCTACCTACTTTTCCTTTTGGATTAAAGTTATATAATATATATACAAACCTGTTTCACTGTACCACCTCTTATCAGTTGGCTAGACATCCAATTGCTTGCAGCCAGGATCAAAACTCATCCGATTTGGCATCAGTCAGAGATTCTACCCCTAAGTTATCAGCACCTAAATTCTTTGTTGTTGTACTTTGTTAGGTGATCAGTAGTGAACTTCTTCTGCCTCTGTTAGTTTACTATTCACTTTATATCTATTCTCCTTAACATATGCAAATAGCTACAATCCTATTCACCAATCCACTACACTGAGTGAATAAGCAGTTTTCAAAATAGATGTCTTTTTTCATATATTTTAAGTAAAAATTAAATAAATTTTTTTCAAAATCCAATTAAGTAATCATTAACTAATTTCCGTCACCTCCTACATTTATATAAAGGCCAGTTTATTTTTGGAAGATTTTAAATTTTACAGTTTAAATATTTGTTGCCAGACATCAATCATGATTTAATTAGTTAATTTTAGATAACAAATATGAATAAAACAGTTTTAAAATTGCTTTAAGAATAAAAATATAAATGTAAGCAGAAGCCTTTAAAAAAATTTAAAAATTTATAAAACTAGCAGTAAGTACCTGATGCTGCACTGGATGGGAAGAGTATAAGTCTACTTTTAATTTTTTTTATATGACTCACATCTGCAGACATTAAATATGGGAAATAACTCTGTATTTTTAAAAGAGTTATTCTCCATATAAAAGTTACCGTGTTGAACCTATCTTTAATAAAAAAGATTACTTGAAAATAAGAAATTAAAACAAAGATTAAACTGAAGAGCCACATGCAATTTCTTTTTCTTTGTTGTGTAGAATAATAATAGGGTGTGTAAGTTTTGAACAAATCGAATGAAAAATGTAGAAGTGTATGTTAATAGAAATTAGTGAGGATACACCCATAGATACACAGACACTGACACACATCTTCAGTTTTATTTATATAGATTAATCAAAGACAAATATGTGTCTCATTTGGGACCATAGTCAGAATGTACTTTGCACTTAATGTGACATCAAAGAAGTCTGGTGAACAGTTGACCTGGATTAATAGATTCATTTGACTAACCCAGCTGTACCTGGATTGCAAGCATAGGATATGCATACAATCACCCCAGGGAGGTGTGGGGTAGTTTCACCGAGACATTGCAGATGAGAACGTAAGGTGCATAGAGGTCCATTATAGCACTGACTAACATTAAATGACAAAGCAGGGAGTTAAATTGTGCTTTTATTAAAATGAAAAAGAATGAAGAGCATGGACTTACCAATTCTAACTTTGGCCTGAACAATCAACTCTAAGCCACATCATCCAAAGTGAATAGATTTAAGTTGAATCAGAGACATTCTTAAAAAGCTGGCATTTTTGAAACCTTTTAAAACCTGTTGTGAGAGAAGTAAATCCTCCAAATCAACATTTACTGAAATTTCAATTGGGCACAAATAATATTGTCATTAAGGATATGGGCAACTCTTGCTGAAGAGGCCACACAATTACCAGATTTTTACTTCTTTATCTCTTACAACTTTCATTACTTCTGCTTCCTCATCTCTTTTCTAACAACCTGCTTCTGCTTGGTACTCCAGAGTTGTTGCCCTGATTGTAACCACCAAAAAGCCAACACCCCACCCACTCCAAATCCACAATGCTTTGGTCTTTTGTCCATAAAATCACAAATACTCATTTACTCAATTTCTTTGAAGGCACTTCCTATTTTCATTTATTCAAACCATAAACAAAACATTATGTTAAATACGATAGATTCAGTCTTATGTCATCATTTATAATGGAAAATGACTTGATTCTTCTTTTATGTGCCATATTTCTTCAGGGCATAGACGATCATAGCCTTCCATGTCTCCCTATTCATAGTGGCTTTTAGCATGCTTTCTCCTGTTACCCAACCCAAACTCTGTTTTGGCATCTACTTGCTCAAACACATCAAGTATTTTATGAATTACTTTCTCTCATCGCTTTTTCCTCACTATCTGACCTGTGAGTATCAAGTTTTCTAATCATGACTTGATTGCACATGTAAATACACAGCTTTTATGTCGTTGACTCTAAACCTGGGACTCCGCAGAAAATGTTTCCAATTAAGAGCCCTTCAACTCCTACGAATGATTCTGTATATATACATATTTTTATAAACATATTATTTTTTTAAATTTTTAAATTTTTTATTTTTATAAATATGGCTACCCAGATAACTTCTTTTGAGTTTCAAACAGGCTAGAATGATTATTTTTTTTTTTTTTGGAGAAAATCAACCTGGGACATCTTTATTCTAACCACCATTTTTATTATATATTCTGTAAATTTTATCCTACTGTTTAATTTATTTTCCAAGCATTTTAGAATAAAGTGTTTTGTTACTGAAAATTATTAACAAATTTCAGCCATCTTTTTTATTCCAACTGTTCCAACTATTTGAAACTCAGTTGTACTTAGTGTTTGTCTCAAGTGACAAAACACGTGAGTTTTACAAGAAAATTTTAAGGGAAACAGGAACTACAAGGAAATTATTGTTAACAATCAGAAAGAGACAGTAGAAATTTCTGAGGCACATAATGAGAAAAGAAGGCTTGGAAAATTCAACACTTACAGGACACAGGATGAAGGCAGAAGCAGTGAGTATGACTGAATGGAGGGTTGAAAAAAGAGCAAGAGTTACTTAGATTCACAAAAGACAGGAAGTGCTATATAAAAGAAGAACCAGGAAGTGATAGAAATTTATTGTATAACAATTATTATTTTGTACAAAAATTGATTTCTTTTTTTGTTTCTTTTTTCTCTGTCTCAGTACATTTCCTAGCAGCATCACAGTTTCACTTGAAGAACTGGAACGAGGTGAAATAAATTCACAAAGAGTTATTTGGATCCGCTATGGTTGCATATACACAGTATCTGTTGTTGTTGATCGGGATGGCCTTGATATTTGCTGGGAGTTCACTACTTACCCAAAGGTGAGTATGTTACTTTCTTTTGTTAAGGAATGGGAACCCAACTTTCATGGACAAACAAGTTGTCTCAAATAAGCTGGAAGAGAGTTCCACAAGCGAGATCTGCAAGAGAATAAATTGTTCTCATAGACCTTAGTTACATTTAGACATTTCAACTGTAAAATGATGGAACCTTGCCACCAATCTAGTACTGGGCTTAAATTCATAGAGTCTTGGTATCATAGAGGAAAGTTCATCAGAACAATTACCAGAAAAGTATCTATAGAAAGGCAAAGGAAAGTTCATCAGAATTACCATGAAAGTATCTATAGAAAAGGTAAAGGAAAGTTCATCAGAATTACCATGAAAGTATCTATAGAAAAGCAAAGGAAAGATACGTTACAGCATGGCCATATTTATACTTTTCTGGTTCTCATGATTAATTCAATATTACAATGTTTAATTTTCCAAATTTTTCAGATTATCTACTGGCATTATTATTAATTTTTGAGTATTTGTTTCATTTGATTTTTGTTGTCTAAATTATAGATTAGTTTTATACAGCTCATCAACTCTTTGCAGGTTATTTAAAGCAAGGAAATATTTTTAGATTGTAAGAGCATTTTAAAAAAAAATTTTTTTATTAGATAATAATGATTTCAGTGATACAAGTCTGATGAATTAACCCATAACTGGGGAGAGGGGGGTGGATTCATGCTTTTCCTAAGTTTATTAGTGTGTAAGTGAATATAATGAAACCAACAAGAATTGGAACTCATCTCTCCTATTAACAATTCCATTTTGTTACACCGACTGCACATCCAAACTTACAGCACCTGGTGTTTCTAAGCAGTCACTGATCTAGTTACTGACCAGGCTCGACATTTCTTGGTGATGAAAAAACAGTGTTTCAAACATTGGATGGAAAAACAGTGTTTCAACCTGATATGTCCATAAGCCCTTATTTTTGTTGTCTAAAAGCAGTAATTTTAAGTTGTCCAAATTTCTGAAATAAAGTATTGTAGATGATAAAAACATCACAAGGACGACCATATTAAATATATCAAAAGCCTTTGAAAAGGTGTGGCATGGGTGGTTGCTGCACAAGCTCTCCAGCTCTGGAATCACTGGGAGAGTCTTCTCCATTATAAAATCTTTCCTAAAACAGGTAGATCCATGAAGTTGTTAATTTCCAGTCCTCTGATATCAATTCAGGCTTGCTTCTTGATCCAACTCTTTCTGTTTTACATTAACAGTCTAAGAGTATACTTTAATTTTTTGTGAATATCTCTATAGATGATACACTTGTATATTGGTGCACCTAGAAAATTCTAGATGATAGCTGATCTCTCCTAGCAGATCAATGGGGGAAAACTGGCTGGTCACATTCAATGCCTTGAACTAGTAATGTTCCATCATTATTGAGTAGACTGAAACTTTATCTATCATAATAAACGGGGCCTCTTGCTTTGAACCCCTATTGAGACTTCAGCTCACCTCAGACTCCGGGTCCTGGGCATGATGGTAAACTGCATTCGGCAGCAAGGCCTCTGATTGGGAGGTTGTGAGGAGCATGAAACCACCTTTTAATTGCTGTTGTTCCTAGGTCCACCCTGACCCGGAGTGGTAGCACCTGTTAGGGTCCCAGCTATGGGCAAATAGTTAACCCCCAAACTGGGGTCAAAACATGATGAAAGTATAAAAATACACTTTTAGAGAAATATATACATAAAAATAGACTTTTATAGAAAAATATACATTTTTGAAGGAAAAATATTACCAACAATACATTTTTGAAAGAATCAAACACATTTTTGAAGGAAAAAAAATATTCTAGGCAAAACGTTTTTGAATACAAAACTAGAAGACATCTTCAGTTTTCTAATATAAAAAAGAATAAAACAAAAACTTTCATTAAAATCTGACTAAATCAACCTTCTCACTATAGCCGAACATTTAAAAACATACCTGAAGACTCAAACTTTTCAACAAGACATTTTTAAAAGAAAAATATTACCAACAAGACATTTTTGAAAGAATCAAACAGTAAAAAAATACCTCAAAACTTTTTTTGCATTAAATAACCCACAGAGGTTGATATGCTGTTAAATAAAACTCAAACTCAAACTCAGACCTCAAGTGGAACTCATATATACAATTCCTTGCTAAAGATGCTGGAAAAATGGTTGGTTCCCTGTACTGCTCCAGTAAGTATCCAACTCCTCCTGCTATACTCTATCTCTACAGGAGCAAGATCAGACACAGAAAATGGAGTACTGCTGTTGTATTTGGGTTCGAACAGCCTAGTCTTCACTTTCCAGTTTTTTCATGGCCATATGGGGGGATTAATTATTTTCCACCTTACAACCCTTTTTACACTAACGATACATTACAAGATCCTGGGTATCATGGTAAACTGCATTCGGCAGCAAGGCCTCTGATTGGGAGGTTGTGAGGAGAATGAAACCACCTCTTAATTGCTGTTGTTCCCAGGTTCACCCTGACCAGGAGTGGTAGCACCTGTTAGGGTCCCAGCTATGGGCAAATAGTTAACCTCCTAAACTGGGATCAAAACACTATGAAAATATAAAAATAGACTTTAACAGAAATATTTACATAAAAATATTTTTATAGTAAAATATACATTTTTGAGGGAAAAATATTATCAACAATACATTTTTGAAGAAAAAATTATTACCATAACCTATTTTTGAAGGAAAAAAATTTTTCTCAGCAAAACATTTTTGAATACAAAACTAGAAGACATTTTCAGTTTTCTAATATAAAAAGAATAAAAACAAAAACTTTTCATTAAAATCTGACCAAATCAACTTTCTCATTATAACTGAATATTAAAAAAAAAATACCTTAAAACTCTAATTTTTTGGTATTAAATAACCCACAGAGGTTGATATGCCGTTAAACAAAACTCAAACTCAAGATACATTACAAGCCTCTCACTGCTCTGTTGCTATTTCAATGGAACATGTTCAGATGAGCTACATTCTCTGTACAAATATCTAAATTTTGTCTTAGAAATTTACTTAATAAAATCCTAAAATTTTTGTTCTAACCCATTAGTTTGTTTTTTCAGCAATATAGTGATTAAATATGGCAACATTTATCGCTTTCTCTATTTATCTTTTCTTATTTGTCTATATTTCTGAGATGAGATATTCACATTGTTTGGACTGTTATCCTCATCTTTATTGTCATATTCACAATATTTCGGTGATTGTATGCTCCAACCTTCTTCAGGTGATTGAAAATTTTGAACCGAAGCCTTTATTTCAATTACTGGAGTAGATTGTTCTTGTTCCATGAGTCATAACACTTTTTAGTTATCTCCATTTAACTCAACTCCCTTTTCTTTTCATTTTTTTTCTTTTTGTTTGCCACCTCTTTATGTCAGGTCACTGGATCCAACCAATGCTTTTATTCACTAGGCCATGTGTCCTTATTTTTCTTTTTTTTTTAATATATGTGTTGTGGAGGAATATCCTGTCCTACCCAGGAATGGGTATGGCCCGGGTTATAAAAGACCTAGACGAGAACGAACTATAGAGAGATAGCACATGAGAGAGATCGAGTGTGTTTGTGACTATATGAGAGTCTTTGTCATTACGTAGGAGTGATCAAGATTCATCGGCCTTAGGTGAGAGTTAGACATCACTAGACGGAAGCCTACTTCTCAAGACAGACGCATACATCTTATACAGAGACATTTCCTTCTTAATTGTTGTTCGTGTTAACTGTTTGTTGGTGTACTCATAATTGGTTTATTGTACTGAGGTATAATAAATCTCTATTTATATATCCTCAGTGTTAAGAGTTATTTCTTGCACTATTCTTTCTCTGTTTATCCCCTCCCGGGATACAACAATGTTACACTAGCATCATAGCCCGGTGTTGCCCGTGCAACTCAGAACATTTTTTTGTTGACCAAATGAATTTTTAAATATAAAGGCTTTTTTTTTCTTTTAATAAAAAATATTTTAGTCGCGTTTGACACGTGTGATTTGATTTCTGTGATGTAATTTGACAACCATCTTTGATCTTAGATGTTTTACGGAGCAAATGTAAACAATTGGCTCCATTGGCCAAAAAGTGGGAAAGGGAAAATTTGCTGAACTTAAACTCAAAAAGTATGTGTCGACCTGGCTTCCCTGTAGATATGTGTCCCTAGAAAGTTTGAATGGCGTAGCTTAAAAAATGTAGGCGTGCATAAGGAACAGTCACACACATACTCACAGATTGCCTTTTATATATATATATAGATTACAAAGATTCCAGCATTTTTCTGGGGTTTCTTTTTGTCTAATGCAGCTACATAACTTCATGGAAATAAATTATTCCTTTCTCTCCAATATTTTCTGAGTTTTAGTTCATTTGGCTTATAATTTCTTTATATGTTTGGATAATTGTGAGTATTCTTATACTGATTTTGTTATTTTTCTCCTTATTTTTACTAGGATATTGCATTTGGTGTCCACTATACTCCTGAAAATTCTAACTTGAAACTTTCCAATGAGTCTTCCTTAATCATTGTGCCTGTCCAAAAGTGCAATTCCCATAAACAGACAATTAAAGGTCAACTCACGCCAAGAGATATGGGGATTTATAAAATTATATTTGATAACACGTATTCAAGGTAAGTGAACCTATAAAGAGTACTGTTTTAGTGGCTGCTGCTTGATTGTTGCTGACCTTGTTTTGGTGGTGAAGGTCTTTACTGCTAATCCTATTGAGAGTAAATTGAAGGTGATGTATGTGTAAATCATTTGCATTTTTTTACAATACTGTTTCATTCAATATAAGGATATTTTTAAGTCAGATTTCAAGTCTTTAAAAGGTCAAAAGGAAAAAAATACAATATCTCTAATATGTTTCTCTATAAAATAAAATCTATAACATATATATTGATAATATATAACTTTAATAATTTAATTATAATAATTTGATATTTAAATGTATCTAAACTCAGTGTTTAACATTTAATATTTATATAAATTTTGCAAATCAAGATTTGCGATTTCGTTTTTCTTTTAAACTTTTGGCTACATAAAAATTAGGTACTTTCCCATTTTCACTGAAAAAGGAAAAACATCATAGCATGATGAAAAAGCCCCCAAATTGAATAAAAACAAAGTTTTATTGTCAAAATGTTTGTTATTATTGTATTAATTTTTAGTGTTTGATTAGTGTTTTTGTGCTTTTTTTTTCCAGTGAAAAACACATTGATTTAGAAATTCCTGCAAAAATCAAATAATTGTTGGATTTTAATGAAACTTTCAGAACTTGTTTACAAATGAATAAAATTATTTTGGAATTTTTTTTTTGTTATCCCCTCCTCCACCACCACTACCACTTAATTTAATTTCTAAAATTTCATGAAATTTTCATTCAAAATCTTTTTTGTTATTTATAAGCAGGACTCCTTGGAAAATGTAAATCAATAATTTTTTTTTTCAAACTACTACTCATTTCTTCAAAATTTGCTCCAAATTGTAAAATAAAAAAATGCAATAAAATTATGGCATTATTTAATTAGAAAAACTTTTAATTACTTTTATGAATAAGATTTATTAAAGACACTATTGTTTTAAGAAAAAACTTTTTGGTGAATAATAAATTTTTACAAGAATGTTTTTAAATATTAGTTGTAATAATTTATAATCTATAAATCTTTTAAAATTCTGCATTACTTTCATCTGGTTAAGTGATATTGTCATTAAGGGAAAACTATATTTACTAATCAAAAATTGAAAGGCTTAATAAAAATCATTTTGCATCAATATTTTAAAAATAATTAAAATTTTTTTTTATGTATATAAGATATTATGTAATGTGCTCATTTTTGAAAGTAAAGGAATCCTTTGATTAGTACAAGTAATGTGTACATCTAACTATAAAAAATCAGTTTTCAATTACAATGGTTAAAGTGGGGAATGTTTTTCTGCACTAATTGAGTATTATGTATGCATAAATTGAATTTTGATATATAAAAATTTTAGTGCACTCAACAAAAATGCATTAATCGAATGTGTATGAATTGAGGGATACTGTATGGTCAAGTATACATGATATCAAAAAATAAGAGCAATGTCTACAGCAAATTTAAAGTCAACATCCCTAAAATTAGATTACAGAGAACATTTACCAATGGTTTTAAGATCACTGAGCACCTAAAAATTGTATAAAAAAATAAGTGCTCACATCATTTTCTTAAATTATGTTTAACAGATAAAGTCTCTGTAGAACAACAATCATTATGACATCACCTGTCGATGCCTCATCAATTATGTAAAACATGGCAATGTTGTTTAAAAAACATAGCTACAGTTTTGTTTTAAAAATACATTTGTATGTTATTTTAAACTTAAATTAAAAAATATTTTTTACAAATCAGATTGATTAGACTTTAAATCAGCTAATATTCATCAAATAAAGTTTCAAAAAGGCATATGTTTTAATACACAGATTTACATTGTAATGAAAAACAACTAATAAAGAGTGGAACTCAGCTATTTTAGAAAAAAATTTTTTAAATCTATTCTAATCAATATAATTTCTGTTTGAAATATATCAAAGTATTTAGCTTACTGGAAATAGTAAATTTAATCCTTTAACTTTCAATTAATGCTGAAATGACAGTTTCAAGAAAGCTTTTTCATTTATAAAAATTCATTTTAAACCTTACGTATCAAAAATTAGTGGAGGTAACTAATAAAAATCCATTCATAGAATCTGATTTTATTTCAACTTTCTTTTTTATAAATTTCAGGCTGACATCAAAGAAAGTGACTTATTCACTCCGTGTACAAAAAGCAGTCACAGCTTCTTGGTCTGGTTTTTAAATATACTCAATCAAACCATCATGGCAGCAACACGATCAGGAGAGACAACTTCTTCAGTGTTCTCTTTGGTTGTACAGAACAAAATATTTGATGCCTGACATGTCACCTTCAATGTAAAGCATTTGTGAATATTGGATAAGATGGCCAAAATTTTACAAAATAGATATAGAAATTTTATTGAATTTTTCATGTAAGGTCACTGGTTGGAACAAAACAACTTTTAAGCACTTAAATTTAGTATTCAATTTATAAAAAACATGTCGCGGACAGTGAGTGCTCTTAAAACCTAATTAGAGTTAGAATTAATGTTCTTTCTAATTTTTTTTCATAGCCTTTGAACGAACAAAAATCCTATAAACAACTGAAGTGGAGTGTGCAGAAAATATGGATGTTTTATTATTGATTTTTTTGTGTAAAGTATATGAAACAAAGTCAGTTACTTATAACAAAATATCTGAGAGAAAATATATGATTTATTTAGCAAATTGATTTTACTTTATTATTTTTTCCTTATTTTTAACCCTATATTTTTTCTTATATAGTGTGTGTGTGTGTATATATATGTATATATATATAAGTTTTCCTTATTTTTAACCCTATATTTTTTCTTATATAGTGTGTGTGTGTGTGTATATATATAGATATATATACATATATATAAGTTTTCCTTATTTTTAACCCTATATTTTTTCTTATATAGTGTGTGTATGTGTGTGTGTATATATATATATATGTTTTCCTTATTTTTAACCCTATATTTTTTCTTATATAGTGTGTGTGTATATATATATATATATATATATATATATATATATAGTTTTCCTTATTTTTAACCCTATATTTTTTCTTATATAGTGTGTGTGTGTATATATATATATATATATATATATATATATATATATATAGTTTTCCTTATTTTTAACCCTATATTTTTTCTTATATAGTGTGTGTGTATATATATATATATATATATATATATATATATATACACACACACTATATAAGAAAAAATATAGGGTTAAAATAAGGAAAACTTATATATATATATATATATATATATATAAGTTTTCCTTATTTTTAACCCTATATTTTTTCTTATATAGTGTGTGTGTATATATATATATATATATATATATATATATATATAAGTTTTCCTTATTTTTAACCCTATATTTTTTCTTATATAGTGTGTGTGTATATATATATATATATATAAGTTTTCCTTATTTTTAACCCTATATTTTTTCTTATATAGTGTGTGTGTATATATATATATATATATATATATATATATAAGGCCCAAATAAGGTTGCATAAAAACATTACTTTTATCAAAAGAAAATCTTTGTTCATAAAAGGTTAAGTTGAACATAAGTTTTCTTTAATCTAAAGCATTCGAAAAATTCATGCAGAGTATTAAAAAATTATTAACATGGCGTAATTTTATTTTATACACAAGTGCAATACACAAGGAAATGCTATAAAATATAACAAATTCAATGTTAGAGCTTGCTTGAGTTTTTAAATATTGTTAATATATATGTTACTGTTTATATACACAGGATAAGGTTAGTTTAGGGTAGGCATATAATTATGGTTTAAATAGTTGAATAGGAAGAGAGTTATTGGTATATTGCATATAATTCTTAAATTTGAGTGCTTAAATTTAATTACCAAAAACAACTGCTGCTTTTCAATTCATGACTATAATGTTGATTCAATCTCAGTGTTCCTAATCTTTATGTCTACTTTGTAAGACTTGGCCAAAAAGACTCTTAACTATTGTGATATAATCCAATGTTTTGTTAATGCATTTTTTGTATAAGTTTGTACATAGACATTTTAATTTCTTCCTCTCCCTTTTTCTCTCTTATAAAAAGAGAGGGGGAATTTTTTGTTTAATATCAGCCGACTGATATTTGCCAATGTGCAAGTAATATTTTACATCTGTTTTAAGTTGTTTCAAAATTTCTGTTTTAATGTTTAATATTTTTTAAACTTTAAAATGAATTTGTTTTACTTTTTTTAATCAGAGAAAAATATTTATTTTTTATCCGAATGATATTTGGAATATATCCATTTTATAAGAATTAATGTGTGTGTATACATGCAGGCATTTTTCTGTAATATATCTATGGAATTAACTGAAATTTGTATATAATGTACACATTGAGCAAGTTTTTAAAATTAAAGGCTTAAAAAATAGTTTGCTTTAAAAAAAAAAGAATGTGGTACTAGTTCTATTTGTGCCATTAACCTATGAATGAAAGTCCTCAGCTATATTATTATTATTAAGGTTGGTGCAAAAATAATTGCAGTTTATAACCATCAATCCTAAAGCAAGATACCTCAGATAATGAAGAAGATTTAATCCAAATGAGTGGCAGTAGAATTTACACATTGCCGCTAAAAATAAATAAGTCCATTTCTTTGAGTAGTAGAAAATCCCATAATTCTTTGAAGGCATTTTCAACTGCCATTTACTTCCTTCTCTTTAAGAGAATTTTCAAGATAATTTCTATCTAAATTTCTGGGATGAGGAGTTATCATTATTTACACTATTTACATGTGGACTATTGTCCTCATCTTTGTTGTTGTTATCACTATGTTTCAAACATTGTGATCTTCATCCTTCATAAGGTATATATCGATCTGGGTATCCTTCTGAGAATTTTGAATTGAACCCTTTATTTAATCTCCGAGGTTAGAGTTTTCACATTTCTCTGCTCATGTCTCGGGATGTCTTGTTCTTATTTTAGTACTGCTCAGTTATTGATCGCCCCATTTCAAAAGTCATCATGGCTCTTAGGAAAATTTTGTCGTCAATGTTGAGCTGTATATCCATTGACAGCCAGGTGGCCAAATCCTTTATTGATCTTGTGAGTGACATCACTTCTTTATATAAATTCTTTATAAAATTGTCTCTCTTTTTTTTTCCTTTTTTGATCACTAATAACCAGAATTAAACAGTGAAAACTAAACTATTAGCATGAATCAATAGCTCCAAATTTTCTGCTTATTACATGAACATCTTATAATTCATCTTGTTCCTTAGAACTTATTTTATGCTCTGCCTATGCCTCATAAATAATGGTTTTGATTGTAAGGAAAGAGGGAGAAGACATATCAGTGACACTGTTTGATTTCAATGAGGAAAAAAAAAAGAAGCATAAAGAGGATAGAGGAGGTGAAAATCTTCTCAGGTATAATATTGGCTTCAGAGTAATGGGAAAAAATTTCAATTTCAAATCTCGTTTGTACTCTCTTCTTTAAACAATGACCTGCATTCCTTGTTATGATTGTTCTTGCAATATTTTGTTAAAGTTATTAAGTACAGGTATTTAGTGATGCAAAAGGGGAATTTCTATGGGTATTTTCTAGTGATAGAACTCTCAAGGAGCATATCCATTCATTAAGTTAAGAATTAAAATTTATCAGAAAATTAAAATAGCAAAAATATTAAATTTTTGTGGGTACTATTAGTAATCAAATAATAGCTTTTTTTTTTAATCATATCACCCGAGCAAGGCGGTAAGGCCACTGGTGTGCAGGGGCTTACGTAAGAGTGAATAGATTGGAAAAGAGAAAGCCGGAAACCACGTCCTAAACAGGGAACAAGGGATGAGCCTCTACACCTGTTAAATAGACGTGGGTGGAGTGTGAACCAGGCGATACCATAATAAGCATAAAAGTTTAAAATATAAACTACAAATATTTTTGCAACAGCCTAATAATGACTTCATTATAATTCAATGATTCTCAAGAACCTCTTGTTGATATCTTTTTTTTTTTTTAAATAAAAAAAAAAGCAAAAATCAGCTGAAATACTTAAATTGGAAAACTTGTAATCTATGTAGATCATACACAAAATTTGGCTGAGATCCATTGAGTGATCTCCGGAACACGAGGAGCACACACGCAATCACATATATTGATTCTTATATACAATGGGGTGCTGAAAGTTTCTCAACTTGGTCCACTTCCCTAAAATCTGATCAAATGACTTCTTTTATGTGCCTTGTCCTTTCAGGACGTAGGCGATCATGGCCTTCCACGTCTCCCTATTCCTGGTGGTTCTGAGCACACTTTCTCTTGTAACACCATGCAATCCCTGTTCTCTCATCCACCTGCTCAGGCCCTTCAAATATGTTATCCGCTGCTTTCCTCTATCTCTTTTTCCCTCTATCTGGCCTGTGAGTATCAGGTTTTCCAAGCCCTCCTTCCTCATTGCATGTCCCAGGAACTTTAGTTGTCTCTTCCTGATGCTCAGTATTAATTTCCTTTTAGTTTCCATCCTTTCCAAAGCCTCATCATTGCTCACATGCTCAGTCTACCAAATGACTAAACATCCAAATTTGTTTTGAAATCCTTACTTGTTTGAGCTGAGAAATTTTTAGCACACCCCACCCACCCTTTGTATAAACTCGACAAGTCAAAAGTCACATTTACAATATCTGAAGGCATTTGATTTTATTTTTCAAAAAAATAACTATTTGCTTTTAACGTGCTTCTAATTTTGTTAATTGTTACAATTAAATTGTTTTATTTTTTTATTTTGTTTTTCTTTGTATAATTTTAGTACATTCTGACAAGTGTGTGCTGCCTTCTTGTAATCAATGTGGTTGGTGACACTTGGCTCACTACGCAATTATTTTACAACTCAATTTCAATGTATGACATTAAATATATGAACAAATGCCAAATAAGCGTGTAAATTACGGGATGCGATGGATAAATTGCCGTCTAGATTATGCTAACATGAAAATAAAAGTGACATCTCATTTTAAAAGATATATTTACTAAAATTGCACCAAAATATCTTGAAATACTAAAGAATAAATCTATTGAATAAAATTGTAATTGGCTTCAACCACAGTCTGCAGATGACTTTGGAATCTCCTGCATATCTTCTGGATGATTTCATTGTTTAAGTTGGTGAATGCTGCCATAATCCTTGCCTTCAGTTCATCTTTGGCATTGCAAGGAGTTTTGTTTGTCCCTCGCTCAACTGCACCCTACACATAATAATCAAGGGAGTTGCAGTCTGGAGAGTTAGGTGGCCAGATGTGTTCACAGAAATTAACTGACAGCCAGGACTGGGTTCTCCTGTTTGTGTGGCACAGTACAGAGTCCTATTGCCCAACATAGGGTCTTCCAGCAGCCACCCTCTTGACCCAGGGTAGCACTATTTCCTCAAGACACTTTATTTTGGCCTCCATGTTGTGTCTGAAGTCTTCACCAAAGATTTTTGGAGTTCTTTTCTTATCAGAACAATCAGAGTGAGTTTTCAGATCAATGCCAAAACACTCTGAAATGTTCGTATTGGTTGCTTCCAGTGTGAATGCCAAGCAGTATGGCATGCCGTTTCCAAATTTCTGGCCAAGTGAATTGCATCATGCTGCTCTTTTCTCATGGATGGTACCCAACTGACCCAACCATACTGTGCAGTAGACAAAATAAAAAACAACGCACATATGCAAAATTAAAGCTCTAAGATGATAACAATTTATCCATCGCACCCTAAATATGGGTCTGAAGCTACATGAGATTTTTAAACAAACACAGAGTTTTGTAGTAACCAGATCTGAGCCTACAGCCAGGCTGACCTAGTCAATATTCATTCTATATGCAAACCTCAAATACACTGACTATGCATCCAAATACTTCAACTTTTAACTAATTCTCTATTTGTTTGGTTTTTTTTTTATTAATTTTATTAAATTTTTTTTTATTAATTCTGGTCTTCTATCTTTCTTAACCTAATCATGCATGGGTATTTTAAAAAAAAAAATGATGAATATTTGATCAAGTGATTTATGGAAATTAATTTGTGATGATTATATGTTACAAAGTAAAGGGCATAAGTGATCATGGCTCTCCATAGCTTCTTTTTTTTTAAGGCAGGCTCTTTAAATTACTATGTCATGAAAGATCCCTTCAGTTACTTTCTAAGAATTTAAACTGATGTGCATTTGTGGTGCAGTGGATATTGGCTCAGAATGAGAAATCTGAGAGCCAGGTTCAAATTCCAGTTGAATTTGTTGCATTCACTTACATGCAAATACCCTTGGAAAAGGTATGAACCAATTGCTTCTCCATCCAGCTATAGGTTAAATAACAGGACAGCTTGATGACTTGTTTACTATCTGGCCTTTTATAAATATTTGTCTCCATGTCTTTCAAAAGACTTACTGCCTATCACATTGAAACACTGGTTCTAGTATGATCACTGAAGTTAAGCAATGTTAAATATTGTCAGTACCTAGATTAGTGACTACCAGGTGCTGTAAGTTTGGATGTGGGATTGATGTAATGGATAAAAGCTCAAAATCGGAGAGCTGAGTTTCAAATCTAGTCAGGTTGAGTTATATTCACCTACATTCAAATACCCTTGGGAAAGGTAAAAATCCGTTGCTTCTGCCTCCAGTTATAGGTTAAACAGCAGGATAGATTGGATTCTATAGCCTTGATTGGCAACTAATTTTCTGCAGAAAGTAATGGCAACCTACTGCAGGAACATTTTCAGTCAGTCATGTCTCTTTTGAGACATGATTGCTCAAGCATGTATCACGTATGGCACTTAACTGACTATATAAATTTACAGTTACACAACTGATGACTGACTGACTATATAAATTTGCAGTTACACAACTGACTGACTGACTGACTATATAAATTTGCAGTTATCACAACTTTAACATTTATCCTGAGCTGAAATTTTCAAGGTTCTTGTCTTTCTGAAAAGCAATTTCATAAAATAACAATAAGTAGTTCAATTAAGAACAGAGAGCATTCTGTTTGTACCATTTCTTAAAAGCGTTAATTCTATTCTACCCATAGACTTCATGAAGGTGTTATATAGAACAGAGGATAAAAGGGGTGTGACTTTCTTATATATGAAAAAGCATTAGCCTCATTTATATTAGTGTTTTTATTTTGTTGCGGAATAGCAAGTTGGGTGAGTCCTGCCTGACAGAGGATATGTGCAATAATGATTTATGGCAATGTTTTAAAAGGCTGGATGCTTTTCCTGACATCCAACTAAGACACAGTAGTCCAAGTACACAGTGTTTTTATTGAGACATTATTTCTAGGAGGGTTTACATTCAATGTTTGAGATCCATCCCATTCTAGCCTTATATATATATAATTCCAAGTAAAGAGGACTCAAGGTTTTTTTTTTATATTTTGAGTGCTCTGGCATTTATTTTATTATAAACAGTGCTCAATATAATGAGTATTATAGAGCTTAATATAATATAATTATATGGTTATGTCAATTTTACATTGCTACATGGAAATTTCTATGTTTCGAGATTAATTCTCATCATCAGGCAATGTTGGTGTGGTTGTGCAGACGATTTCGCATCAATGCAAAATATGGACGAAGGAAAACCCAAACAATATAAAAGTCTATATAGGGAGCACTAAAAACACTCTAAAACAGAGAATTTACCAGCATACCTCTTCATTTAATAATAACAAATACAGAAATAGAACATCCCTATTGAGATATCATTGGTACCTAAAGGAAACAAAAAAAAAACACCCAAAATAAAATGGAAAATCCTAAAAGAAGCTAAAATATGTAAGTCCTTAAATGAACCATGTTCATTATGCCTATATGAAAAACTATTTATTATTAGATCCCTTAAAAATAAAAATTTATTAAATAAACGTAACGAAATTAATGTCATATGTAGACATTGTAAATTATTCACATTAGAAAATGGATAAAACCTAAATTAAATAACATGCTCACCGACGAATTAGGTGAAAATGAAAATAAAAATAAAGCCAAATATAGAATAAGTGAGTTTTTCTTTTTTTAATAATTCCCCCCTTTGTATCAGGATAACTTTACAGCAAATTGATAGATGGAGCGAAAAAATCGTAGTTCGGGGTATCTTTTTGGAAAAAATCTTTTCTTTAACAAATAGACTAAAGGGAAGGAGGGTGGTACGACTAAAACAAAATATCACATCAAATGTAATAAAACTGAAGGGAAAATGATAAGATCAGATAAATGTGAAGGAAAACAAACAAGAGAGGAATAGGGTCAAGGAAAAAGAAAAAAGAGGAGGAAAAAAGTTGGTTAGAACAGAAATTACTCGGGGTCAAACCCCAAAGTGAATCTCCATTCTGATTAGCCACACACACACACACACACACACACACAAACACCCACATACATTCGTAGTAAACTGAAAGTATTTGTCATTTAAATGTAAATTGTCTGCACAACCACACCAACATTGCCTGATGATGAGAATTAATCTTGAAACATAGAAACTTCCATGTAACAATGTAAAATTGACATAACCATATAATTATATTATATTATATATATATGTATATATATATATATATATATATATATAGTTATGAATTAATTGTACATTGCGACACGGAAATTTCTCTGTTTTGAGATAGATTCTCATCATCAGGCAATGTTTGATGTTGGTTGTGCAGATGATTTACATTTAAATAACAAAAACCTTTGGTTTGCTGTGTATGTATGGGGGAAGATATAAAAATTTACATGTGTGTTTCTTTTAACTAATCTGAGTGGAGATTCATTTTGGGATTTGGCCCCAAAGAATACATACTAACCAACTTTCAGAGACAATGGACTTATGATAATAAGAAATGCCACAAATTTTAAAATAGATAAAATTAGAAAAATGATACATCAAGAATTTAAAAATCTTAATTTAAAAGCAACAATTAAAACAAATATAAAAAAAGTAGATTTCCTTGATGTAACCTTAGATCTAGAGAAAAATATACACCAACCATAAAAAAAACAAATAGCAATTCTTTATACAACCACCCAAAGTCTAACCACCCTCTATCTGTTATCAAACATGTACCCCCATGAATAGAATACAGAATTAGTAGAAATTCAGTTAACGAGGAAGTATTTAATAAGCATAGCAATTTTTATAATACTGTGTTAAAAAATAGTGGACACAAAAACCCAAATATTAAATATGTAAACAAGAAAAGTAACCCCTGATGAGCACTGTTCATAATAAAATAAATGCCAAGGCACTCAAAATAATAAAATCTCGAGTCCTCTTCACCTGGAATTATATATATATATAGGATTAATGCAAATATAAAATTTATCACTTAGCTGATTGATGTAATATTCAGCATCTCTACTCCAGAGATTTGTCGATGAACCTTTTTATAATTGTTCAGCCCATTCATCAGGAAGTATCAGCAATTGTCTGTTCCTTTTCTTTATTTTTATATATTAAGTTAAAAAATAATTTATATACATTGGCCATTGGCCCCTATAAGAAACATATTCACCCTTTGACAGGTCTATAAATTTTCCCCACTTATGTGCAAATTCCCCTGGGAAAGGTATTAATCCGTCTACCGCAGAAAGCAATGGCAACCTACTGCGGGATAATCTTCTGCCCAGTCGGTCATGTCTCTTTTGAGACATGATCACCCAAGCATGTATCACATATGGCATTTAACTGACTGACTGAATTGTTCTGATGAACTTTCTTCCAGTACTAGATTTGTGGCAAGATCTCATCATTTTACAGTTGAAATGACTAGATAACTTCTATGCTAACAATTTCTTTTCTCACATTTCTTTCTCATGGAACTCTCTTTCAACTTCTTGCTTTCTTGTTAACTTTGATCTTCAAAAATATCAATTGTTTTTATGTCTTCTTAATTTCTTGTTCTTTTATTGTTCTCTCTCCTTAATAATTTTTTTCTCATATTCTCTAACACTCAGTAACCTTTTGTGTCTTAGTAGCTTTCTTGCCTTCTTTGTGATGAAATGATTTTTATAAAAAAGAATGTTTTATTTTTCTTCCTTTGGGGCAACATGTCATCCTCCTCACCAGTAGAAAAGCTAGTAGGGAGTTGGTTTGGAATGCCAACGACCCAAATGTACTCCATTAGGTGTTACCAGTAGCAGACCTAAGCCTGACCATACCAAAACCACATATTGCAATTGGATTCCCAGAACTTGTAAGATGGAAACTGTTATCTGTAATTCATAAGCCTCAAGAAAAACACTTTTTATTGAGAATATAAATGAGGTTATATTCTCAAAAGAAATCTGTTTTTCTATGCAAAGTTGAGGTATCTGGTATGTTATTGTTTTCCCAGACATTGTGAACTACTAATACCAGTAGCCTAACTTTATAACAACTAGCTGGGTGCTCATTTCCAAGCATACCTATCTACTAAGGTGGCTAGCCAATATCAGTTGCATACATTTGTGTGGCACCGTCATATTGTGTAATGGTTTGCAAGCTTGTCTTGCTAAAACCTGTTACAAATGAGTAGTGAGTTTGATCCTCACTGAGTACCCCATACTTTTGGCCTTGTGCCACATATAAGTGTTGCTTAGTATATCAGCTCAGGTACATTTGTGTTTTAGCATCATCGCAGTATAAATCCATGGTTTATACTGTAACTACACTGGACAGGATGTGCATTGTGGTGCAATGGATATCGGCTCGGAACGACAAATCAAGGAGCTGAGTTTGAGTTCCAGTTGAATTCTTTGCATTCACTTACGCACAAATCTCATTGGGAAAGGTATTAATCCATTTCTTTCCTCCAGTGATGGGTTAAATAATAGGACAGATTGGATTCTATAGCCTTGGCTGACAACCAGTCTATCGCAGAAAGCAATGACAACCTACTTCAGGATAATCTTATGCCCAATCAGTAATGTCTCTTCCAAGACATGATCACCCAAAGTGTGTATCATGTACGGCACTTAACTGACTGACAGACTTAGTTACAGTTTCTGGAAGAAAGCGTATAATTTGGTATGATCAACAGTTTTAAACAGGGCCAGTACTTTGTGCTAGCATAACCATCGATGGATTTCAAACAATTTTATTGAGCTAATTTAATTCACATAGCTTGGGTTAACCTGTGGTATGATTTTTTTTTTTTTTTAACCAGTTCCAATTGGAGTCATCTGCAGGGATTGTTTCCCCAGGATGATATCAGGAAGTCACCTCCTTGAAAAATCAACCCTGGGTCTCATGTTTAGAATGTTAACAGTTTAGCCATTCAATTATAATTCTGCAATATTAAAGTTGGGGTTTGTCTTACTTGCCATAAGGTAAGTTAAAAGGGAATGTGACAGAAGTATGTATATTCTGTAGTGTACCATTTTACTCATCTATTTTGTTCACTTTTAGGATTTATTTGTGATTGTTAAATATGAATTGAAAATAAATTTACAATCTTATCTGTTTTATAAGTGAATATAAATAACATGGGAAGTGTCAAAGTTGTTCCCAAAACAAAAGGTCCTTATTTTATTTATTCATTAATTTTTCAGGGTGGGGTGGGGGTGATCATGTTGAAAATACAGCCAAATGGGGACCTACATGCCCACAAATAAACAGAATGTCAAAAAGAATGTTTTTTTTTTCCCTTGACACTGCTTTTTTATTTTAACTACCTTCACTCCTGGGCAATTTTTTTTCCCAAAAAATGAGGATTAGAATTGTAATAAACTTAAACATATGAAATTGAATTTATAAATTTTATATAGATATGAATATATACACTATTTAGATTGTTTACACATTGTTTATTGGAATGGTTAGCAAAACATTGGCTAATTACCAATTGATCCAAACTTTATAAAATAGTAAGTAAGGATTTCTTTATAGTTGTTTCATATATTTTAATAATTTAGTAAATATTTTAAGTTTATAAATAAAAATTTATTTTCATATTTTTTATAAATTTTTTTCAAGGATAAATATTGCATTAGTTTTAATTGTATTAGTTTTTAGAATGTTGTAAACATGAAATTATTTTGGAAATAAACAATCTAATAAATAATGTTTAATATTTTTATTTAAAATTTTCAAGAACAAAAAATGTATAAATTTACTTTTATTGTATATTTAGGTTTTATTACAATGCTAATCACTGCTTTTTAAAACAACAAAAATTATTGAGGATGGAAGGTAGTTAAGATAATAGTGATGTCTATGCAAAAACCATCCTTTTGACATTCTGTTTTTTCTTTTATCCAGGCATGAATGTTCAAATTTGCCAAAATACTTTAGTCTTCTTTACTTTTTCTCAAGATTTTATAACATTAGTTTTTGTAATGTTATTCTGAAGGGAATTTTTGGTAACTCGCTATTAGTGAGTTATAATATTTGGTATCCTCGTGTAAAGTCAACGTACTAAATGAATCCTTCAAATAATACACAATAATACTCTCAAAATAATTCTCTTGAGTAATTCACCCAGAAACAATCTCTTAAATGATGCACAACACCAGAATGATGCAAAACATAGAATACACTCAGATCCCAGTAACATAATTCATTCAGTGGTTACGTTTGTTGCCTGGTGATCCATGTTTGACCACACATGTCAGTATCAACACTTTCTAGATAACACAAGACTTTTTACATAACACAAGACCTCCAACCACCAGTAGGTGCCTGATACCAAAGATAGTACTGAATGCTATATAGACTATGTATTTTCTTAGGCATATGCATGTTGAAGTTTAAATTATAATTTCTATCTGAATTTCTGTGATGTGGAATTATCATTATTTATATTTAAAGTAATATCCTGATCTTTGTTGTTATCGGACCATTTCAACTGTTATACCTGCCAGACTTTTTCAGGTGCATATCAATCCAAGTAACCTTCAGTGAATTTTGACCTAAACCCTTTATTTAATCTATGGGGCTAGATTATTCTCACTCCACTGCCGACATCAAGGGATATATCATCTTGTACTGCTCAATTACTCCTCACTCTGAGTCTAAGTTTGTATTATGCAACTCAGAGATTGAACTCTGTTACAATAACATTAAATTCATGAATTAGTTCTTTAATCCACTAGGCTTATTTATAAATTAAGCAAAATATAAGATTAATGCTTTCACTGCTGCGTTGTTATTACATTGTTGCCTGGCTGTGCTGGCCCTCTTTTGGAAAAAATAGGAAAGTATCATTTACCTGAAATAAATGATGAAAGAAAGCTGATGGTGATTTCTCATGGGTACTGCTAATTTTTGTTTTGATCACATACTCTTCATGACAGATTAAACTAATTGACAGCCCAACATAAAATATAAAAAAATACATTACAAAACAGCTTGTACTGTATGCTTCTGTGTGTCTTGAAATGCAAGTGTTGTAAAGACATATGAGTATGTTTACAGTAGCGGAAGTAACAATATCTAGCAATTGGGTGTTGGCACAGATGCAAAAGAGGCCTTGGATTGCATGCAACCATGTTTGCCAACACCAGTTACATCTGGCTTTTCTCCCCATTTGCAGTGGGACTGACATGTCTAGATACAGGCCTTTTTGCAACTGATCAAGATCCAGCCTTTGTAAGATGCCAATGAAAGCAAGAGGAAAACCAGCAGATGGCAACTCATAGTATCTTGTGAAGTCAGACCCGTGGGTATTTTTGTTTCTCAAGTTGCTGTAGTTTCTTTCCCCACTCTGCCTATTGCCCCTCATAGTTGTTGAGAGAGTAATTGGTTAGGTGTTTACTCTAACCTCAATACACTCTTATCATACTTTACAATGCAACAATATCTAAAAATTATATGGCAGAAGATTCATTCTTGTTGTAGATCTTATCAACCTCAGTAGCTGTTTTTTTTCTTTCCTTATTAATCAAGATCTTTCATCTTTACATTTAAAAGAAGCACTTGATAGCTTTTCTTTGCATCATATCTGAATTTTAAAGGTCACTATACTTGCACTCTGGGGTCTTTTTTTTTTAAGAAAAACTCATGAATTTTTTTTAGGCTTGACAATGGATTAACTGAAGCTTGTAGATAAGGGGTGACATTTTGAATAACAGACTTTGTCTTTTATGAAGCCATTTATTATTGCCTTAAATTTTGTTAAATTTTAATGACTTGTGGGTTGTAAATACATAAATTGTTGAATTTTATATTTAAAAATTATTTTCTCATTCAAAACCATTTGCAAATTGGGAATTAAAAATTGTATTTAAATTAACTTTATCAATTTTCTCAAATTCAATTTTGATACAAATTTGCTTTTCACCAGATGCATTGGAAAAAATTACAAAATCAAACTGTAAATAAAAATGAAATATATCTCTTTGTTAACATATGAAAGTAATTATTTTAAGGCAGCCTGACATGATTCGCTATTTCTGAACATATATCAATATATAAATGAGGCGTTTGGAATTAAAAGGTATTTTCTGCCAAGATTTGTGTAAACTAGAAGATACTCCATATTCTTTAAATGCCTACATTGGCAGTTGGGGTCAACATTGGTGGCATATCCCAATCTCTGAAGGTTGGCTCTACAGTGATCAACAGATGTTCGGAGATGATTCAAGCAGAATCAGAAGAGCCAGGCATCACTGGAGTCAGCAGGGAGGGATTTTGTAGGGCTGGGAGAGAGCCTGTGTTCCATGTTTTTAAGGATGCTGCACCACAAAGACAGATGCTGGCTGGTTAGGAGCTATGTTATTCAGTGCTTCGCCTGAGTGTAAAATCTGGTGTCATTGACTTGAGCCACTTTGTGATTGGTTCACAGCCATGAAGTGGATGTCAAAGATCAATTTCCTGCTTTAATTTCTCGAGTTCGGAGTGAACTGTCCTTATGTAAGAGGGAGCAGTACCACTAAGCATGTAGAGATTATCTACTTTGGTTGGTTTGAGGCACCCAGTGATCAATCTGCAAGAGGTGTTTAAGGCTGGGACAATTTACTTTGCGTGTAATGGTCTGCTCCATATCTATATCCTCTCACTTATGATAAAGACCATTATATATATATATATATATATATATATATACACCCTCCTGTCATGCTCAGGGGGGATAACCTGAGAGGAAACAGCTAATAATCCTCTCTATTATAATTATCTTCTTATTGTCTTTGCTGTTATAATAAAGATGTTGTGTATTTGTTTGCGTATATATATATATATATATACTCTCTCACACCCTGATTAAGCACACTGGAAGAATTGTAGACTTTGAAAAACAGTGACTACTCTGGCATCTATGCATCATTCATTCAGCAATGAATTAGAACACTCTCAGCTATTGGGCGTGTATAATGATAATATACACACTAAAAAGTCTGCTTCCTTCTACCAAGCACCCATAGCTCAGAGGTAGAATTGCCGACTGATGCCAATTTAGTCGGTTTCAATCCTAGGTAAAAAGCAATCGGCTCTCTAACAATACTGATGAGCTGTGATACAGCGAAACAGATCTGTCTGCGGATGACTATATACGTATATCGGTTTGGATTTTGTTTTTATTTCTTATGTCTTAATGTAAGATACTCAATAGTAGGTACATCAATATCTATGTTGCTGTCATTTCAGGCTGCATATTGTTAAATCTTGACAGCATCAGCCTATTACTAAAAATATAAATAATGATATAACAAATTAAATCTTTTCTACTCTAGCAAAATATAGATATTTTTGCTGTTAGAGGAAACATTGGATTATGCAGTGGATTTTATCATTTTTATCTACTTTCTTTTGGTAGGTTTTGGCATCCAATTTATGTGATGAGCATTGAAAAATCAAGGAATAAAGGGTTGTCAATAGTCATTTATTTAACTGTAGACACTAAAAAAAAAAGCAGATATATACTACCAATTTTATGGCATTCTTATTTCTAGAACCATTCTGGAATATCCATTTTGTAAGGTTCACCTCTCATCTGGTTCATACTCTTCTCTTGTCTTTTTAACAGGAGTAGAGGTTTATCCCTTGTTTCATGTTTAGGATTGGGTTCTCAGTTTCTTCTAAATGTGAATTTGAATATCAAGAAACAGCCTTCAGTTGATAAAATGAACTTATTTATCAACTGTTGTTTTTTTCATCTAGGATGAAAAATTCTCTTTAATATAAATGTACACCAGACATTTTAGTTTTAAAGTGTTACAAAAATCTCTAACATTAGTTATATTAAGCTTCATTTGCATAAAAATATCTTTGCAAATGGATCTTGGCTGGTGTCTAAACACATTAAATTTGTTTCTATTTTGGGTTGTAAGCACTGTAGGCCATAAGGGTAATAGTTTCATCTGAAATGGAATTTTAATATATTAACAGCAACATACACTCTGTAATGGATATGATAATAGTAAATGATGAAGAAAAATAAAACAGCTTTGTGTTTTGTTTATAAGGAAACTACAATGTGCAGACTGTCAAAATTAACCTTAAGCACAAAAATTTGTCCACCTACATTTTGCAAGAAGCATTTCATTAATATATGTTGCAACATAAAAATGGTCATTCTTCACTATTCAAAAGATTTGCCAAGCAAAAAATTTGTTCTGTCACTCTTGTTGACTCTTCCAAATGCTAGTGTGTTTGAATTTTGTTGTTGTATTGTCTTAAATTGTGTTGTCAAATTTTCAACAGAAATTTTAATTGACTATCATGGTTGAGGGATGTAGAAAGATTCAGGACAATGCGAAGTAATACTCCTGAATAATACAGAATGTTAAAAGTTAAAGCACTAATTTCAGCATTCATTTAATACCAATTAGGCTTGTTATAGAAAATATAAAACTTTTCCTTCTGTTTTCAGTAAACATTCAAGAAACCAGGAATATTGTTGTGTTAATGTGCTGGTCCCACAGATCATTGTAAAATCTATCCTCACTGAGAGTCCCAGGCTGGTAACTAAACATAAACATAGTAAATAAAATAGTATACCTTTCAGTCTTTTCTTTTTCTAGATAAAATTCTAAGACCTGATCCAGGGTTGTTATTACCATGGGAGTTATGAGGCTGAGAGAGTATTATCATTATTTCAGCACTATTAAAGTTAAAGCATTATCATTATTAAAGTTAAAGTATTATCATTATCAAAGCATTATTATTATTCCAGCACTGTTAAAGTTAAAGTATTATCATTATTAAAGCATTATCATTATTCCAGCACTATTAAAGTTAAAGTATTATAATTATTTTTTGTTATGGATATGCAAGTGATATAATGAATAATGGCTCAGAATAAAAAATCAAAAAGCCAAGTTTAAATTCCAATCAAGTTCTTTGCAATCACTTATGTACAAACAGGTATGAATCCATCTCTTCTCACTAGCTATGGATTAAATAGTATGATTTATATCTGGGAAAATCATTATCTTCAAAAATTTGTCATGCAATATTTACTCACAAAAAAGAAAGATTCTTACTATTCAAAATATATTTCAGCTTTAAATAACACACAAAGAGTTGATAACCTGTAAAAAATGAATCAATTATTTTTTCTGTTTTAATTGTTACTTTTAGTCTAATGCATTCTATAACTGCCCTAGTGTTGCCCAGTTTTTGGTGAAGTATTTCTATTATTCTATAAATAATTAAGACTAGCTTTCTCATCTTTCTTCAATTTTTAATTGTGATCCTTTTAAAATTCTATAAAGATTACCATGTGTAACATATGTGTGAGAAAGGTCAGAAAGTTCATTGGTGCAAATCAAACTGCGCTCAGGAAATCAGATCAGAATTGTTACTCTGAGTTTCTCTCTAAGCCAGTGCTTCCAAACATTTTTCTCTGGACCACATTTTCAGAATGAAAATTTGCTTGCTTTTCACTAGATTTTATGTGATAAAAATTGTATTCAAAAATAAAAAACAGAGAATTTATGGGAGATAACCACAGATTTAAAGAACATTATCATTGATAACTCTCTCTTCCAATTTGCAGACCCTAGTTACTTAATACTTGATATAATACAATAATATCACAATGATAAAATTGATCAATAATTATTTATAACTATTTCTACTGGAACTCATGCATGCAATTACAAGTAATCTATAATAATATTTTAAATTTTGAAATCCTATTTATTTTTGGCATATGAATTTTTAAAAACTGTTTCTAAATGTTATGTGCACTACACTATTTGGCAACCACTGCTCTAACTGATTGTCAGAAATTTGGATCCAAATCACTGAGTTCTGTTTTGATTATTAGTGTTACTAGTCTGTCTTAGTTTAATTTCTTGAGGAATTGAGCACTTTAGGTTTTTTTTAAGTAGGTGTCTGTCTTTTAGCATTTTCTTTCCTTCCTTTTGTTCTGTTTGGTTTCTTTTTCGTTTTCTTTGCTTTTTTCTTATTGTTCTCTTTGGCAGATTTAGTGTTGGATTGTTTTTTGAAGCTTTAGCACTAGAGTGGTTTAGTTTGGTTTGAACAAATATATAATTGCACCCACCTCCTTCATTTGTGGTTTTCTTTTTCTAAGTTTCAGCTGTGGTCAATCCCATTACTTAATAATGATCCAAAAGTGAAAGATTAATGATACAGGAACTTCAGATATGCCAAAGAAAAGCCCTGAAATGGTTCCTTTTCAGTGAAATGGTAAAAGTTCTTGATTCAATATGAAAAGAAAAAAGATTGTATGCTGAATTTGCTAAGAGCTATGGTAAGAACATGTTCTATCTCACACATAATTTTCTTTTATTCCAGTATATTGTTTTAATTCTCTTTTATTAGTTATTGTTGTTATTATACCAATTTATTAATTAAACTTTATCATAGATATGTGTGTTTTTTTTTTTTATAATCATATTGCCCCAAGCAAGGCATTTTACTACCACTGTTTTGCAGGGGATTACATAGGAGGAAAGTTATAAGAAAGAGTGTCAGGTTATAAGGGGTGTCAGGAAGTGGTAAGAAAAGGATGAGAATACTGATAATGATAATACTTTAATAGTGCTGGAATAATGATAATGCTTTAATAATGATAATACTTTAACTCTCAGCTTCATAACAACTCCCATGGTAATAACAACCCTGGATCAGGTCTTAGAATTTTACCTAGAAAAGAAAAGACTGAAAGGGGTACTATTTTATTTACTATGCTTATGTGAAGTGGATGGAGAAAGGAGCATGAGAGAGAGGATGTGGGTTAGTGAGATAGAGGATGACTATTGACTATTGACTTTAAATTCTTGGAGATTGTAGCTGTCGAGGAAGCAAGTAAATGGAAGGGAATTGCACAGGCAGGAAGTGCGAGAAAAGAAACTGCTGGAGTAGAATTTGCGTTAACATTTTATTGGTTTCACAGTAAAAGGGTGGGACCTAGTTGCTAATCTTGTAACTCGAGTAAATTCATATATAGGGGGCACCAGTGAGCTAAGTTCATCGGAGCAGAAGCCAGTATATGTACTTACAGTAAAAACATAGAATATATAGGATTCAGTATGATCTGAGATACAGGTATACATTCAGGTGTTTTAGAACATACTCTTCATAGGTAATGAGGGGACTACTGGGTGTATATTTTCTGAATTCATATATGTTTACATAAATGTTAGTCTTTGTCTGCATGAAAAATGAATTATCCCTCACAGTATATAACTTTCTAATTAACCTTTTCAAGTATTTATAAACAAACTTTTTAGAATTAGTGTTATCATTTGAATTATTTAAAATTAATTACCAAACCTTTGAGAATTGTCATCAATTGAATTATTTAAAATTTATAACCAAACCTTTGAAAATTATTGTCATCAATTGAATTATTTAAAATTAATTACCAAACCTTTCAGAATTAGTATCATCAATTGATATTATTTAAAATTTCTTTTAGCGTTTCTTTTAGTACAAAATAAATATACTTGCTATAAAATATAACTTTAGAAACATTCTATGTCTATTTAGGACGTAGATGATCATGGCTCTCCACAGATTCCTTTTTTTTTTTTACTTGTGAATTATCATAACATGTTGAGAAAGATAGTGGAGTAGTTTCTTGTTGCCTTTTCCACAGTTTTGAATTCAAGTTGGTTTTTCCCTAGACTTGTTGCTACCTAAGTTTAGAGCCCAAACTAACCTGTTATTTAACCAATAATTGGGAAGACAAGAGATGGATTCAAGCCTTTCCCAAAGACATTAGTGTGAAGGTGAAGGCAACAACTTTTGAACTCAGTTTGTCAGTTTCATTTCAATTGATAACCATGAGAAAAAGATGAGAAAAAGAAAAAAAAAAATTATTATTCATTTTTTTACTTTAGTTCACTTAACATATGGGTCACTAAACATTGATTGATATTGCTGTAAGAGATGGGGAAGAAGGGAAGTATGAAGATATGTAGGATAGATATTGATTGAACCTAGTCTTGAAGTAGGGAAGTAAGAATTATATATGATGAGGATATATAGGATAGATATTAGTTGAGCCTAGTCTGGAAGAGGGGAAGTAAGAATTATATATGATGAGGATATGTAGGATAGATATTGGTTGAGCCTAGTCTGGAAGAGGGGAAGTAAGAATTATATATGATGAGGATATATAGGATAGATATTGGTTGAGCCTAGTCTGGAAGAGGGGAAGTAAGAATTATATATGATGAGGATATATAGGATAGATATTAGTTGAGCCTAGTCTGGAAGAGGGGAAGTAAGAATTATATATGATGAGGATATGTAGGATAGATATTAGTTTTATTACAAAAATATAGACAGTCAGCTATAATGACATTGTCTATTACTGTTTTCCACCTTTTCTTTCTAGACTTCATTTCCTGCTGCTTTAAGGGATAGAAAGCAAAGATCCCAGATGAAAACTTGAGAAACATATGGAGGAGAAAATCAGAGGAATATTTGTCAGGATCTGAATATGAATTATATATGTGTGTGTTTGTTTGTGTGTATGTGTGTGTGTGTGTGTGTGTGTGTGTGCTTTTCCTGTGAGTAAATTTGAAGGAGAATATGATGGATTGTTAAATGTATAAGACAATTTAGAAAACTTCAACTTTGACATGTTTAATTAATGAAATTAGTTTCATCGATTTATATTATCTAAAATCTATAATGAAACCATTTAGAAGTAGTGTTGTCAATTTATATTATTTAATACTCTTCTGCAAATACTTTCACAGCCTCTGCTTTGATGAACTTAGCTCACTGGTGACCCCTATATATGAATTTACTCGAGCCACAAGATTAGCAACTAGGTCTCACCCTTTTACTGCGAAACCAATAAAATGTAAACACAAATTCTACTCCAGTACCTTCTTTTCTCGCACTTCCTGCCTGTGGAATTCCCTTCCATTTACTTGCTTCCCTGACAGCTACAATCTCCAAGATTTTAAATGTAAAGTCAATATTCATCTCCTATCTCTCCAATTTGCATCCTCTCTCATGCTCCTTTCTCCATCCACTCTACTCTCATCAGTATTCGCATCCTTCTCTTACCCACTTCCTTACACCCTCTATAACCTGTCACTCTTACCCATAACTTTCCTTATTTCTTTTAGAGAAAGTGACAGTGCTTGTCCTAATAATTTATAGAGCAATAGCAATAATTCTCCAAATACTGGGCAACACTAAGACAGTCATAGAATGCATTAGACCAAAAGTAACAATTAAAACAGAAAAAATAATTGATTTGTTTTTACAGCTTATCTACTCTTTGTGTATTATTTGAAGCTAAAATATATTTTGAATAGTAAGAATAAATTTTATTTTTTTTATTTTTTATTGTTTTTTTTTTTTGTGAATGAACATTGCATTAATAATTTTTTGGCAATAATGACTTTCCAAGATATGGCATCATCAGAAAGAGAATTTATTTTGCAAAAAAAAAATCTTCATTAGCAAAACAAGGTGATTTATGCTAAGTAGTTGAATGCCTGATTTTTTTTTTTACTTTAACTCCATTAATTTAAAAATTAGAGTTTAACTAATTAATGTTTGTCTATACCTCTGAGATGAGATAGTATTTACATTGTTGGACTATTTACCTCATCTTTATTGCCATATTCACAACATTTCGATCATTGTATGCTCCAGTCTTCTTCAGGTGCTTGAAATTTTGAACCAAACTCTTTATTTCGATCACTGGGGTATATCATTTCCATTCTATTTCCATTCCACTTCCTTATGACATGTAGTTACCTCAGCTTTAACTCAACTCGAAATTATTTGTTCACCACTGCTGTAGCCAGGTATTGAACTCACAATTCTTTGGGTCAAGTCACTGGATCTAAAACCAATACTTTTATCCACTGGGCCATGTGTCCTTGAATATGGCAATAAAGATGAGGTTAACAGTCTAAACAATGTAAATAATGGTTAACTAATTAACTCAGGATATTTTTATATTCATTTTATTTTCATTTGAATTAATACTGAAACAACATAGGATATGTAAACTTTGAAAGATAAATAAAAAAAATTTGAAATTAAAATTTAATTTCTGTAACAATATGATTAAAGTAAAAAAAATCACATGTTCAGATTGTTAACGTGAATAACATTTTGTCTCACTAATAAAATTCTTTTTCTTAAATAAAATACTCTTTTCTGATGGTGCCAAATCATCAGCTAACCATATAAAAATAAGAGTTTTTCAAAATTGTTTTCTATATTTACTATTTTTTATGTATATTTTATTTATTATCAGACACTTCCTCAGTCTACTACCGGACACCGATCTTCCCTAAGTTCTGTCAGACATGGGGAGTTAGTTGTGGAGTAATTGGCCATAGTTAAGTGTAATTGGTAAAAAAGGAAGAAAAAGAACAGAGCAAAATAATACTAACCAAAAAATATACCTTCTTTTTCTTCTATGTGCCATGTCTCTTTGGGACAAAGGCAATCATGGCCTCCCACATCTACCTATCCCTTGTAGCTTTCTCCTGTTCAGTCAGTCAAGTGCCATACGTGAAACATGCTTGGGCGATCATGTCTCGAAAGAGACATGACTGACTGGGCAGAAGATTATCCCGCAGTAGTTTGCCATTGCTTTCTGCGGTAGACTGGTTGCCTGCCAAGTCTATAGAACCCAATCTGTCCTGTTATTTAACCCATAACTGGAAGGAAGAGACGGATTAATACCTTTCCCAAGGGTACTTGCGTGTAAGTGAATGCAATGAATTCAACTGGAATTCGAACTCGGCTCTCCGATTTCTCGTTCCAAGCCGATATCCATTATCCATTTGCTATATATGCAAGGGAAAACTAGGCAAAGCAATAGTAATAAAGTAAAAAGTTCACAGTAAGAATTGTGTCCATGCAAAAAAGGGATACAGTCAAATGGTTATTAGCATTCAGGCTTCAAAAAACATGGCGGTTGAAATTGACAAGTGATCCATTTTTTAATTTTTATCCAAGTATGCATCTGAAGGATTTGTCTAGAAATTTGGTTAGGGGATGTGTTTAGCAGTCATTCTATACACATTGGAACCAGCAGGAGTAAAAGGCTTTATCATGTTGGCCATAACATATTGGCAGGAAGTCTGAATTCAGAGTTGTTATTCTAGACTATTTACCCTAACAAGGCTAAAGAGCCCAGTCTTTTCTATAATGTTACAAATAACTGGGGCAAAAATTGACAGATTCATTCTTTTAATGAGTGTAACAGCTGGAATTTGAACTCAAACAGGCAATTCCATTTTCATAGTGATAACTTTTAAGTCATTACACACACACACACACACACACATATATATGTCTGTATATTTAGTCAGCATATCTTCTTTAAAAGATGTTCCACTGAATAAGACAGACGAATTGTGTCTATTTATTTTTATACTGATCCTTTCTAGTTGTCTAATCAGTTTCTTGATGTTAAGATGAAATTCATTAAGGAATGTGTCGTAGTTTTTTTAATATTAATAATGAACAAAAACTTAAGATTCTCGAAGTTTTTTATATCAAAATCAATTAACCAACACTCAACAAAATTTATTACAAATATAACAACAACATATTAAAATGCATATAACATTTAATACCCTTTTACATTTCTACCAATTTCTGGTAACCTCCCTTATATTGAAATGCTTGTTTTATAAAAATTCCATAATGACAAAAGATAAATTAAAAATTTTAGAATAACTATAACAGTATGTTTGTGCATGTTTTTTTAAAAATCACTATGACAATGGAATGAAGATTTTATTTTAGTGACAATAGCATAATTGTCATTAACCCTGAAGATGATCTTAGAAAAGGTCAAAAGTATTTGAGTAAAAAAAAGAAAAAACTACAGCACCTTCTTTCATGAATTTCATCTTAACATAAAAAAACAGTTTAGACAACTGGAAAGGAGCAGTATAAAAATAGACAGACACAATATGTCTATATTATTCAATGAAATATATACATGTTATTATTAAAAAAAACCCAGAAAAATTACCTAACTGTAATTTTTCATATCAATCCTTTTCTCAACTTTGACATTTCATAGTAATATACACACTTCAAGGGTGCAGTGGTTTGTATATTTATGATTTTTTTGATTTTCTGAATTCCACGTTTTTTTTTTTTTTTACATTTTAATTTTTGTATTTTTTTTATTTCTTTTATGGACACACACATATTCATGAGTTTTCCATTTGCTTAGGTGTTTGTTCATGAATGTAATGCTTTTCCAATCATAAAATTTTTTACAATTATAAAGTTTTTTTTTCTTGTTTTATGTTATATTAGTATTCCAATAACAAAGTAAATATTTGTTGAAATCTAGGCATTGATCCATAATCTCATTTTCCTTATTTCATAATTTACTTTCATTTTATATATATATATATATATATATATATATTGGTCGCTCACAAAACCTGAAACTGGGCATGACCTGGGTTTCATACACATATGTGTAATCTTCAGGCTGCTGGAATACAAAGCTAAATTACCTTGGAGCATTTATACCCCAAATGAGTGCAAGATGTTAAAAAACACAAGGGTGGAATCAACCAGTCTGGTGGAGAGTGATTACCAATCTGGTGAAGTTGTTAGGATAGCCATAAATGCTCCAGGATAAGAGAGAGGAGGAAAATAAAAAAAAAAAAAGAAAAAAACCTGAAAGTCGAGTCTTGGGCAATTTCAGGTTTCGGAATGACCAAGATGTAAATTATCATATTTAGCTCTACCACCTTGTGTGGTATTGATCACTTTGTAATTATTTTGGTGTTCCTTCAGTAGTTTATAACTACAGGTTTCATTTGGGTGTGTAATATTTAAGCTCTGTTGAGTTGGGGTATTGGGTGTCTTGTTGGGATTAAGCACTTTTTAGACATTCTGTCTAGTTTTGCCTTCATGGCAGGCTTCCCACCAGATGCTTCAATTACTGTGGCTTTTGTATTGAGCACTTTTTAACACTAAAAAGAATTTTCTTTCCTATTGAAGTTTTTTTTCCCCTCCCTCCCTTCTCTCAGAGCATTTATGGCTTTCCTATCAACTTAGCCAGATTGGTAATCACTCTCCAACAGATTGGTTGATTACAACACCGCTGTATTTTTTAACATTTTGCACTCATCTGGGGTATAAATGCTTAAAGGTAATTTGTATTCCAGTGGCCTGATGATTACACTTACATGTATGAAACCCAGATTGAGGCTGGTTTCAGGAACGACCAAGATGTAAATTATCATATTTAGCTCTACCAACTTGTGTGGTATTGAGCACTTTGTAATTATTTTGGTGTACTTTCAGTAGTTCATAAATACAGCTTCCATTTGCATGTGTAATATATATATATATATATATATATATATATATATATATATTGTCATCTGCAGACAGATCTGTTTCGCTGTATCACAGCTCATCAGTACGGTTAGACTTCGATTGCTACATAACCCAGGCTTGAAACCCGACCAAATTGGCATCAGTCGGTGACTCTACCCCTGGGCTATATATATATATATATATATATATATATATATATACACACACACACAAGAATGGATATTTGTAGCCTGCTGGTACATAGTCGAATCTTAATCTCCAAATTTTTATCTGATTTAATTATTTCAGCACTGAATTAAGGGTATTGACAAGGAAGGAGATTATATTGAAAAATAGTAGTTGTGTAAAATAAATTCTTTTTCATCATTAGGCTACTAACTTATTGTTTTACTTGTATGTAAATATATAAATATACATCGACACACATAACAATTTTTCACTCCTAGTGATATTAAAAGCAAATATAAAAAATGCAAAAATTACATTTAGAATTTGAATAGATATAGCAAATTTAATGTTGATTATTCAAAAAGGTCATTTATTTTCTGTTATAAATCTTACACAAAATATTCATTTCAGAGGTGTGACTAGAGGTTGAAACCCCTTTTCTTACAAAATAATTTTGAATATCCCACTGTTGATTTTGGTTAATGCAGTAAAGTTTTTTTTTACAAGGTTTGAATGAATTTGGGCTTAAAAGTGAAATTTGATGATTTAATTTTGCAATCTTTCATTCAAAATTTGAGCATCCAATACTATGCAATGAAAATCTGAAAGAAAAGCATTTCCATTGGTTAGAAATTAATGCAAAACTTGGGAAAATAGGGCTACTATGTATAATGATGATGTGTACACAATTATCTGTATGTCAATTACTTTTCTTAGATAATTCAGGACCTTAACTAAAATATTCAAATGAGATGCAAAAAATATTTTAATTACTTTTTATCTCTTTTATTACCTAATGCCATAGAAAGTAATGAGTTGGGCACTTTGAAGTGGTGTAATGTTTAGCAAGTTTGTCTCACCAGATCAATTATTACTGAATAGTGAGTTTGATCTTCACTGGGTACTCTATACTTTATCTACACTAACCCCACCCATAAACCTATTGGGTTTCTTTTAAAAGCAGTTCATGATACAAAGTGAAGTAACAATATTATAAATTTTACTATTAATTACACATAATTTATATTTGCAATGAAATTATTGCAATAATTATTATAACTTATACAATTTGGCCCGGCTCCAACCTTTGTAAGCTGTCAGTCAGTTAAGTGCCATACGTGAAACATGCTTGGGCGATCAAGTCTCGAAAGAGACATGACTAACTGGGCAGAAGATTACCCCGCAGTAGGTTGGCATTGCTTTCTGCGGTAGACTGGTTGCCAACCAAGGCTATAGAACCCAATTTGTCCTGTTATTTAACCCATAACCGGAAGGAAGAGATGGATTAATACCTTTCCCAAGGGTATTTGCGCGTAAGTGAATGCAAGGAATATCAACTGGAATTTGAACTCGGCTCCCCGATTTCTCGTTCCGAGCCGATATCCACTGCACCAGAAAGCTGTACCAAACTTTAAAAAAATCAGCCCTACGCTCTCTATTATTATCTAATTACTATATTAGCTTTTTTTAAACATGATAGCGTTTTTGTCATTTGCTCTATTTTCAATTGCTACTTATTTATTTATTGGTGTGTGTGTGTGTATCTCTTGAAATGTCATCAATCATGAGAAGCTGATTAAGTGAGCGAAGCTTAATGAAGAATGTGGTTGTTGGTGTGAGTGAACGTGATGTCAGTATGGGCTGACATATCCTGATGGTGATCATCTCGACCAACACTAAAGTGTCAAGGGACCTAACTCCACTGATTCCTAATTATCTCCTTCTTACTCATGGCTTTGGAAAGACGGACGGACAGACAGCTTTCTTATTATAGTAAGGATTTTTGACTATGAATTCAGTGCAGGGATTTTATTGAGGAGATTGTATTTGTCATCAATTGTTCTTCAACTTTCAAAGTTGTTTCTTTACAATTCAATACAATCTGAATGAATGAAAAACAAGATTCTGAAATTACTGCCAATTTCTAAATATAAAATGAAATTGTTATTATCAGAAAATAAGTATGTCATCTTGTAAATATTTACATATTTCTAGTTGAATATTTTAAAGAAGTTTTCCCCCATGAAAAAAATTGGAAAAGAAAGAACTTTATTTGTACTGTACACTTAAAAAATTTCTTGCAGGAAGACGTAAATTTTAGGTACATATATTTTTGAAATCGTCCTTAACTAAGCAAGAACAATGAGAAAGAATGAAAAACTTAATTGGTACATAGAAATTCCTCCCATTCATTTCTTGGCTGTGAATATAGAAATTGTCTTTTGAGTCGTTTGAATTTATTCTTTGTATTGGTTTTTATTGCTAATGCAACATTTTGGCGGAACTTTTTCTACAGCCATTTTTTGTGTACAATTTATAAAGAAAGAAGACAGTCACTTTTGCCAAAAAATGGTGACAAACGGAAAAGAAATGAATTGATATAAATATTATAACAATAAAAAAGAATGAATTTAATAATTGGAACAATTCCTTGAAGAAATTGTCTTTAATATTTAAATTATTTGTTTCTTTTTCAGTCATTGAAACCCCCCCGCAATAATGTTCATCCTGTACAAGCCCCCAAAACTACTCAAGGTAGAATAAGAAACACTGTTTATAGAGAGATGTGAGGGAGATAATGATTATCTCTGGACTTGAACACGTTATGATTGTAGTAATTGGGAAGCATCCTGTTGGGAGTTGGTTTCAAAAATCAGTGATTTGTGGGAATAAGCAGCTCAAATATAACTTACATCTCACCAATGAAATATGAAGGGAATGAGAGTGGATCACTACAGAGTGCATGACATGACAGGCTAGAAAGGGTTAGAACTGGTGGAACTAAGGAATGTAGTTTGTCTGAGCACTTTTCATGTAAATAGTAATAAAGCAATGAGAGGCTTGCAACCTTTCATTGGTTATAAGGATTGTAGGGTAGAAAATAATTCATTACCCACAAAGCTGCTCAGACACTTTTGGACTATCAAGACTGGAAGGTGGTTTGCTGCAATGTGTGATATGACAGGTTTTAGCCATGAAGGTTAGAATTAGTGGAACTAATTTCATTTGAACATTTTCCATTATAACCAACAAGTGGGCATAATTCTGATTCGCTTTCAAAGCTCTTATTTATTATCAAATATGTTTTATAGAAGATGCTGAAAAAGAAATTATTAAGCATTCATGAATTTAAATGATTGTGATGCTCTCTATCAAAACTGAAAATATATACAGTAATAAAGTTACTTTTTTTTTTTTTCGTATCACCCCAGGCAAGGCGGTAACGCCACTGATGTGCAAGGGGCTACGTAATAGTGAAAAGATTGGAAAAGAGAAAACCGGAAACCACATCCTAAACAAGGAACAAGGGATGAGCCTCTTAACCTGTTCAATAGACGAGGGTGGAGTGTGAACCGGGCGATAGATAGATCTATCTACTCCCATTCTTATAATAAAAAACAAAGCAGAGTTAGAAAAAAAAATATTTGAGATGCATTTGCAGACTTAAACCATCAGAACCATTTGTGTCACTAACCTGAACCATTTTAATAATAAATTTCTGGACTGTTGATTAATGACTTTGTCTTAATTGTTATTGTAAGCAACTGTAGGATTCTGATGATATCATGGACCGAGCATGTGAGCAACAATAAGGTGTTGGAAAGGATGAAAACAAGAAGAAAACTTATATTTAGCATCAGAAAGAAACAGATGAGGTTTCTGGGACACGTAATGAGGAAGAAGGGTTCAAAGAATCTAAGACCCACAAGATGGATAGAGGGAAAGAGAGACAGGGGAAAGCAGTGCGAGTCATATTTGATGAACTTGTGCTAATGAATGGTAGAGCAGGGTTTGGAAAAGATGCCAAGAAGAATAATATTCAGAGCAACAAAGGACAGGGGCAAGTAAAAGTCCATAATCACCTATGTCCTGAAGGGATACGGAACATAAAGAAGTGACTCTTTTGGGATCCAGTATATCACTAGCTTGACAAGAAAATAATACTTGTGAGTGAATTGTTAATGTAATCAGTGTTATGTATGTTTTGTAATGCTGGGCAACTGTGGATAACAGAGAATGATTAAAAAAAAAATCCACTTTGTCTTTATCTGTAACAACTCATGACATAATTAACTTTGACTACTTGTAGCAGAAAGCGCTATGCTTTATTGAAATGTGATTATTCTCTATAAATCAGTCAGTCAGTTAAGTGCCCTACGTGATACACCTTTGGGTGATCATGTCTCGAAAGAGACATGACTAACTGAGCAGATGATTATCCTGCAGTAGGTTGCCATTACTTTCTGCGCTAGACTGGTTGCCAGCCAAGGCTATAGAACCCAATCTGTCCTGTTATTTAACCCATAACTGAAGGGAAGAAATGGATTAATACCTTTCCCAAGGGTATTTGTACGTAAGTGAATGTAAGGAATTCAACTGGAATTCGAACTCGGCTCCCCGATTTCTCATTCCAAGACGATATCCACTGCACCACAACGTACAGCCATTATAAATAGTTACAAGGGAATTAATTCTGTATTAATTTATACATTACAATCAATCACCCACTTTGTGACAAAACATCTATGATGACTAGCAATAAAATAAAACTCAGGGAAGGTTGGATTTATGATTTTCCAAGGGCATTAGTGAAAAGGTGAGACAAGCAGTTATGCACTGGGTTTATCAATACTGTTTTTTTAAATTGTTATGCTATTTTGCACTTCTCAAAATATTGTCAGTATGACTTAAAAACTGATAAATTTCTAGCTGCCATTATAGGAGACATTTTTTTAATTCAAGAATGCCGATTAATATATATATGGTATTATTAATATTATTTCTGAGTTCAGTATATGTGTTTGTTAATTTAACCCAGTAAAAATGACAGATCCTAATCAGAGCCAGTTTATGACTTTCAGGACCCTCTAGTTAATGAAATTATGGGGGTGTCCCTCACAGACAGAGCTACCCTCTAACTTGCCTGCACCTATTTGGAATTTTTTTTTACTCATGATATATTTTAACTACATTTAGAGTAAACTTATTTCAAATTTTTTAAACAGAATAAATAAAGAATAAAATAAAGTAAACTTATGAAGAATTAAATAGAGTAAACTTATTTCAAATTCTTTAAATAGAATAGCTATTTATCAATAAAAATATTCTGGAAGAAATATCATGATTTTGCAATTTATTGCAAACCAAATTAGCATATATTTCAACACAACCAGAGAAAAAAAAAACGAAAAAAACAGGTTTATTATAACCAGTATTATAATAATAAAACAATAAAAATAAATGCACTTTCCATATTGATATCATTTCCGTTTATGAGACTACTATCTAGAAAATTAAAATCACTGCTTTATTAAAATTTCTAAGATTTAATCATTCAGAACTAAAATCAAATAGGTTATCTCCTTGAAGTACAATGACACAAACTAAAACATTGTTTTTCTAACTTTGCTTCCTGCAAATTTAAAATAAATATGAATTTGTTATTACATATGATTACAGTTTATGAAACTATTTAGAACTTATGAAAAATAAAATCATTGTTTAAAAATGCTTGACGGCCTTAGACTGTAGTTTGTACTAGCCTAAAGGATAATTCGGCCCAAATCATAATGCAATTCTTAGCACAATACCATTAAAATGATCTAACTTGTGTTATCAAATCACCGTTATCAGAAAAATTTTTTTTACTTATCTGTCCAAGGGAAATAACCCCAGGTCTCTTAATTGCTAACTAATTATTTCCCCTTGATCTGTTTGTACTCTTCTCTGTTGGCGATGCTGTAGTGTCTGGTCCATGACAATATTTTATCAATACCATTTGCTTTAACATCTGTCTGTATTTCTGAGATGAGGTATGAAATATCCAACTTAAAAAAAACTGGAAGTTCAATCCCTGAATCAGGTAGTACTGACTTACAGTCAATGGAAACAAGGCAAAAATAACTAAGTAGTACTAAAAATGAAAAAGACAATATATCTGTAGAGATCTACCCCAAAAAACTCAATAAGGGGTTCATTTTGAAATTCTCTGAAGGTTACTTAGGTTGACAAACATCTGATGAAGGCCAGAAGGTACTACAGCCAAAGTATCGTGATAATAACAACAAAAATGAGGATAATAACTTGTAGGTAAATAATTGAAGAAAAACTTTGTCATCTTTACCAGAAATTCTATCAATTTTAATTGTTTATGTGACTGCACAAAATTTTAAAAACATTTCCTGAGGTTTGCATGATATTTAAAATATTTGAAAAGCCAATAACATTTTTACTCTTGTATATAAATACTTGTTGCAAAATAGAGTCTTGGAATTTGCCTCGATAAAGTCCCTCAAAGGATGAAATGCACTAGGTTTCCTTTTGTCTTTATTCATACAATTTAAGTAATTATTGATATCTATCTATCTATCTGCAAGGTAACTCCACCAAAAAAAAACAAAAAACAAAAAAACAACCCATAAATATTGTAATAAATCCTACAAAGGCCCAGTTATTTTCAAGAAACTTGGTGGGTTTACACTTCAGTCTGTGTATGATCATTCCCCAAAGATTTAGTGAAATTGGTAACTTTGAATAAAAGTTATGATATTTCCAAAATATGCTCCAATTGTGACATTGGAGGCAAACTTGTGAATAGTGCACAAAATTGTCGATTACTCAGTCACATTCGTCTTTGGGATTTTCCCTAATTTTTGCTGGGATTACTGCCTTCAGTTAACCAACCGTTTGAGGGTTGTTCCAGTACAATTTATTCTTGAGATGCCCCCTCCCCACCTACCCAACTAATAAAAATCGGGAGTGGGGTTTAAAGTCCTGTACAGCATCAGTGTTTTTTTTTTCACTCACCCTTTGACCAGAATAAGTGTCCATCAGATCTTTAGAGTTCAGATTTTACACAGTCCCATACTCTCTGGACTTCTGAACCCGGCCAAAAACCCTGCATGACGACACTTAAACTTTCTCTGAAAGATTGCTTTCACTACAGTGTATGATTTGTTTGCGAAATAGACCTCCACGCAAAATGTCTTTTCCTTTTTCTCAATGTAATATAACAGCTATTAAGTATATATTAATAAATATACATATTATTCTAGGTCTATAGCATGACTCTTGTATATATACGTGATGATAGGTGTTAATAGAACAGTGCTCAATGTAATATAACAGAGCTATTAAGTATATATTAATAAATATACATATTATTCTAGGTCTATAGCATGACTCTTGTATATATACGTGATGATAGGTGTTAATAGAACAGTGCTCAATGTAATATAACAGAGCTATTAAGTATATATTAATAAATATACATATTATTCTAGGTCTATAGCATGACTCTTGTATATATACGTGATGATAGGTGTTAATAGAACAGTGCTCAATGTAATATAACAGAGCTATTAAGTATATATTAATAAATATACATATTATTCTAGGTCTATAGCATGACTCTTGTATATATACGTGATGATAGGTGTTAATAGAACAGTGCTCAATGTAATATAACAGAGCTATTAAGTATATATTAATAAATATACATATTATTCTAGGTCTATAGCATGACTCTTGTATATATACGTGATGATAGGTGTTAATAGAACAGTGCTCAATGTAATATAACAGAGCTATTAAGTATATATTAATAAATATACATATTATTCTAGGTCTATAGCATGACTCTTGTATATATACGTGATGATAGGTGTTAATAGAACAGTGCTCAATGTAATATAACAGAGCTATTAAGTATATATTAATAAATATACATATTATTCTAGGTCTATAGCATGACTCTTGTATATATACGTGATGATAGGTGTTAATAGAACAGTGCTCAATGTAATATAACAGAGCTATTAAGTATATATTAATAAATATACATATTATTCTAGGTCTATAGCACAACTTTTATGCACTATGCAATCATCAGGTGCATATTATGAACTGACCATTTCTATATATACACTCCCGATCAAAAATTTAAGACCACTTAAAAATCTTTAAAAAGAATTTTTTTTTTACGGATAGATTTTAAACTTCTCCCACTTAAGGTTACCAATACTACAATCTAAAAGCTTATGGAAACAAAAAGCTACATTCCAAACATTTTATTTAGAAATTTACATTTTTATAAAATGAGGCGATTTACAAATAGACCTCCACGCAAAATGTCTTTTCCTTGGTTGACCAAGACATATTGGGGAAGATTTATGTTCCAATATTTCATGCACAAAGTCAACTTATATACCCTGAGAAAGAAAAAAATGAAAAATTAATATTAACAGTTTTATGAAAAAATTTGTACGTTCTGTTGTTTTTTTAATTTTTTGGTTACTCTGTATATAGGTATTGACATCAATAAATATACATATGTGTAAACACACACATGCAAACACATATATAAATATCTTTCTGTTGTTAATAGAACAGCTGCAACCACTGCCACCGATGCGAGCTGACAACGCCTACGACTACGATGTCACCGCTGCCACACGCTGACTTTGCTGCAGCGAAGCAGAGTTCGAAAACAAACAATGACACAGAAAGCAATGGCAACCTACTGTGAGATAATCTTCTGCCCAGTCAGTCATGTCTCTTTCGAGACATGATCGCCCAAGTGTGTTTCACGTATGGCACTTAACTAACTGACTGACATAATTTTTCTATATATAATTGTAGCGATTATATATAGAAAAATTATGTACATGTTCTAAAATATAATTTATAATAAATATTCACAGCTCTATATATTATATATCGAGCACTGTTTTAAATTAATGTTTTGGACGTAAGAATTCTTCGTTCTGTATTCACTCAGATATATATATATATATACATATATATATATATATATATATATATATATATATATATATATAATACACACACACACATATATTTGAAAACAGAGTACTTGAGATCATTTATATTAAGCCCAAGAAGAAAGAATGGTTACTGGGTTTAAATGTAATCTGTCTGTTATTTATACAGTGATTTTTCTGATACTATTCTCCCCCACCTTTTAAGTTGTTGTGCACGTATTTATGTTTTGTCCTTAATAGATGTCTGAAGAGTGAGGAGCAATATTTGGTTAGCCCCCCCCTATTTTTGTGATGTTTTTTAATTCACTACTTTATGATGAAAAACAATTTTTTTTTCTCATTCTTATACTTCCTCCCCCACTTATTTTAATAAATTTGTGTATATTTTTTTAATATATATTTCTAAAATTACCTTTTTAAAGCCTTAATAAAGTTATAATAATAGAAATTCTCCAAATATTTCTTTTCTGTTGTTTTTTTTTGTTTTTACCACTTAGTTTTATTCAGTGAATATTAAAAGAAATGAATTCCTAATGAAAATGATTAAAGAAAAAACGATGATGAGAATGACACTGTAAGAGGATTTTTTGTCCTTGGGTAACAAGTATTATTTCCTATTTGCTTATGCCTAGAAAGTCAAAAAAATGGCTTATATTTTCTTCAAACTTTGATTTTGTGACCAGTATAATGATATTTTTTCTCCCCAGTTGTGGATTAAATATCAAGTGTGTTTAAATAGCAATGTAGATTGGGCTTTTTAGCCCTCTCAAGACAACAGGAAAAAATTCCACTATCTTTTCCAAGAATTCATGATAATCCCAATATATATATATATATATATATAAAGTAGAAAGAGGAATCTGTGGAGATCCATGGTCACCTTCAAGTGGAATGATTCATGATCATCTTGAAGAGGAATGACATTAAAAAGTAAAATCAATTTCTAAGAGATCAATGATCATGACAAAAAGAAAAATGTAAAAATACCTATGAATACTTAAAATAGCTTACAAAAAATAAAATTTCGTACATTGAAACATGATACAGATTGTAAGCTTAAACCATTATTATCTGGAAAACAGGTTAGTAATGTGCAAAGCAAAACAGCAAATGTATATTACAAACATTTATTTGTAACAGTAATTAATTTGTAAACCAAACTATGGAGAGAGAGAGAGAGAGAAAAATAGGCTAGTTAGTAAATTTATAATTCAAAGTGTGATTAATAATGTGAAAAACTTAAGTCATAAATTGCATATTCAGATGCGTCCATGTTTAAATATGACGATATTGGTTCTTACACAAAGATTTAAGATACTGAAGCTGTAAGTTTGTATTAAATCAATAAGTGGGAAATCATGCAGTTCTTCTATTTTCTCTTCTGTGCCATCCTACAAAATAGCAAAATAAAAATATGTGTATAAGAATAGAAATATATTTCAACCAGTGTTACTGAAAAATTCTAAAAAAATACACTTTTGATTTTTGAAATTTCTAAAAATTGCACACTGGATATGTAAAATGTTGGCTTTGGACCCCAGTCAATATAGCAAATGCCACAAAAATACAGAATCTTGAATGCTGAACATCCCTAATATCTCCTTATTTTTATGGCTCTTGCCATTGATCCGCTATAGAAAAACATTCATGATACGGTAGACAGTAATGCACAATTGTTGAAACAGATTTAATTCATATTTTTTAGTAACTCTAGTTTAAAAAATAAAATAAAAATATTTAAATTTAAAAAAAAAATTTAAAACTTTTACACTTAAAAATTCTACTAATCAAGTAAGCAAAATATTCCATCTTGCCTTCTAGAGTTCTGTTGCAGAATTTGCAGGTGAAATGTGTTGCCAGGTTTGTGTTAATCCCCAACAGGCATGGCGAAATATGCCTTGCAGACCTCACACATTTTAGCAGATGTTGCCACAGTGTACTTTTTGCTCTTGATAAATTTGCTACAGGTATAGCCAAATGCATCTGCCAGGTGCATATTACCATCTGTAATGAATGCACCTATCAACAATGACTTGGACTGTTAGAAGTAAATTGAACTTTTGAGCTATTGTTCCCTGTATTTTTACTGCCATCTCTGTTGCTATAATGTTCAAGAAATTCTTGAAATTTCTAGAACATTCTTCTTCTGTAAATCAGCACTGAATCTGTCTGGAATTTAATGGAATATAGTTTAGTTTCAAGACATACAAAAAAGCAAAGTTTGAAGGCAATAATAGTGAGAGTTTCCTTTTCATTTCTAGACAGAAACAATTAAGAAATAACACTTACTGATCGAAGACAAAAAAAAAACAGTAAAAATCTTGTTACACAGTGTAATCAGTCATAGCATATTGTAACTTTTGTGTGTGTGCTGAATTTTGTACAGTTAATTTTACAAGTATATGAATGTCAGTCAGTTAGTGCCATACATGATACACGCTTGGGCGATCATGTCTCAAAAGAGACATGACTGACCGGGCAGAAGATTATCCCGCAGTAGGTTGCCATTGCTTTCTGCGGTAGACTGGTTGCCGACCAAGGCTATAGAACCCAATCTGTCCTGCTATTTAACCCATAACTGGAAGGAAGAGACGGATTAATACCTTTCCCAAGGGTATTTGCGCGTAAGTGAATACAATGGATTTAGTTGGAATTCGAACTCGGCTACCCCAGTTTCTCATTCCTAGCCGATATCCACTGTACCACACTGGCCATTTTTAGCACTGGGCTGTGTAAATTTTGCCAGTTTTTTCTGTGGCTTCTGGATAAATTTGAATCAAGTCACCTAATTTACACGAGAAACTTTTCTTGTTATGCCTTTTCTATATTTCTAAAACCAAAATACAATGTTTTTATTAATTAATAATAGAATTAATAAAAATGTTGTCTTTTGGTTGGTATTAATACTGCTGATAATAATGATAATAACAATACCAACTATTTAAGAAATTGTGTGTGTGTGTGTGTGTGTGTGTGTGTGTGTGTGTGTACAGGTTGATATTTTAATTTTTAATGTTTAATGTTTGCAATTTTGTTTTATGTTTGCACACACATACACAAAAAGTATCATATACAAATAGATATAGTATCCAATATTTGTAAGTGTTTTTTATAAAAATTGGATTATTTTAAGGATCAAAACCTTGATATTTAGTTAGTGATATATCATCCAAAATATTTATATTAAAATCTCTATAAAATTTCAACAAATATATCTCAACAGCTATTTCACACCTATTTTTCTTTTTTTTCTTTTTGTTAGATTAAATAATTTGTAAGAGACACTACAAGTGAGCCATCACCATTTTAAAATTGTTTTAAATATTAATATTAAATCAGAGTAATTAATGTTTTTGTCTTTACATTTGAAATATTGTGGATTTTAGAAGTACAGGCATTGTTTTTGTTCTTGATTTAAAAACAATTTCTTTTCTAACATTTTTACCGCACAGATATTCTTAAAACATTTAAAAATGGGTGCATTTGAATGTATTATATATATATATATATATATATATATATATATATATATTTATATATATATATATAAATCCAGATGAAGAGAACCAACTGTTTTATGAATCCGAGTTCTGTGGCGTCTGCATTTTTTTATAAAAGTGCTCAATACAATAAATATTGTAGAGCATAATATAATTAATGAAATTTTTTTAATTAAAATTACATTGCGACACAGAAATTTCTATGTTTCAAGATTTTTACTTCGTCATCAGGCAATGTTAGATGTTGTGAAAATGATTTTCATTTAAATATAAGAAACAATACGTTTGTTATTTATAGGTATGGGAAGACAGAAGCCATTATGAATTTAACTAATCAAAATAGAGATTCACTTTAAATTTGAAAAAAAAGTTTATATTTTTGGGGAATATATGATTTCTTCTTTCAATCTTAACGGCCAAAGTGTCAGCTTATTTTAAAAACCCTTGTCTAGAGTTTATTTCTGTTGATGTATCTATTAATGTTATAAAATCTTTTCCTTTAGTTTTTTCTATATCTTAACAATTTCTAAAAGAAAAAAGAAAAGAAAGGAAGAAATAAAGAAAGAAAACATTTTATATTTATAATAATTTTATTTTGATTTAAAAAAACAGTTTTTCCCATGACACTTTTATTTTAACTACCTTCTCTACTCAGCAATGTTTATTGTTTTAAAAAGTAATGGATTAGAATTGTAATAAAACCTAAACATATGAAAGTGAATTTATACATTTTCTTTGTTCTTCAGAATTGACAGCAAAAGTAATATTGGGTTGTCTGGAAAATCATGTTGATTTTTAAGGGAAATTAAAACGCAAAACCAAATTATGCAATTAAATATTTATTCAACTAAATATAAACCATTTTCTTGCATAACATTTCTCCATTTTTCCTTCAACTTAAAATGTCCATTTTCCAAGAATTTTGGGGTTTTCTCATAAAAGGATGCATTAAGGAGATTTTTTTATGTCATACAAAAAATTTAAATTTTTACCGTTGAGATTATTTTGCAAGGGCTTGAATAAATGAAAATCCGAAGAAGCAATGTCTGGTGAATGTGGCAAGGGAGGTAACACATTTCAGCCAAGCTGTAACAGTTTTTGCCAGCTTTTTAAAGTAACATGAGGTCTTGCATTATCCTGATAAAAAAACAACACTTTTCCTATTCACCAATTCTGGGCATTTTTCTTGAATTGCTGCCTTTAATTCATCCAGTTGGGAGCAATACTTTTCAGAATCAATAGACTGGTTACTTGGCAGAAAATTTTTTTCCAATTCCACCAGATGCACTGCATGACTTTCTTAGATTGAAGACTTGCTTTTGGTGTGACTAAAGTATGGCTCATGTCAATTATCCCAGGATTTTTTTAGGTGCACAAAGACCAATGATCCATTTCTCATCACCGATCACAATCTACTTCAAAAAGGATACATTTTCATTGTATTTTTACAGCAAATCACAGAAGATTAATTTCACTTAGGTAATGTGGTATCCAAACATGATAGCGATTTGAGTATCTAAGCTTTACTAAATGCTCATGGATGGCAGATTTTGATAAATTTAGTGTTTCTGCCAATTCCCACATTGTGCAATGTGAGTTATTCTCAACCAATATCTTGTTTTTGTTGTTATCCGTAGTGGAAGTGGAGGCTCTGCCTGAGCGTTCTTCATCAATAAGGCTGCAATCACCAACTCTAAACCTAGTGAACTACTTCTGTACAGTTTTGTGAGCTAAAGTGCCTTCACTGTCATCATCATTTATCCATCACACCCAGATGGTGCACAGGGCAGCAACTTTTTGTTGCTGTTTCTGTAACAAACTGTTTTTTACGGGGCAGGGTTGTTAGCCCTGCACCCAACCACCAAACCTGGAGGACCGGTGGACCATTCTTGGTCCTTACATTTACAGCACCTGGTATTCCCAAATGGTTACCCATTTAAGTACTGACCAAGCTCGATGTTGCTTAACTTTGGTGATCGGACGGTAACTGGTGTATTCAACACAATATAGCCGTAGACACCTTCACTGTATACAGCACATATATTTTTTGTTTCTTGCTAGTCATTTTCACCTTTAAAGGTAATTGTTATGAACGGGGTTTTTGTCTCATAACTAAAATGCCTTAATTTATAGTATGATTCATGGCCCGTGGACATGTGTGTGTGTGTGTGTGTGTGTGTGTGTGTGTGTGTGTGTGTGCAGCACGTGGTGAAAATGCATGGAATGAAAGAAAAGTAGATGTCTACTCACGGTTGACTGGAAGATACATTTATTTTACATGGAGAAACATTACAAAAATATGTACATGCGGTATCAAGTTATCGGGTTGTGTGTCACAACCATTAGGGCAGGAGAACATGCATGCGTTCTTTAATCATTGATCATATGACTCGTGTGTACCCACTTTCAGGGGTAAAAAGGGAGGTACTCTGTTTGGGAACAGGAAAGGGTTAATTATGTTTTATTCGTCCTAACAGTAATAAAAAATACCAAGTGTCTAAAATGCACCTTATAATTTTCCATTTTCATAGGGATGCAAAATTGACATGAATTCAGTAATTTTAAGCTTTCTTTCTCAAGAAATAGTTTGAAGTCTGCTCTAATCAGAAATGTAAGCATATTATATCTATCAATAAATTTGATGTGTCCTAATATTTTGGAACATGAATGACTAAAAATCGGCATAAACTTTTTGGACAATCCGATATTTCAAAATGAACCTCATTATAATGTTTGTTCTTAAGAAGAAAAAATATGTGAGAGGCTGATTTAGAGTTAGGTGTTAAATGAAAAAAATTTTTTTCTGTTTGAATTTTTTCAGTTCTCATGTTAAACTAACACATTCCATTAAAAAATATATTTTGAAGCTCTTCTGAGTTTACAATAAAAATACTTTTTGGTTTGTAGTGTGGTTCAAATTCATTACTTTCCTAATTACTGATTATATATTTACTATATTACTAAAATAATTAGTGAACAATCAAACTACTGTGGTAAGCTGCTATCTATCTATCTATCTATCTATCTATCTATCTATCTCAGTTGGTTCATATTATATCTTAACCTTTATCAAGGTATGTATGTATGTATGTATGTATGTATGTATCTATCTATCTATCTATCTATCTATCTATCTCAGTCTGTTCATATCTATCTATCTATCTATCTATCTATCTACCTATCTCAGTTGGTTCATATTATATCTTAACCTTTATCAAGGTATGTATGTATGTATGTATGTATGTATCTATCTATCTATCTATCTATCTATCTATCTCAGTCTGTTCATATCTATCTATCTATCTATCTATCTATCTATCTACCTATCTCAGTTGGTTCATATTATATCTTAACCTTTATCAAGGTATGTATGTATGTATGTATGTATGTATGTATGTATCTATCTATCTATCTATCTATCTATCTATCTCAGTCTGTTCATATCTATCTATCTATCTATCTATCTATCTATCTATCTATCTATCTAAATAGTTATAAAAAAATTAACCCTTACCGCTACCTCGTTGGGTAATGCTGGTTATTCTCAGTCAATGTCATGATTTGGTCGTCATATGTAGTGTGCAGTGATGGGGATCTGCCAAGTCGTTTTTCCTCAATAGGGCTGCAATCATCTACTTTAAACTTAGCGCCTCACTTCCGTACAATTCTGTTAGTTAAAAGCACCTTCACCGGACACAACACATCTTTTTTGTTGTCTGTGAGACATTTTTTACTTTACAGCAATAAAAAAAGCATCTAAAATGCACTTTATAATCTTCCATTTTCATAGGGATGCAAAATTGACACGAATTAAGTCATTTTAAGCTTTCTTTTTTAAGAGACTAGCAGTATAGCCTGGCATTGCTCGGGTGTAATGAAAGCTTTAAAACTAATCAATGGTCCTGGAGCTCAGACTCTTTGGACGTTGGCACGAAAGACTAAAAAGCAATAGTTGTTTCCAGTTAAAGCGAAACTGTAGACTGAAAGAAAAATGAATGGATGTAATGAAATTTTGATTTCCTGGTATCGATATCAAATAAGTTTTTTCATCGTAAACTGAATTTTGAAGGTTAAATAAGTCCTCTGAGTAAATGGTATCATGTCTGAGACTAAGAACTACAATTACACCTACTTAGAGCCAAACCCGAAGCAAAAGCTAAAATAAAAGGGCTGAAAAAGATACAGACATACAGGCAGATAAACAGACACACACACAAACATCTTGCCTGTTATATATATATATTATTGATTTTCTGCACTATTGTAAGAACTGCAACCTTGAAACTTCTGAATATCGTTTCTTATGTCTTTGTCTATGAGTGTATCAAATTTGATTAAAATCGGACCACTCCTTCTATAACCCGATTTTTTCGATTATCGATTTTCAATATTTATTGGGGGTACCTCGACACAAAACCTAGCTAAGAACACTTGCAGATGCTTATAGTACAACTGTGTAAATTTTCAAGAAAATCAGTTCAGCTGTTTCGGAGTCTATAGGTAACGGATACACATGCACACAGACACACACACAGACAAAGTTTCATTTATAAATAAGTTTAGATTTAGATAGTTTGAAGTATACTCTAATCTAAATTGTAAGCATATTATATCTATCAATAAACTTGACATGTTCTAATGTTTTGGAACATGAATGACTAAATGTTGACATGAACTTTCTGGACAACCCCGAAAATACTATTTAATTATTTTTTAAATTCTTTACTTACACTATTTATATTATTTATTGGAATTGATACAAAGTTTATAAAATGGTAAGGATTTCTTTACAGCTGCTTCACATATTTTAATAATTTATTAAATGTTTATAAGTTTATGAATAAAAATTGTTTTCCCATTTGTTTTTTTTTATAAATTGGTAAAGGATAAATATTGCATTGCATTATTTTTAATTGTATTACTTTTAGAATGTCGTAAATTGTTGTAGTGAAATATCCTGCTACCCCTTTGATACAATCGTCATTTTTTCTTACCTTAAAACATGTTCTTTTATTGTCCTATTTTCTTAATTCATCTCAAATTCTTTTACTCTTAGTAAGCCCAGGTTTGGGGGTGAAATGATTGATATTTTTTTTTCTATTTGTTACTTATACTAATATACTACTTATACTTACTTATATTAAAGATATTTATTCATATAAATCCTACTTTTTAATGTCATATCCCTTCAGGATATGGATTATAATAGCTCATCTTATCTCTCTAAAAAATATTTATCTGTTTATTTTTTTTTGTTTTTTTACTCTGAATATTTTCGTGGCTACTGTTCTGAAGATTCTTTGGTATCTCGACTTTACAAATTTAAGCACAGTACTAGATTGGCAGTTAGGTTTCATCATTCTATATTTTAAATTGCTAGTTCTAACTATGTTCTATGCTATTATGGACAAATTTTGTTTGGAATTTTTTAACTATGAATATTTTCGTGACTACTGTTCTGAAGATTCTTTGGTATCTCGACTTTACAAATTTAAGCACAGTACTAGATTGGCAGCTAGGTCTCATCATTCTATATTTTAAATTGCTAGTTCTAACTATGTTCTATGCTATTATGGACAAATTTTGTTTGGAATTTTTTAACTATGAATATTTTCATGACTACTGTTCTGAAGATTCTTTGGTATCTCGACTTTACAAATTTAAGCACAGTACTAGATTGGCAGCTAGGTCTCATCATTTTATATTTTAAATTGCTAGTTGTAACTATGCTCTATGCTAACAGTTTCTTTGATCCTGAAAAAACTTGTTTCTCTAGTCATGTCTCAGTGGTCCTTTTGGCCTGATTAGCGAAAGATGTATCTGGTAGTTTATATTGCAGTAGACTAATCTCTGAGCGACACTCTCGTAAAGAATAATCTGGTTTGCTCTATGGCATCTATATTTGGTAGTTTACCACTTGGGTATACAATTTGTTGTTGTACCTTTCTCAAGGATACAACATAAATATTAAATTATTCTTGTAAATAAACAATATAATAAATAAAAAAATAATTTTTATATTTTTTCTGTAAATTCTCAAGAACAAAAAATGTATAAATTCGCTTTGAACACATGTTCAGGTTTTATTCTAATTTTCATCATTTTAAAACAATAAACATTGTCAAAGAGGGAAAGGTAGTTAAAATAAAAATGGAGTCATGGGAAAAAACTTTCCTTTTGACCCTATGTCTTATTGTGAGCAGGTTTATCCATTTTGGCCCAATATTTATTCCTATGATTTATGGATTCTCATATTACTGCATCACTGTGACTGATGTTGAGGTCGAGGTAACACTGATGGAAACAATCAAGTATAATTTTACGTGCTTTTGGTATGTATTTATTTATCTGAAGAAATTTTCTCGTACACCTTAGTGTGGTAAAAGTAACCCATTTATTAATTTTGCACTTTTTAACTCTTTAAATGACTTTTTAACCCACCCTTTTATTAAAACCTTCATTTATTGCACATTATTGATTATTAAAACCCTCCTTGCATTAGACAGCAAATAGTATGTAAATGGCACTGGATTCAATTCCATAGACATCACTGGGCAGCAGAATGAAATTATAGATGCTTGATTTTGTGTTTTTCCTTAAGTTCTTGTTTCTCTAGGCATGTCTCAGCGGTCTATTGGCCTGAAATGTGAAATCTGAGAGCTGAGTTTGAACTTGTTGCATTCGCTTACATGCAAATATTCTTGGGAAAGGTATTAATCCATCTCTTCTCTCTCCAGCTTTGGGTTAAATAGCAGGACAGATTGGGTTCTTTAGCCTTGGTTGGCATTCAGTCTACCACAGAAAGAAATGGCAGCCTACTGTGGGAAAATCTTCTGCCTAGTCAGTCATGAATTGAAAGAGACTTGGTTGCTGAAGCATGTGTAATGTATGGCATTTAACTGACTGATTAAAAACTTAGTTTGACTCAGCCAATCTCTTTGTGTTATATTATTCCACTGGATCTGAAAAAACAATGAGGAACATGTATATATAAAAACTAGCAGTATAATCTGGCGTTGCTCGGGTGTAATGAAAGCTTTAAAACTAATCCACGGTCCTTGGAGCTCAGACTCTTTGGACGTTGGCACGAAAGACTAAAAAGCAATAGTTGTTTCCAGTTAAAGCGAAACCGTAGATTGAAAGAAAAATGAATGGATGTAAGTCAAATTTTGATTTTGTGGTATCAATATCAAATAAGTTTTTTTTCATCGTAAACCGAATTTTGAAGGCTAAATAAGTCCTCTGAGTAAATGGTATTATGGCTGAGACTAAGAACTACAATTATACCTACTTAGAGCCAAACCCGAAGCAAAAACTAAAATAAAAGGGCTGAATAACTGATTTTGATCAGACCTGGTATATATTATTGATTTTCTGCACTGTTGTAAAAGCTACAACCTTGAAACTTCTGAATATTGTTTCTTATGTCTTTGTCTATGAGTGTATCAAATTTGATTAAAATCGTACCACTCCTTCTATAACCAAATTTTTTCGATTTTCAATTTTCGATATTTATCGGGTGTACCTCGACACAAAACCTAGCTAAGAACACTTGCAGATGCTTATAGTACAACTGTGTAAATTCTCAAGAAGATCGGTTCAGCCGTTTCAGAGTCTATAGGTAACGGACACACACAGACACACACACACACACACACACACACACACACACAGAGGCAAAGTTCCATTTATAAACAAGTTTAGATAAATATAATCTTGTGTTTTTATTCTTTGACAGTGGTGCTTGTGTGGAGCAAGAGGGCAGCCTGAGAGAATTGCGCACACAAAGAAGTTGTTGGGAGTTGTCAACCAGTCTCTGTCGCTTCAGCCAAAAATTCTAGACTTTACATAGTTTTAAAACTCTTACGCATTTTTGCTTTTTTGGTTGTTGCTTTGTTGACGTCATCTACGGCCGGATGTATCTGTCAATCACACTCAGCAATCCATTACTTTTTAAGCTGGTTGTCACTTGTAGGTTTTTCTTTTATTGCACTTTTTTGACTTCATCTACAGCCAAACACATTTGTCAACCACCCTTGACCTTAACTATGGCTAGTGTACCTGTCAATTACTTCTGTTGTTCAAGGTAATATATTACATTTGACTCAGTCGAAGCCAGAAGATGTGAAGTTCATGGACAAATTTTGTTTGGAATGCTTTAACTATGAATATTTTCATGGCTACTGTTCTGATGATTCTTTGGTATCTTGACTTTAAAAATTTAAACATAGTACTAGATTGGCAGCTAGGTCTCATCATTCTATATTTTAAATTGCTAGTTGTAACTATGTTCTATGCTAACACTTTCTTTACTGCATTTCTTGTGTGTGAACCTCCTTCTAGCTTTTTGCCTTTCAGTTAACTTTGATCCTGAAAAAATTTAAATGCAATGTCAATCGTCATTTTTTCTTACCTTAAAACATGTTCTTTTATTGTCCTATTTTCTTAATTCATCTCAAATTCTTTCACTCTTAGTAAGCCCAGGTTTGGGGGTGAAATGATTGATATTTTTTTTCTATTTGTTACTTATACTAATATACTACTTATACTTACTTATATTAAAGATATTTATTCATATAAATCCTACTTTTTAATGTCATATCCCTTCAGGATATGGATTATAATAGCTCATCTTATCTCTCTAAAAAATATTTATCTATTTATTTTTTTTAATCAATTCACACCTAGCAAGGCAATAATGCTGCTAAGACACAAGGGTCTACTGGGAGTAAAAGAGAATGAAAAAACTTTAGAAGGAACTAGAAACCCGATTCTAAACAGGGAACAAGGGATAAACCCCTACTCCTGTTCAAAAGCCCAGGGTAGGTGTGTGGACCAAAGGAGAGGCCAACCTATCTATATCTGTGCAAAATTTGGAGTCCACATTTGATAAATTTCTACTCCTTGTTCAAAAGACTGGAGAGGAGTGTGAACCAGATGATATGTGAACCTATCTACTCCAATTATTTGATTTTTGCCATCTCTCTTTGTCTCCTCTCAGCTATTCATTCACCCAAACTCATTAAGTAGGTTACTCGCTGTATTCTTCTGTACATCTGGTTATTAATATGATCATTGTTTTAAGCATAACTTAGATGTGGCACAAAGCCAAAAGTATGGGACACCCAGTGAGGATGGAACTCACTACTCAACTACACTGATTCTAGCAAGACAAGCTTGCTAACCACTACACCATATTGAGGTGCTCTTTGGTCTTTGTTCTGTGAATGATAAATTCTTCAAAATTGCTCTCCTCATTATATGTTTCAGAAATTTCTTTTTCATTTATATAAATTCATTTCTTCATAAAAAAATTAACATGATACTGAATTTTTTAAATTTTGTATAGATATCTGAAAATGAGGCGATACTTTTCAAATGTTATGTTGAAATTATTTTAATGTTTGAATGATATATAAGACTGATGAATTTGCATTAAGAATCAAAGGAACATTTAATTATGATTAAGATGGTATTTGAACATAATTATTCCAAACTTGTGATTATTTTATTCAGCTATTAACTGTTGTTGTATTTTGAATAAAGCGTTTACTTATATCCACTGTAAAGGTGATGCTTAACAAACATTATAAAGCAAAAATTGATTTTAAGTAAGACTTTCAAATTTATCTTGTTTTTTTGTTCCTTATGATTTTTGTTTTTGCATTATTTTTTTGTTTTATTTTCTGAAATGTTATCAATCAAAATGGCTTTTAAGCAAAGATTAAATTGCATGACTTTCAACTTTGTTATTTGAATAAGTTTTAATTTTAAGGGGTTGGAGGTGGGGGGCTTTTTTCATGGTGGTTTTTTTTAGTTTCTCATCATTTTTTTGTTTTTTTTTTACTTATTTTTGTTTAATTTTCTGAAATGCTGTAAACTAAAATTTGTTTTAAGCAAAAATTAAAATTCTTTTCTTGCTTTTTTGTTTTTCTTTATTTATTTGCTTACTTTGCTATTTTTTCAACACTAATTGTATTTATTTATATGTAATGGTTTTCAGTTTAAAAGTACTGCCCAGTAACTACAAAGGGGCAAAGAAAATATTTGGCTTAAACACACATCACAGAATGACCAAAACATCAAAATATTGATTTTTGGAAAATAGTTGGGCCAAAAATTTTCAGCACCTACCTTTTATATATATTCTATACATAACAAATAAAAACTATGAAAATAATCTAATCCTAATAGTGTTTTTTTTTTTTGGCTTTGGCTTTGGCTTTCCAAAATAGCATTAAAAAGTTCTCAGTTTGACCAAGAAGAATAACGTAAAGTCATTAAACCAAAAATGTTCTCTCACATATACATCCTGGAGGTCAGCATACTTGGCATGCCTTTTCTTTTTCCTTACTATCAACATCATCAATCCTATAACTAAATATGCTCATAGGGACACTGCACAACTCAGCACCTGACTAGTTCTCTCCATATATCTAGGTTGAAAGCCAGAGAAGTATATCAATATGTGGCATGTCTTGTGCAAGTAGTAGAGCCTATCCCTCTCCAAATGAAACCACAGCTGGTGTTCTCTAACTTGAAAGCTTGCCTCAGTCACTGACACATGCCTGTTGATTCTGTTGGAAAAGTCTTTCTGCCCTGGCCATTGACTTCAGTCGAGAAAGCTCTCTGCCCAGTGATGATATGTGTTGTGGATTCCGAGTAAGAAACCACACAAAATAATAAATAACAAAAACGGATATGGAGATAGAAAATGTAAGTTATATTGAACAAAATATACAAACTGGAACACAGGGTTAGTCAATTCAGGAATACTATTAGTAGAAATAAATATACACAATCTTGAAGTGAAATAATATGTCTGGGTAATAAGTCTATATCCAAACAACTCTAACTAATTCTGCACCAAGTTACTGACCAACTAGTCAACTCTACAACTTACTACTATTCTCTGTATAGGCAGGATATATGTACACATCAGGCGAGTACATTCTTGTATACAAAAAGGGGTGATCCCCAACAATATGTCATCACCATACAGGCTGCATCCATAGCTATGGAGCCTGGTCTACCCCATTGTATGAGATGGCCATTGACTCTACATCATCCCTTTGGCTGGTTTTGTTTTTAATTTTACTGGTGTATTTTTTTGATTATTTGTAGCCAGAAAATGTATCTACCCTTATCAACAGGAAAGCCTTATGGTTTAGTCACTAATAACTTGACCCTGCAGCAGCTATTACTAGGTTGCATGGTACTAGTAACAATCATCTAAATCTAAACCTATTTATAAATGGAACTTTGTGTGTGTGTGTCTGTGTGTGTTTTGTCCGTTACCTATAGACTCCGAAACAGCCAAACCGATTTTCTTGAAAATTTACACAGTTGTACTATAAGCGTCTGCAAGTGTTCTTAGCTAGGTTTTGTGTCGAGGTACCCCCGATAAATATCGAAAATCCGATTTTAATCGAAAAAATCGGGTTATAGAAGGAGTGAAAATCCGATTTTAATCAAATTTGATACACTCATAGACAAAGACAAAAGAAACGATATTCAGAAGTTTCAAGGTTGCAGTTCTTACAATAGTGCAGAAAATCGATAATATATATATATATAAAAGGCAAGACGTTTGTGTGTGTGTTTGTTTATCTATGTCCTTTATACAAATCCACAATTTTTATCCGATTCTCACCAAACTCCACACAAATATTCTTTAGGCTGAGTCTGAGCTCCAGGACCACAAATTAGTTTTAAAACTTTCAATACACCCGAGCAATGCTGGGCTATACTGTTAGTAGTTACATAAATATAATTTAAGACTTGTTAAGCGTTCAAAAAAATGTTGATGTTCGGTCATTGAAATATTAATTTGGTGAAATAAATTAATGGGAGCTTTTCCGAATGGCCTCCTAATCATTTTATTGCTTTGTTTTGTTGTCCTCATGTCTCAACCAGAGATTTCAAGGAAGAGTAAAAGGTTGTTTGGTATCAGAAGATGCAAATTATGTAAGTAACTGATTCCTCGTGTTATTCTTTACCTTTTACAAAAGTCAGATTAGGCTGATAATGGAATACTTCTGCCATATTGTTATATCCCATGAGAGGATAAACAGGAAAAGAATAATGCAAGAATAATACTTAACACTGAAGATATAGGAATAGAGATTTATTATACCGCAGTACAATAAACCAATAGACAATACAAGGACACTAATGAATAGGTAACAGGTGCAACAATCAATTAGGCAATGTCTCTGTCTAGAACATATGTGTCCGTCAAGTGAAGAATGCTTCCGTCTAGTGACGATAACTCTCATCTAATGACGATGACTCTGTAGTTCATTCCAGTCACAGTCTTTTAGAGACCAGACCATACCCATTCTGGGGTAGGACAGGATATTCCTCTACAACAACAAATATATAGGCAGGAGCTGCCCAGTCATCACTTTCCAGTGTCGATAGTCAAGAGCATCTCCATGTAGGTGACAAACAATTTTCCAGACTACAACTCCTTTCTCACTATTTCCATGGAGAGTCCTAACCTTCATGACTAAGACCCAAGCACATTGTAGTGAACCACAATAATTCCCTTCATATTTCTTTAGTGAGATGTAAGTAATTTGAGCAGCATCTTCTTATTGATGACTACTGTTTGTGGAACTGACTCCCAAGAAGATTCTTCACTGGTCAGTACAATCTTAATCTAATTCAAGTCTAGGCTTAACTGTTATCTTCCACACATATCAGCGTAAGCCGTGCTTATGTCTTCTAATTCAAGTGGCCGTTAGGCCTTGTACAGGATGTAAATCATTATAAAAAAATGGACTTGGGGAAGAGAGTTCTAACTTTGGACATGGCAGTTTGCATTCATTTCATATTCTTTCTGAAGAGATTCACCTCTTCCAACAGATCAGGTCAGGAATTACTCTGTTACTGGAACTGTGTAACTGAGTACTGCTCATAACAGCACTGTTAAGTGACTATCACTACCACAGGAAAATACTATCAAATAATCAGTAGGTTACCTTAATAATATACTGTTGTGAATCTCCATTGCCAAATTGTTGTAGATTTGTGGTGAAACTTCACTGCAAAGTTGTAGCGACCAGTTTGTCCAGAAATAAGATACGGAACCCAGGAGGTAGGTTTAAAAAAGTATATTAGTATAACAAGAAATTAGATATTCAAAGGGAGTGTTAATAATAAGTAACTAGAAATAAGTAAGTCCGAAGGTATTATTACGCTGCTTATTTCCTGACTACTAATAGTTGCTGTTAACTGTTTCTGTTAATTGCTCTTCAGAAGTCATGCAGGTAATTACATATAACAAGAGGACAGGTCCATTCCTTGTAGGAGGGCACCATAACATATACCATGGCTTAATTTCATCAAATATGAAGGAAAGACTTGAAGCAACTGAAATGTGGTTCTACAGAAGGATGCTGAGGATACCAGGGATAGAACACGTGAGCAATGACAAAGTTTTAAAGAGGCTGGACACAAAAGACTGATACTTAACACTAGAAAAAGACAGTTGAATTTTTTGGGACACTTGTAGTGCGGATATGTGCTGTAGTGCAGTGGATATTGACTCGGAACAACAAATCAGGGAGCCGAGTCCGAATTCCAATTGAATTCCTTGTATTCACTTATGCACAAATACCCTTGGGAAAGGTATTAATACGTCTCTTTCCTCCAGTTATGGGTTAAATAATAGGACAGATTGGGTTCTATAGCCTTGGTTGGCAACCAGTCTACCGAAGAAAGCAATGGTAATACTTGTGGGATAATTTTCTGCCCAGTTTGTCATGTCTCTTTCGAGACATGATCGCCCAAAGCGTGTATCACGTATGGCACGTAACTGGCTGAATGAGGAAGGAGGGCTTGGAGAACCTGAAGCTCACGGGAGGATTGAGGAGAAGATGGACAAGGGAAAGCAGTGCACAATATATCTGATGGACTGGAGCAGATAGATGGTGGGGTGGGGATTGAGTGGAATAACAAGAGAAGGGGTATTAAGAGCAACAATAGATAAGGAGAAGGAACATGGCACATAGAAGATTGATTCTTTTGCAACTACTACTTTTGGAAAAGGTAGGAATCCATTTCCCTGATATGTAGTCATAAATCGTTCATTGCTGATGTTATCATGTGATCTAGTACAAAACAAATCATCACATGAGTGTCATTACTCCAAAAATACTACAAAAGAGTCTGTATGCTAATTCAACGATATAGTATGGATTATTTTGATCTGTGATTCAACTAGAGTCCTCGGGAAAAGTAAGTATACATTTCTCCTGATAGATAAGACTAGAGATCATTCACTGCTAATGTTGCCATGTCATCTAGTAAAACCTGTTGCACGTTACTTGGTGTGGTAATAGATATCGTCAATTAATTATCATTGTCAAAGAAATGCCATTAAGGAGCCAGTATATTACCCCAACGGTATGCTATAACTCAATTTGATTTGTGATCGATCTTTCACAATAGATACCTTTGGAAAAAGTAGGAACCCATTTTTGCTAATAGGTTAGGCCAGAATTCATTCCTTAATGATTTACCGTGTAACTCATTACAAATTGTCACATGTCATAGGAGATCGACTGGCACCGTTAAGTGACCCTATTTCACTTGTATGTTACTCGGATGATGTACTTGGTCTTGATTTAATTTGATACTGAATCTAGTGTTGTACACATGTGAGAATTAAGCTCACTACGGTAGTAATGGACTAGGCTGCTAAGCATTCCTTCATGGCGAAGTGTCAGAGGTATTTAAAAAGGTCACATAAAGTAGATCAAATTTTGGTTACTGGATTTTCCTTTTACGGTAAGATTCGCTCTGTACAAAGTTTGAGGGTCACTCGAAGGAGAAGATTACGTTAAAGTGGGGTAGTTTATCTGGATATGATGGGAAGACAACGGTTACACAGGTTAAGATTGTATTGATTCTTCAAGCAGCCTTTAAATAACTTTGCTAGAATCGGGGATAATTCTAGGTTGATATTCTTAAGGACAACCACTGGATTTTTGTTTGGGCCAGTTGTCGTTTTTTAGGGTCAAGGTCTTTAATAAATCTATAGACATTTCATGCTGTAATGGTAATATTACTGAGATTGTGCTCAGTGAGACATAGAAATTTGGAGATGAAATGGCCTTTGTCATTTAACGATGACTTTGAGGCAAAGATCGAGGCGAAAAGCTTAATCTTGTCTGTCCAGGAGAATATGACCCCGGGGCCGTTTATAACAGTGGGTACAGCCACTTTACTTCTGTTCATAATTTGTTTGGTGATCTTCCATAATTCACGAGATCCAATTTGTTTCTTTTCAACATTGGCTTGGATAAATCGGGCGTAGCTGCATTTTGCGTTTTCCAGAAGTCTTTTACAACGATTACGGGTGGTTCTGAAGGAAGTAAGGGCCAGACTACAACACACCTTGCGATAGATTTTGAATCGTGGCGCCCGTGAGCTATGGGTGTAGCACATTCAGAGATGAACCAAGATGATGATTTTCTAAACGTAGCTTAGATGTGGCACAAGGCCGAAAATAACGCGCACCCAGAGAGGGTCGAACTCACAACTCAATTGTAATGATTCTAGAGAGACAAGCTTGCTAACCATTACACCACCCCGAAGGTCCCCCAGGTATGAACCAATATGAATGTTTGATTGATGCTGAAATTTTTAATTTTTTGTGTCGAGGGGATATAAAACGCGTCATTCCTAAAAGGATTCATTCGGAGATTAGGGCAGCAGTTTTGGGGGCAGCATGTTTGAAGGAGGTTGTGAGAAGAGCATTTGTTATACTGGACGAAAGCTGTCCTAGTCTGCCCTTGTAAAAAAAAAAAAAAAAAAAAAGAAAAAAAGTTCTATGGAACAGTAAATCAGGGCATGTCATTGGTTTAGATGTGGAAGAATTGGAAAAGAGAAACATTACTAAGGAGCAAGAACAAAAAAGAAGAAGAATCAGGAGGACAGTAGATAGCGATTGACATTGCATTTACATTTTTGAAGACTGGAAAGCATGGAGCAGGAAGAGAGTTTCACAAGCGGGAATTGCGATAGGAGAAACTGTTGGCATAGAATTGACGGTTACATCTAGCTATTTTAACTGTAAATTGATGAGACTTCGTCACCAGTCTAGGACTTCGCTTAAATTCATAAAGTCTAGGTATACTGGCCAAGAGCTAATCCAAACAGTTACCATGAAAGTATTTATAGAAAATGCATAGGGAAACAACTTTACGGCAGGGCAAGTGACTGAAGCCAAGCATTAGATAAGGACCAATAATATTGCTTAATTCTTTTGTGACACTATTTGGTTGCTAGTAATTAATAGTAATTTTTAATTTGAATATAAAGAAAAATATACTGATAAACCTCTCATGAAAAGAACGACATAATTCGTTCCCAGAGATTGAAAGTAAAAAAAAACAAACAAGAAACAAAACAAAACAAAAAAAAAACAACCAGATATCTGTCAGGGAACAATGTCTAATTTGTACGACGAATGAGGTGTTGACAGTTGATTAATAAAGCCGTAAAAATCTTAAATGCCAGTTAAGAGGTTGAAAATGTTACTTGAAAAACCAGGTGTCCAGTGTCTGATACCAAAGGAAGAGAAATTAAACAGCTGATAAATTTGTTTTAGTGAAAATTTTGGCTTTATTCTAGGAATATTTAAAAACGAATAAAAAAAAAAAAAAAAAAACGACGACAAACAAACCCATTTAATTTTTTTTTTCTTTTTTTTTTTTTAAATCATATCACCCCGAGCAAGGCGATAACGCCACTGATGTGCAGGGGGCTACATAGGAGTGAAAAGATTGGAAAAGAGAAAACTGGAAACCGCATCCTAAACAGGAAACAAGGGATGAGCCTATGTTTGTCTTTTCCTAAATACATGCATCAATAAATTATTTTAAAAATATCTTCATCAGTAATTCATATTACTCTTTCTTTTATTTTAATATTTATAGTTTTTTTTAATATTTCATTTTCGAAACCTGAAAAAGACAATTTCTTGGCTTAAACAGATTTTGATATTAAATAATCCTCTTAAACAAACTGAGTTGTTAATCATTCATAATCCTAAGCAACAATCAAATTCAGTCAGTTAAGTGCCATATGTGATACACACTTGAGTGATCATGCCTCAGAAGAGATGACTGACTGGACATAAGTTTTTCCCAAATTAAATGAAACTAAGAAAAGAGTACCAGACTTTGTCGGTCTTCCTATATGGCCTGGTTGTGCGTTGTGGTGCAGTGGATGTCAGCTCGGAACGAGAAATCGGGGAGCCGAGTTCGAATTCCAGCCGAATTCATTGCATTTACTTACGCGCAAATAACCCTTGGGAAAGGCATTAATCCGTTTCTTCCCTTCCAGTTATAGGTTAAATAACAGGACAGATTGGGCTTTATAGCTTTGGTCGGCAACCAGTCTACCGCAGAAAGTAATGGCAACTTACTGCGGGATAATTTTCTGCCCAGTCAGTCATGTCTTTTTCGAGACATGATCGCCCAAGCGTGTATCACGTATGGCACTTAAATGACTGACTGGTATGGCTGTGAATGTCGGACAATCATCACACATGAAGAAGAGGTTTTGAAATAGCAGAATTTTAATTCTACAGAAGAATGTTGAGAATACCATGGACAGAACGTGTAAGCAATGAGGAAGTTTTAGAAAAACTGAAAACCAAAATGACATTCATAGTTAGATTCAGAAAGAGACAACTGAAATTTCTAGTGCATATAACGTGGAAAGAAGACTCGTAAAATTTGATACTCACGGGACGTTCTGAAAGACATAGAAAAAAGGATGCTGTGGATAACCTGGACCGAACATGTGAGCAACGATGAGATTTTGGAGAGGATGGAAACGAAAAGGAAACTAATACTTATCAGGAAAAGACAGCTGAACTTTCTAGGACATGTAATGAGAAAGGAGGGCTTGGAGAATCTGATACTTACATGTCAGGTAGACAGAAAGAGAGACACAGGAAAGCGACGCGTAACATACTTGATGGGATTGAGCAAATGGATGGTAGAGCGGAGTTTGGGTGGGGTAACAAGGATAAAGCGTGCTATCCCAGGGATAGCGAGATGTGGAAGGCCATGATCGCGTACGTCCTGATCGCGTACGGCACATAAAAGAAGAAGAAGAAGCTTGTGTAAATGAATAACAGTACAGAGATTAGGAGAGATAGTAAAAAGAGAAACGTCGTTAAGAACTACAAAGGACAGTAAGTGGAAGTGGAAAGCCACGATCAACCCACATCTTGAAGAGACAATGTACACAGAAAAAAAAATCGATTTAACGCTTTCAGTGAATCTAGTTTTTAAACGAATGACGTTAACTATTATCAACAGCAGACATTGATATGTATTAGTTACTGCTTGCTTTTCGGTCTTAGCTCACTGGTTGTCCCCTCCTATACATGAATTTGCTCGAGCCACAAGATTAGCAACTAGGTTCCACCCTTTTACTGTGAAACCAATAAATTGTAAACGCAATTCTACTCCAGCAGCTTCTTCTTTCGCACTTTCCGCCTGTGAAATTCCCTTCCGTTTACTTGCTTTCCCGATAGCTACAATTTTCAAGAATTCAAATGTAAAGTCATCTACTATCTCACTAACATGCTTCCTCTCTCTCTCTCTCTCTCTCTTTCTCTCTCATGCTTCTTTCTTCGTTCACTCCACTCTCAACAGTATATTCATCCTTCTCCTACCCTACAGCCCCTGTAACCCGTCACTCTTTTTCATAACTTACATCCTATGTAACCCCCTGCTCAACAGTGGCAGTAAAATGCCTTGCCTGGGGCGACACGATTATTAAAAAAAAAAAAATGTAAATGACAAAAAATCACAAAAAATCAAACTAAAACCCGAAAATATGCTGCTTCTCAATTTATTACCGCCATCCGTTTATTTTATACAGGAAATAAATTATTCGAAATCTTTGCCGTTGATAAATTTCCATGATAACCAGACGAAACGGAAATATTGACATTTGTAACACATTCTAGTCGAACGAAGTGGTGATTGTTGTTGTTGTTGGTGGAAGTTGTCATGTTATCAGCGTTCCTCTTGCTTTTGCTGGTGTTGATGCGAGAACTGCGGCACGACTTTCTTGTTGTCCACTAACAAGTCAGACTCTTTCCTCTAGAAGGAGGGGAAAAGTCTTACGGCTTTGTCCAAATTACCCAAACCTCGTTTGCCTGGAAAACAAAGCAAAGCGTTGTTATAACATGTATTGGAATGTTCATCTTTTCTCTCTCTCTCTTCCCTCTCTCTCTCTCTCTCTCTCTATATATATATATATATATATATATATATATAATTATATGGTTATATCAATTTTACATTGCGACATGGAAATTTCTATGTTTCGAGATAGGTTCTCATCATCAGACAATGTTGGTATCGTTGTGCAGATGATTTACATTTAAATGACAAATTCTTTCGGTTTACCGTGAATGTATGTGGGTGTTTTTTGTGTAGCTAATCAGAATGGAAATTCACTTTGGGGTTTGACCCCGAAGAATTCCTTCGTGCTAACCAACTTTTTTCCTTCTTTTTTCTTTTTCCTTGACCCTATTCTTCTCTTGTCTATTTTCCTTTCTTAATGTTTTACCTCCCATTAATCTGATCTTATCATTTTCCCTTCAGTTTTATTACATTTGATGTGATATTCCTTTTTTAGTAGTACCAATCTCCTATTCTTTCCTTTCTTGTCCTCTTTAGTCTATTTGTTAAAGAAAAGATTTTTTCCAAAAAACCTTAAACTGCGATTTTCTTGTTCCATCTATCCATTTATTGTAAAGCTTATTATCCTGGTACAAAAGGGGGGATTTATTTAAAATCCTGATTCAAATGGGGGGGAGGATTTATTTATTTGGAATTATATATATACACACACACATGGTTGGTTTAGACATACATCTACTTATAGTCAGTAAAAAATTTCATACCATGGAGAAAACTTTTATGGCACGTTCTTACACGATCCTGGGCACCTCGATGTAGTGTAACGGATAGCTTGTCTCGTTAGAACCTATTACAACTGAGTAGGGAGTTCAATCCTTACTGGATACCCCATGCTTACGGCCTTGTGCTACATCTAAGCGGCGCTTAAAAAGTTACCATTCCAATACGACTTCAACAAATCATCAGTTTGTACGGAAAGACCCGATTTACAAAATAGCGAAAAATCAGGCACCCGAAACAATGACTATTGGCGATTTCTTAAGCGCAGCTTAGATGCGATACAATGCCGAAAGTGTGGGGCACCCGGTGACGATCGAACTCACTACTCAACTGCAATGATTCTAGCAAGACATGCTTGCTGAGCATTACATCACGTCGAAATGTCCAACAATGACTGATTTGCTTTTCAACCCTTTGCTGGTTAGTTAAAACAAGAAAGTATTTTTAGATTATAAGAACTTTTTTTTGTGGGGGGTGGATAATAATGATTTAGTAAGTATTATTAATTAGATTACTGCGCGTTGTTGCAGATTGCGCATCAACATAAGATTATCATGTTAAAATTTTGAAAAGCCCACTTTTCAATTATGGCTCAAGGCATGTTGGAAGAGAGTGCAAGTTCTTTCTGTTGTACACTGGTTGCGAAATAAAGCTACATAACCCAGTGGTTCATGATGGTAACCCCCTCTAAACTGGTTTTGAATTCAGAGTTTACTTCTCCTAGACCGGTGGCCACTCAAGGCTATATAACCCTGTTCTGCTATTTTCCCCCATAAAGGAAGGGTAAGTGACTGTCATGAATTCTACTGGAATTTGAACTCGGTATGCCGATTCCTCAATCCGAGTCTCTATCCATTACTCCACGGTTTTTAATCAGAACTTAATAAACATTATAACATATGTTTTTTCTGATAATTTTTGTATTCAGTATTCTCTCCATCTGTCTTAACAGATTTATTGCCTTGCTTGGGGTGAAGTGATTAAAAAAAACAAGGAAAAATTGTCAAAAAGAAAAATGATGCAAATGATATCCAAAGATTAATAAACGTAAAAAAGTTCTATTTATTTTTCATTTATTATTATTTCTTTTTTTTATATAGAAAATCATCAACAATGGACGTTAGAATTACAAACACTTACCTAAAAGGGCATAAAACCGTTTTAAAGTAAAGATATTAGCATTTCTTCTGCGCAAGTAATTCATCTCTGCCTCTGGAATGTTGCTGATATCCAGGTCGGCCCTCTTGCCTTGTCTGGGAAATTTTCCTGATAACTTATTTGAATAATAAAGAGCGGTGTTGAACTGACAGAGAGAGATAAGCAGAACAACCAAAAAAAAGCAGTGGTAGAAGCGACCTGGAAAAGGAAAAATTAAAGGTATCAGATCAATCTATCTAAACAATATATGCAAGACAAATAAACAGTAATATGGCAAGAAGTTCAACTAAGAATTGGCGTCGACACACAAAAGCAAATTCGGGCGAGCATACTGACTTCAATACAAGACGGATCATGACTATCTTATTAGCAAAAAAAAAAAAAAAAAAAAAAAAAATCTCAGCATGCATCTCTATTATAGAAATTATTACGGAGTCGCCAACTGGGTGCCCCGTGACTGGATGAAAAACAACCAATCACTGGCTACCTTTTTAGATTTTCAACAAACTCCCCACGTGAGCGGGTTTTACAAACTCCCTTCCTCTTTTGCTTGTTGAGACCTTACAGACAAGACGTCTTCATCTGCTCTCCGTCATCTAGACGCAGGATACGCAAGGGGATTTGACAGCAACTGAAGCACAGAAGTCATGGCTCTATTTCTTCAACCCAGCCACAACGACACAGGAAATATAAACTGTTAAAAGGACGCATCTTTCAGATAAGTTCCGCAAACCCGACTGTTTGCAAGAGATTATCCTTTCTTCTTTTCTCTCTTTTTCTGTAAATACAAGTTTATAACATTTTCATCTGTGTTTGTGTTCCTTTCTTCTCGCCGGCGTCACAATATTTGTTACCAATTAAAATTGGGAAATTCCCAATAGTTTGCTTCTACCAATAAAAAGTGAGGGGCAAGTGTTTTGCAGTAAATCACTAATAACAACAAGAATGTTGAGTGTGTAAGCTCGAATGAAAATACAGATACTACCCGCTTTTTAAAAGAATGATTTCACTCTAAGCAAGGGAAATAAAAGCCACTATATACAAGGTGGAGTTACTAAGTTAGAAAGAAATAGAGAGGGAAATAAAATAAATATGGTTCAAGGAGACAGAAGTTGACGATTGACATTATATTTAAATTTTTGTCGATCAAAGTTAACCAGAAATTAAGAAGCTGGAAGAGGGTTCCACAAACGAAAAGTGTGAGAGAAGAAACTGTCAGCATAGAACTCATACTTAAAACTAGCAATTTAAACTCTAAAATGGAGACCTAAATGCCAATCTAGTACTGCGCTTAAATTCGTAAAATTGAGTTACCAAAGAGGAAAGCTTATCAGAACAATTACAGTGAAAATAATTATAGAAAAGGCACAAGGAAGCTATGTTGCGGCGGAGGGAACGTGGCTTAGGCCGAGTGGTCAGGTTAGAATCGTTTATATTGCAGATTATTCGTTGGATTCTCTCTCTCTCTCTCTCTCTCCCTCTCTCTCTCTCTCTCTTTATATATATATATATATATATATATATATATATATCAGATACACTAGACTAGATGTGGGTGCAATATTCGATGTATAGACAGATGGAAGACATAGATTGTAGCGATAAAAATGTTCTGGTACAACATTGTGAAACTCCTTTCCTAGCAGTAGTCTTTGCACTTAATTCAATGTAATCATTCCACTTCATGTCAGTGGAAAACGTGTGGCTATAAAGACCAAATGAGTTGATCACTTGTGGGTAGAATGAGTTATGCTGCTGTAAGGCAAAAAGGGGCTCTTTAAGAGATGTTTAACAGATATCAGTTTTATTCAACGAGCTAACCGGTAAGTGAAAGGTTAAATCTGGATGCCATTTCAGCCGTAGTACGCAAGAAAACTACAAGACCTCCTACAGAAGGTAGCTGAAGAGAGTGACAAGAAAGGACTACAAATAAACTGCAAAAAAACAAAACAAAAAAAAAAAACAGAAAGAAAAACGAATGCATGGTCATCAGCAAAAAGAGCAGCCCAAAATGCCAAATACAGGTGGGAGATACTAAAATCAAGCAGGTACAAAAATTAAAATATCTGGGAAGTGTTCTAACAGAAGACGGAAAGTGCGACACAGAGATCCGAAGGCGAATTGGCATGGCGAAGGAAGCATTCCAGAAGTTGAGTAAAGTATTAAGAAACAGGACAATTTCGTTATAAACAAAGAAGAGAGTACTGGGTTGCTATGTGTTTTCAGTTCTTCAATATGGCAGTGAATGTTAGACAATATCTTTGAAAATGAAGGAAAAACTTACAAACTTACAAAACTTTACAGAAGGATGCTGCGGATATCATGGATTGAGCATGTGACCAATGACGAGGTTTTGGAAAGGATGGAAACGAAAAGGAAATTAATACTGAGCATCAGGATGGGACAACTAAAGTTCCTGGGACATGCAATGAGGAAAGAGGAACTTGCAGAACCTGATACTAACAGGCCAGATAGAGAGGGAAAAGAGACAGGGGAAAGCAACGGATAACATATTTGAAGGACCTGATTAGGTGGATGACGGAACGAGGGTTGCATGGTGCAACAGGAGAAAGCGTGCTAAGAGCCACCAGCAATAGGGAGAATTGGAAAGCCATGATCGCATACGTCCTGAAAGGACATGGCACATAAAAGAAGAAGATTCATATACATTTAATGACACTTTTTAAAAAGTCGTTTCACACTAAGTAAGGCGACAATGCCGCTAGAACGTGACGGGTTACAGAGATTGAAAGAGAAAAGACAGAATGGAGAGGATTGAAAAAAGGACAAAAAAAAAAAAAAAAAAGGAACCATGTTCAATAAGACGTTTGATGCTGCATTTAAATTTTTGAAGATTGTAGTGATCAGAGAAGCAAGAAATTCAGAGGATTCCACAGGTGGGAAGTGTGAGAAAAGAAACTGTTAGAATAGAAGTGAAGGTTCCATCTAGCTAATTCAACAGAAAAATTGTTAGAACGAATTGCCATTCTAGTCAGTCAGTTAATACACGCTTGGGCGATCATGTCTCTTTCGATTCATGACTGACTTGTCAAAAGGTTTTCCCGCAGTAGGTTGAAATTTCTTTTTGTGGTTGACTGGTTGCCAACCAAGTCTATAGAACCCATCCCTGTCCTGCTATATAACTCATAGCTGAAGGGAGACGTGATGGATTCATACATTTCCAAAGGGTCTTTACGCGTAAGTGAATGCAACGAATTCAACTAGAATTCGGACTCGGCTCTCCGATTTCTTATTCCGAGTCGAATTAATTTACACCACAACGCACATCCTAGTCAGTCAGTCAGTCAGTTAAGTGCCATACGTGATACACGCTTAGGCGATCATGTCTCGAAAAAGACATGACTGACTGGGCAGAAGATTATCCCGCAGTAGGTTGCCATTGCTTTCTGTGGTAGACTGGTTGCCAACCAAGGCTATAAAACCCAATCTGTCTTGTTATTTAACCCATAATCGTTCAGTAATGATTAATACCTTTCCCAAGGGTATTTGTGCGTAAGTGAATGCAAGGTATTCAACTGGAATTCGAACTCGTCTTTCTGATTTGTCGATCCACTGCACATACTAGTGGCACGCTTAAATTTACGTAGTCAAAATACTAAGGAAAAAGCTCGCAAGAGCAATTGTCATGGGATATTTGTAGAAAAGACAGAGAGAAGCCACGTCACATCGTTGAGATAATCACTAATGTTGAGATGCCAAGTCAAGACCGATTGTATTGCAAACCCTTCTCTGGATTTTGGCAAAAATCTTGTTCCATTTGTAGCATTTCTACTTCATTTCTAAACAATGCAATAGTGCAGTGAATAATAAATATAATAAACGAATTAAAAAATCAGCTTTATTTTCTGTACATTATTTTGCATTTTGATTTATTTTGAAGAAAGTGTATAAATATATTTGTATTAACCTATTTCACACTCCTCACTTCCACGTTCAATGTTTCATATATATATATATATATATATATATCACACCCTGATTGAGCACTCTGGAAGAATGGTAGACTTTGAAAAACAGTAGCTACTCTGGCATGTACGCATCGCTCATTCAGTAATGAATTAGATCACTCTGGCTATTGGGCGTGTATAATGATGATATACGCGCTAAAAAGTCTGCCTTCTTCCTACCTAGCGCCCATAGCCCAGAGGTAGAATCGCCGACTGACGCCAATACGGTTGGGTTTAAATCCTGGGTTAAAAGCAATCGGAGTCTAACCGTACTGATGAGCTGTGATACAGCGAAACAGATATGTCTGCGGATGACTATATATATATATATATATATATATATATATATATATATATATATATATATATATATATGTAGTAGGAATGTTAGTCTTTAAAAAAACAGTATCTACTCACGCATCTACGCATCGTTCATTCTGTAATGAATCTGAACACTCTAGGCTACTTGGCGTGTGTTTACATTGTATATAACACGCTAAAAGTCCGCCTTCCTCTACCGAGCGCTCATAGCTCAGAGGTAGAATCGCCGACTGATGTCAATTCGGTCGGGTTTCATTCCTGGTTAGAAGCAATCGGATGTCTGTGATACAGCGAAACAGATCTGTCCGCGGATGACTATATATATATAAAAAGAGAGAGAATTAATAAAAGTAAAAGGTTTGTTACTTGACTGGCCAGTTCAAACGTACTCCGTAACATCGACACGGAACTCTCTAAGACACACACACACACACACACACACACACACACACACACACACACACACACATTAAATTCCTCAATTTATTAATACAAACGCATTGTTCCGAAAATGTTCCGTGTATCTTTTTTTTTCCAAATGTTAGGGAATGCAATGTAAGTATTGGAGTTTTACTCAGTTCTTTACTGTTTACTAATCAAAAGAAGAAATTTCACCAATCAAAAGAAGACAAAAATATCAAAGCAGACGATAAATATATCTACGTACCATACAATTCTCGAACCTGGCCACAATAACCATGAACAATTCTTGAGAAATGGCAATTTAAAAAAAAACATAGTCTGTTATCGGCATAAAGGTGACCAGAAAAGATTACTGCGGAAATTCCTTCTTTTTTTTTTTTATCACAATTCCGTTTCCTCGCTAAGATAATTAAGTTGTCATTCAGAAACCGTTAACCGTTACAAAGTAATTGCTGGGTAAGATGGATATACTTACTTCAATAAAAGACTTGTCAGTAATCGGATTCTCCAAGATGGAAAACTATTACTGCTAACAACGCTGCCAAACCGTACGCTTGTCTCTTTCAGAATCAGTTAAAGCATTAATGATTACACTTGGGCGTTAAGCTCGCATTTGCCTGGTCCAAGTCTTATACCAGCGAACCATTCTGGGTCCAAATCACACTTCTTCTACTTTTATGTGCCGTGGTCTTTTAGGGCGTAGGCGATCATGGCCCCCAACACACTTCCGTCTATTGTAGCTCTTAATAAATTTTGTCTTTTTGTTATTTCTCCCAAACCCTGTTCTGTCATTTGATCAAGCCCATCATGTATGTTACGCGCTGCTTTATTCTGTCTCTCTTTCCCTTAATCTGTCCTGTGAGTATCAGCTTTTCTAAGCCCTCCTTCCTCATTACATGCCCCAGAAATTTCAACTGCCTATTTCTAAAGTTAAGTATAAGTTACCATCTTACATTCTCTCCAAGACCTCGTTGTTTCTCATATGTCCGACCCATAGTATCCTCAGCATCTTTCTGTAGACCACATTTCTGTTGCTTCAACGTCATTTTTTCATCTTTGAGGAGATCGTCCAGCATTCGCTGCCATACAAGAGGACATATATCACGGAACAGTTCAATATTTTTTCTCTCTTTTAATACTCTGCTTAGACTCTATTTAACCAGTTGAAGAAGGCTTTCCTAAAACATGAAATTAAGGTTAAGGAGAGATAGAAAAAAAAAGCAGAATTTACTACGAGCTACGGTGGACAAGAAATTGTGGAAAGCCATGATCACCAACGTCCTGAAGAGAGATGGCACATAGAAAAAATAAAAAAAAAAAAACAAAAAAAAAAAAACGAACATCAACCAACTGGTTTTCAAGAATTCAATCATACATACACATTCTTTGTTCTGATATTTCATAATATATATATGCCAGATTTTATATTTGTATTAATCCAGTATATATATATATATATATATATATATATATATATATATATATATATCAGTCAGTTAAGTGCCATACGTGATACACGCTTAAGCGATCATGTTTCGAAAGAGACATGACTGATGGGCAGAAGATTATCCCGCAGTGGGTTGGCATTGCTTTCTGCGGTAGACTGGTTGCCGACCAAGGCTATAGAACCCAATCTGTCCTGCTATTTAACCCATAACTGGAAGGAAGAGACGGATTAATACCCCGAGCAAGGCAGTAACGCCACTGATGTGCAGGGGGCTACGTGAAAGTGAAAAGATTGGAAAAGAGAAAATCGGAAACCACATCCTAAACAGAGAACAAGGGATGAGCCTCTTTACCTGTTCAATAGACGTTGGGTGGAGTATGAACCGGGCGATAGTTTAGTCTCTACTCCAATTGAAAAAAAGAAAAAAAAGAAAAAAAAGAAAAAGAGAAAGGAGTGAAAAGATTGGAAAAGAGAAAGCCGGAAAACACATCCTAAACAGGGAACAAGGGATGAGCCTCTTTACCTGTTCAATAGACGTGGGTGGAGTGTGAACCGGGCGATAGTTTAGTCTATCTACTCCAATTGAAAAAAAAAAAAGTATTCCCTGTGCATTTGGAACCCTGGCGCAGTTTATAGCGAAATTCATAATCTTGTCAAATAGCTGAATACTTGATGCTTCGCCAGGGCTACCAAGGGTGTGTTTATTGTGACACCAACACTGGATGGGTTGCCTTCCAGGCCCCATCCTGTTATTTAACCCATAACTGGAGGGAAGGGATGGAATAATCCCTTTCCCAAGGGTACCAGTGCTTAGGTGAATGCAGGGTACTCAACTAGAATTCGAACTCGGCTCACTGATTTATCTTTCCAAGTCGACATCCACTGCACCACAACGCACATCCGTCACTGAACGCTTACAGCGCCTGGTATTCCCAAATGGTCACCCATCTAAGTACTGACCAGGCTCACGTTGCTTAACTTCAGTGATCGAACGAAAACCGGTGTATTCAACGTGATATGCCGTAAGCCAAAACGAAGATGCAACAAGCTAAGACCATTCTTACATACATAAGAAGCCTAGGAAGAACATTTACGTTACGATAATCTTCATTTTTGGTCTGTCTGCAGTAAGTAAATCTGGGGATATCTTGAGTGATAAAGGAAGCGATAATCTCACGAATATCAGTGAAGATAAAGTGAAATCGATAATCCGAAGTAGTTGGTTAAATCCAAATATATCCAAGCGATTACTTCTACTACGATCACTTTCAAATTATCGGTCGATGTTTTACATCTGCCATTGCTTTCTTTTGCAAATTGATCAAAACATCATATTAGACATGAGTTCCACACGAACAGCTTCTTCTCACAAATCGCTACTTTGGGGAACCGATTACATGAGGATGCTTCCCCGATCACTACAATCTTAACCTGTTCAATATGATTTACCATTTCTTCCTCACATATCCTCATAACATGTACCCTCTGTAACTCTCTACCTTGAGTGCCTCTTGAACATTGTACATGGTGAATATTAGTGTAAAAAAGAAAGAAAAAGATAAACATCAAACAAACTTCCCCATTTTTCCAAACAGGAACTTTGACAGAAATTTTATCGAGTGTATAACGCAAACGGTAGCGTGGTGGTTAACAAATTAGTAAGCTTACCTGTTTTAAGAGAAAGTTTTTTTTTTAATTTTAAACCCATAATAACGTTAACTGTTTGGTCAGTGCATCGAAAATGTTTCCTGGAAACGGTTAATTTGACGATTACTATTCATCCGGTTAAGTGCCATATGTGATACAAGTTTGGACTAGCAGTATAGCCCGGCGTTGCTCGGGTGTAATGAAAGCTTTAAAACTAATCAATGGTCCTGGAGCTCAGACTCTTTGGACGTTGGCACGAAAGATTAAAAAGCAATAGATGTTTCTAGTTAAAGCGAAACCGTAGACTGAAAGAAAAATGAATGGATGTAAGTCAAATTTTGATTTCCTGGTATCGATATCAAATTTTCTGCACTATTGTAAGAACTGCAACCTTGAAACTTCTGAATATCGTTTCTTATGTCTTTGTCTATGAGTGTATCAAATTTGATTAAAATCGGACCACTCCTTCTATAACCCAATTTTTTTTATTATCGATTTTCAATATTTATCGGGGGTACCTGGACACAAAACCTAGCTAAGAACACTCTCAGACGTTTATAGTACAACTGTGTAAATTTTCAAGAAAATCGGTTTAGCCGTTTCGGAGTCTATAGGTAAGGGACACACGCACAGACACACAGAGAGAGACAAAGTTCCATTTATAAATAAGTTTAGATTAGGCAGTAGACTATCTGCCAGCCAATGCTATACGAACTAGTCTGTCCTGCTGTTCAACCCATAGATAGGGAGAGAATAGATGGATTGATACTTTTCCCAAGTGTATTTGCGTGTGAGTGAATGTGACGAATCCGATTGGAGTTCGAACCTGGCTCTCTGATTTCTTATTCCGAGTTGTTATCCATTACTCCACTCCACTGTTATCATTTGCACAATTTTCTATCTTGATGGAACTAAGTTTATTACTAAAGCTGAGTTCCTTAAGATTGTCATTGCTAAAAACATTGGGATCATGTTGCATAATGTATATCTGCGCTGGACCGCCTATGGCGAGAACAGAGGAGCTTTGTCAATAAAGAATCCCCCAAACCGCTCAGCGAACTGTCCACTCTCCGGTGGAATAGAAATGATGACACGGGAGAGATACGGGGATAATTCAACAACGTCGATACCTCATCAATTTACAAATGAGCTGGCTAGACATAGCTGTTAATTCTATGCTAATAGTTTCTTTTCTCGCTCTTCTCGACTGTGGAATTCACTTCCGGCTCCAAGCTTTCCAGCTAACTTTAATCCGGAAATATTGAAATTCAATGTCAATCCTGATGATTCTTTCCAGTCATTGGTTTTGTTTCGGTTTTCTAATTCTTTTACACCCAGTAACCTCTTTTGTTTTAGTGGTTTTACTGTCGTGCTTGGATTGAAAACGATTGAAGCGCACGCGCGTACACACACACACACACACACACATACACACACACACACACAAAAAAAAGTGTCTGCAATGTCATTGGTTCTGACTTGGTATCTCGGCCTCTCTTTATCACCGCCGTAATGTAGCTTCTGTGTGCGTGCGTTTTCTACAAATACTTTCATGGCAATTATTCGGATGAGCTCTTCGCTATAGTGCCAACACTTTTAAAAATTTAAGCGCATTACTAGACTGGCGTTGAGGTCTCACTAATTTACAATTGAGCTGGCTCTTAGATGTGTAGCCGTAAATTCTAAGCTAACAGTCTCTTTTCTCGTATTTCTTGCTCATGGAACTCCCTTCCGTCTCCATGCTTTCCAGCCACATTAATTTGCAAAAATTCAAATTCAATGTCAATCGCTATCTCTTTTCCTCCAGATTACTTTTTTCTTTTCCCGCTCATTAATAATGTTTCTGTTCCTAATTCTTCTACATACTGTAATCTGTTGTGTCTTAATGGCTTTATTGCCTTGCATTGGGTGATACCAAATAAAAAAAGTTTTCATCTCTTGTGATGTCTATGGACGATGAAAAAGAAAGAAATACTATAAACGAGAAAATACCAAGAGACATCAAAAAACACCGGGAAGTAGCAAACACGGGAATAAGACCGAAGAACATATCAGCCGAAAAGTTTTCGTCGTCATCAACATCATCATTAGGGTTATTTCTCTTCCAGATTTCCGTCCTGTGTCAGACGATCAACTACAACCGGCAGCAAAACCTTTGATCAGAAGATTGGAGATTTTGAAGAGCCTGAGATAACTTCTTAATTGATGTTGTTCCCAATTCACCATGACACGGTGTAGTAGGGCCTATTAGGGTTCCAACAATGGGCAAAAAGTAAATTCCTAAAAAAAAATAATACATTTTATAAAAAGAGCAACGATAAATTTCTATAGAAAAACGGCTTAAAAATAAAAAAAATACATTATTACAGTAAAATTACCAACAATACATTTTATGATCTGCAAACTATATATCTAAAAACAAAGCGTAAAAGTAAAAAATTATTTACTAAATATACCAGACACAACAAGTGCATTTTGTAATGAAATTACCAACAATACATTCTATGATCTACAAACAAAATCTTTAAAAACATAGCCTGAAAGCATAACATTCTGTACAAAATATACCAGATATAACAAAAGCATTTTGTAGTGAAATTAACAGCAACACATTTTATGATCTACAATCAATATATCTAAAAAAAAAACCTGAAATTATAAAATTATGTAAAAAAATATACCAGACATCTCAAATGCATTGTGTAGTGAAATTACCAGCAATACATTTCGTGATCTACAAACTATATATTTAAAAACATATCCTGAAATTATAAACTTATGTACAAAATATACCAGACATTACAAATACATTTTTATTTAAATTACCAGCAATACTTTTTATGATCTACAAACTGTAAATCTAAAAACTATGAAAGCATAAAATTATATACAAAATATACCAGACATAACAAATGCATTATGTAGTAAAATTACCAGCAATACATTTTATGATCTACAAACTATATATTTAAGAACATACCCTGGAAGTTTAAAATTCTCTACAAAATAAACCAGACATAACAAATGCATTTTGTAGTGAAATTACTAGCAATACATTTTATAATCTACAAACTATATATCTAAAAACATATCATGAAAGTATAAAATTATGTAAAAAACATACCAGACATTAGAAATGCATTTTGTAGTGAAATTACCAGCAATACATTTTATGATCTACAAACTATATATTTAAAAACATATCCTGGAAGTATAAATTTATGTACAATATATACCAGGCATAACAATGCGTTTTGTAGTGAAATTAGCAGCAATACATTTTATAAACTACAAAATATATCTAAAGACATACCTTGAAAGTATAAAATGATGTACAAAATATACCAGACATTACAAATGCATTGTGTAGTGAAATTAACAGTAATACATTTTATGATCTACAAACTGTAAATCTAAAAACATACCATGAAAGTATAAAATTGTATACAAAATATACCAGAAATAACAAATGCTTTCTGTAGTAAAATTACCAGCAATACATTTTATGATCTACAAATTATATTTAAAAACATATCATGGAAGTATAAAATTATGAAAAAATATACCAGACATTACAAATACGTTTTTAGTTAAATTAGCAGCAATACATTTTATGATCTACAAACTATATATTTAAAAGCATACCCTGGAAATTTAAAATTTTGTACAAAATATACCAGACATAACAAATGCATTTTGTAGTTAAATTACTAGCAACATATTTTATGATCTACAATCAATATATCTAAAAACATACACTGAAAGTATAAAATTATGTACAAAATATACCAGAATTTACAAATACATTTTTAGTTAAATTACCAGAAATACATTTTATAATCTACAAACTATATATATATAAAGACATACTCTGCAAGTTTAAAATTTATATACAAAATATACCAGACATTACAAATACATATTGTAGTGAAATTACCAGTAATACATTTTATGATCTACAAAATACATTTAAAAGCATACCCTGGAAGTTGGATATTATGTAAAAAATATACCAGGCATGACAAATGTATTTTGTAGTGAAATTACCAGTAACACATTTTATGATCTACAATTAATATATCTAAAAACATACCCTGTAAGTATAAAATTATGTACAACAAAATATACCAGACATTACAAATTCATTTTGTAGTGAAATTATCAGTAATACATTATATTATTTACAAACTATATATCTAAAAACATACCCTGGTACAAAAAAATACCAGACCTAACCAATGCATTTTTTAGTAAAATTACCAGTAATATATTTTATGATCTAGAAACTATATATCTGAAAACATACCCTGAAAGTATAAAATTATATACAAAATATACCAGACATAACAAATGCATTTTGTAGTGAAATTACCAGCAACACATTTTATGATCTACAAACTATATATCTAAAAACAAAGCCTAAAAGTATAAACGTATGTACAAAATATACCGAACATTGCAAATACATTTCTAGTTAAATGACCCGCAATACATTTTATGATCTACAAACTATATATAAAAACATACCCTGAAATTATAAAATTAGGTACAAAATATACCAGACATTACCAATGCATTTTATTGTGAAATTACTAGTAATACATTTTATTATTTACAAACTATATATCTCAAAACATACCCTGGCAGTATAAAATTATATACAAAATATGCCAGACATAACAAATGCATTTTGTAGTTAAATGACCCGCAATACATTCTATAATCTACAAACTATATATCTAAAAAAAAAACAAAAAAACATACCTTTACTCAAAGTATAAAACTATGTGCAAAATATATTCTGTTGAAGCCGTAAAATTTAATTCAAACTATTTAGATTTCGGCATTAAATAACCAATAGCAATGTTGATATGCCACTAAAAAACATCAGTAAATCAACTACTTATCTTCAGATTTTCCGATTTTCTAATATATATATGTGTGTGTGTGTGTGTGTGTGTGTGTGTGTGTGTGTGTGTGTGTGTATTTTGAATGGGCGAACCGTGTGTCCATATTTTGGTACCCACAACAGAACCTCACTGGTAGGCTCATTCTTACTATTCAGAAATGCCCCCCCCCCCCCCCGTTGTTCTCTCCCGAATGACTTGTGGGATGTCACGTAGACAGTCGTAGAACTGCTTTTTTTGTAAGGTGTCGTTTACAATATAAATTTTTGACACTCCACCCACGTCTATTGAACCGGTGTATAGGCTCATCCCTTGTTTCCTTGTTTAGGATATGGTTTCCGGCTTTCTCTTTTCCAATCTTTTCACTCTTACGTAGCCCCCCTGCACATCAGTGGCGTTACCGCCTTGCTCGGGGTGATATGATTTTAAAAAAAAGTTTTAAAAAAAAAAGTGCAAAATGCAACTATTTTGTATTGGTGTCATCCAGTTTCTTTTCCAATAGTTTTGTCAATATCTGTGATGTTCATTCATAAGGCAAGACAGATACGGATATGACTTGGGAATATCGATTCATTTTACCCGATAATGATTTTCAGACTACCTGTCAATTGCAGGCCGTGCTTTACAAAAATAAATAAATAAATAATAATAATAAAATAATGCCGATAATAATCTAGGTCTAATTATACTATTTACATCGTTCAGACAGTTGCCTTCATCTTTATTATCATTCTTGACCTTTCGACCATTGTACTCTCTGGCCTTCTTCATGTGATATACGTTAGAATTTCGAACCAAGCTCCTGTGGGAGCTTTTATCCACTAGGCCATGTGTCCCCAATAGCTCAATCGATAAAAGCGTTGGTTGAAGTAATTCAGTGATCTGACCCGAAGTATTGTGAGTTTAATTAATTCCTTGCCAAAGCAGAAGTGAACAAAGACATGGAGAGTTGAGTTATGACGCGGTTTGTCAGCACTGCACCAGACGTGACGACGGTCTCCGGCCGCTAGTCGTGATGGCTTCGACATAGTAGATGGTTTTCAAGTCGTCTATTACAACGGTGTTCTTTCTCGCCCACGCTGTGAATTTTGATCCTAATGAAGTTACGTTGAAATCTCGCTGTCTATTTACTAATTTGACTAGACCGGACGCGCGTGCACAATAGGGTTAATGAAAACGGCACCAAAAGTAAATTGAATGACGCCTGAAAGTCTTTATGCACAAGTAAAACAAAAATAAAATAAAATAAAATAAAATAAAAAAACAAATAGAAATAGAAATAGAATATAACAGTCGTCAATTTCTTATCTTTACAACGGAGCGAAAGCTTCGTCTAAGAGTAGTGCTTGTCTTCTTAACATTAATTCAAGCTTTTGGTTGGTAACGTCTGTCACTTCCAATCAAAGTTTTCAAGTTGTGACGATTCAAAATGTCTTATTCAAGCTATTCACCGAAGCCTTACGAAAACTGCCGGAGATTAGTCTATGTGTGTGTGGATGACGGCGGCAGTAAATTATCTAAGCTAAGGCAGATAAGACGAATTTACCGCAGCAACTGGTCTTTAACTCTGGTTGATTCGTTGATTGACTTTAAACTCTTTCTTGGCTCTTTTTTGTTTCTTTACATCTTCAGTCAGGACTCTATCAGAGGCGCGTTGTTTGACATGAACTCTTTTCGGTCGGTCGGCGGCAGGCTTCTCTACGACTCTTTACACCTTTAGCCAGGAACTCTATCGGAGACGAACGTCTCTGTTTCTACGGTTAGCCCCCTCGGCGTGGCAACCGTCACTGTCTCTACGGTTGGCACCCAACGGCGTGACAATTATTTCTGTCTCTGTACATCTTTAGTCAGGAACTCTATCGGAGGTGACCGTCTCTGTCTTTACGCTCGTGGCTCTCCAGTTGGGAACCGTCTCTGCCTTGCCGTTACATCTCGACTGCAAGTCTTAAACTCTCTGATTTTGGCCTTCCGGGGCTCTATTTTTATGTCCCAAATTCTCTTAGGGGAGACATAACGGACGCAGGGTGTCCATGCAAATCAAGTCTTTAGCCAATCAAATCACTTCCGCCTTCGCACTTTGAGGCGGAGTTATTGCCTTCCCTTAGTTTAACCAATGAAGTAGCAATATTTCTAGTGACATCATTTCTATTCGTTTTCTTCTCTTTTGATTCAACTAATTACATCATTTATTTTTTTAGATTTTAAAATCTTCACAGCGAATTCGATAATTTGAGGATTTAACCTTACTTGGCTTCATCAAAAATTTTTGACAATCCAGAAAACAATGTTTTGACTACAGTTTATTTTCCGGCCTCACCAGCTGTAAGGCTTCTGCTTTGTCACATAATGGCTGCCAATGTGATGACTCCGTCTGACCTGCCGCTTACACCTGCAATGTTTTTCAATTCATTTTTCATTTTGCAATATTTTCTCTCTGCGAATAATTTATTAGCTGCGTTGATATTGCAATCCGAATAAACAATTTTATTATCTATTAGGCTTATTTTCCTCTCTACACATATTGGAACAAATAATCTGCACAATTAACAATACTACTACTAATAATTTCTTTCGCTCCGTCGTGCTAAAAACATTTTTCCGCGTGCAGAAATAGTGTTATAGAGTAACTAAACGAATTAATCGAAATTGAAATATCCAAAAAGGCATGATACGTGGAACGAGAATAATTTAATGGACAAAATAAATAGTTTAGTTCGAAATTACAACAGTAAAGAAAAAACCCGTATTAAGTGTAAAAAGCAAAAAAAAAAAAAAAAATCCGCTATTGATTATAAAAATTAAAAGAAAAATCTGGTATTAATCGTAAAAATTAAAGGGAAAATCAGGTATTCATTGCAAAACTAACGAAAAATTCGCTATTAATTATAAAAATTGAAAGGAAAATCTAGTATTAACTATAAAAGTTAAAAGAAAATCCTTCTAATAATTGTAAAAATTAAAAGGAAAATATGGTATTAATTGTAAAAATTAAAAAAAAAATTGTATTAATTGTAAAATTTAAGAGAAAAACCCGTTATTAATTGTAAAAATTAAAAGAAAGATTAGGTATTAATTGTAAAACTTAAAGATAAAACCCGCTATTAACTGTCAAAAATAAAAGGAAAATATTGTATTAACTGTAAAATTAAAACAAAAACCTATTAATTGTAAAAATTAAAACAACAATTTGGTTTACATTTTTGTAAAATCAAAAAATAAAAGTGCTATTAACTGTAAAAATTAAAAGAAAAACCCTGTATTAATTATAAATTTTAAATACTCATTGACACTAAAATTGGATCGTATGTATTAATGGGTTAAAGAAATGAACGGCAGAATAAAAAGAGAATTTAGAGCAGAAGACAAAAATCACTAATGTGCAATTTTCTTTGACTTTTATTTTTGACTGCGATTTTTTAAAAAAACAATCTTTAAAGAAATCGGTAAACTTTCAGGCCGAAATAATAAATCCTATTGATTCAAGCAATAAAAATGTCGCCTGTCACAAACACATGTTTCCATTGTTTTAATTTATTGATCATAAAATCATCGATAACATGTAAATTTGATCCTTTAAATCATTACCTTTACCAGAAATTGAACCACGAGTTTAATTTCTCATCGACTTAACTGATGATAAGCAGTAAATCCTGATTTATAAACTGTCTTTTAACAGCTAGAGTTTAGACATCAATCTCAGCACAATGTGGAAATCTAATAAATACCTGATTATCGACATTGTTCTTCTTACTTCTTACATTTTTTAAAAGTATTTCTTTTCATTATCGTTTTGAATGATGTAATAAAAACACTTTCTTATGTTTATCTCGTTCCTTGAGGAAGGATCCGTGCCTTAAGCACCTATTGGGAGTTAAACTCAAGTGGAACTTCAAGTGGAACTCGTACTTACGATCCGTCGCTAAAGACGTTGGTCGGTTCCCTATACCGCCCGAACAAGTACCTAACTCCTACTGCTATCCTCTGCCTTCACAAGAGCCAGATCATGGAGTACTGTTGCCATATCTAGGCGGGAGCTGCCCAGTCTTTACTTTCACTCTCGTTAGAGCCCGAAAGCGTCTCCTCATCCTTGTAGGCGATGAATTTTATTCCACTCTGCAATCTTTTTCTTGCAAGACTTTCGCTGCTCTATTGCTATTTCTGTGGAGCGTGTTCAGATGAATTACACCCCTTAGATCTACCAATCCTAACCTTCACGGATAAGACCCGCCATACCATGAATATTGTAGCGACCCATCCTCATTCCTTTTACATTCCTCTGGTGTGATGTAAGTTCTACTATTAGCTTACTACTGCTTTGTGGAACAGGCTTCCTACAGACTGTTTCTACCAGAACTCCGACACCTTGTTCTACACAAGCTCGTTACGTAGGTTAATTGCTATTTTCCCCTGTCTACATGGAAAGTGTTCAGATGAACTATATTCCTTAGTTTCACCAGTTCTAACATTCATTTTTAAAACTCACCATGTTACGCACATTAAAGTGAACCTTATTCCCGTTATATCCCCCTCCCCAGTGACATGTAAGTTACATACGTTACTTCTTCCACGAACCACTGACCTTTGGAAGCGCTTTTCAAGAAGCTGCTTCTCGGACGACTATAACCTTACCTTTTTAAGTCTACGGTTAATCGTTATCTTTTACACATATCCGCATGATCTGTGTCTCTTACTCTATCAGCCTGTACTTAGTGAACACCAATGTAAAAAAAAAAAAAAAATCAATCTTAATGTCACTTATTTCAGATCACCTACTCTTTCCTTGAAAGACGTTATCATAAGTTCCCTTCTTTATGTTTTCGTCTCGTTTATTTACCCTGATGAACCCCCTCCCCGGGACGAGTTGTGACACAAGGTCAGTTATTTAATGTGCGGACACGTGCACGTGCACCCAGGCCAGGGACAAAAATTACCTAACACTTGCAACCGTCAGTTGCGCTAGTCTCAGGGGTGAGCACTGATCCACGCATCTTGTACAATGGGATGTGCAGCCTCAGACATCTGTACCCTGAGACCGGGCACCCCTTAATATTAATATTTTAAGTAAGAGACATGACTGACTGGGCAGAAGATTATCCCGCAGTAGGTTGCCATTGCTTTCTGCGGTAGACTGGTTGCCGACCAAGGCTATAGAACCCGAATCTGTCCTGTTATTTAACCCATAACTGGAAGGAAGAGACGGATTAATACCTTTCCCAAGGGTATTTGTGTGTAAGTGAATGCAATGAATTCAGCTGGAATTCGAACTCGGCTCCCCGATTTGTCGTTCCGAGCCGATATCCAATGCAGCACAACGCACATCCAACGCACACCTATATATATGAGAGACATATCTCCCCTTACACTTGGGTGCCCCATTCTATACGGGAAATATTTATGTCGAAGTCATTATAGTGAACTGTTTTTCTTTTTCATAGTTTATGATAGAATATTTCTTTTAAAACTACGTGCACCAATAATATAAAGTCATTGTGTATTTAGATGGGTGTGTTAATTCATTGCTTAGTAGGTCCTTATCCTCGCTTCATTTGGTCTGTACAATCCTCCAAGGTGTGATCCACACAAATGTGAGAGCTGGCAAGTTTGTCGGAAGGGGGTGATTCCAGGATTTGATGTGTTATATATATATATATATACGATAAAGATATATATTTTATATATCAGGAGCAATTTTGTGGAAAATGTATGACAAAGCGTAAAACATTTTCTTGTGATACGGTTCATCCTTTAGGACTTCAGTTAAGTGCCATACGTGATACCCGCTTGAGCGATCGTGTCTCAAAAGAGGCATGACTGGCTGAGCAGAATACCTCCCCGCAGTAGGTTGCCATTACTTTCTGCGGTAGATTGGTGGCCAAACAAGGCGATAGAACCTACTCTGTTCTGTTATTTCACCCATAGCTGGAGGGAAAGGGACGGATGAACATCTTTCCCAAGGGTATTTGAACGTATGACGAATTGAAATGAAATTTGAACTCTGCTTTCCGATTTCTCGTTCTGAGCTGATATCCAATGCACCACCCATGCACATCACCTTTAAGACTTCATCGGACTAAATCTATGTTTGGTATGTTATTTTGACTACACATGCACACAAACGAGGGATGCTGGTAATTTTAAATAATTCATTTATTTGTAAAAGATCTAACTGATTTTCATTTCTTTTTCTTTACATCACTTTTGTTAGTACGAGGGTCATTCAATAAATAAGGTGAATTTTTCGGTATAAGGACTTCTACGAGGGTCATTCAATAAATAAGGTGAAGTTTTCGGTATAAGGACTTCTACGAGGGTCATTCAATAAATAAGGTGAATTTTTCGGTATAAGGACTTCTACGAGGGTCATTCAATAAATAAGGTGAAGTTTTCGGTATAAGGACTTCTACGAGGGTCATTCAATAAATAAGGTGAAGTTTTCGGTATAAGGACTTCTACGAGGGTCATTCAATAAATAAGGTGAAGTTTTCGGTATAAGGACTTCTACGAGGGTCATTCAATAAATAAGGTGAAGTTTTCGGTATAAGGACTTCTACGAGGGTCATTCAATAAATAAGGTGAAGTTTTCGGTATAAGGACTTCTACGAGGGTCATTCAATAAATAAGGTGAAGTTTTCGGTATAAGAACTTTTAATACAGATAGAAGCTTACTTTTTTTCCAATTTTTTTTTCCTTTACTTGTTTTCCAAAGGGATTTAATCTTTTTGCAGATTGGAAAAAACTTTGAAAGTTTTGGAGATTAACAACGATGGCCGACCAAGAAGCATGCTCCAGGATTGAACAGAGGTCAGTTATCAAGTTTTTGGTTGCTGAAGGGTGCAAACGAGTTGAAATTCATAGGAGAATGTCAACTGTGTATGGTGCCACATGTTTCAGCCAAAAAAATGTCTACAAGTGGGCTAAATTATTTAAAGAAGGACGGAGCAGTGTTGAGGATGAAGACAGGCCTGGAGGGTAGCCTACAGAAGTGAGGTCTCCTGAGGTGATCGAATCAGTCAATGACCTCATTCACTCTGACAGAAGGGTGACAGTGGTTGACATTGCAAGGACTTTAAGCCTATCTGTTGGGACAGCACACAAAGCGCAGGAGTCATCAGTCACTTAGAGTCGTCTTGCATCAAGACAACGCAAGGCTTCACACAGCAGCCCAAACGGTGCAGACCATCAACGAGCTGGGCTGGGAATTGCTCCCTCATCCCCCTTGTAGCCCATTCCTTACCCTATCAGATTTTCATTTGTTTGGTCCCTTGAAAGCGTTCACGAGAGGCACGAAGTTTGAAAGTGACGATGAAGTCAAAAGTGCTGTGCGAGATTGGCTGAGACATCAGTTCAAAGAATTTTTACGCTGAGGGAATACGGAAGCTTGTGCACAAATGGGAAAAGTGTGTGAGACTACGTTGAAAAATGAATAAAAGCAAGCTTCTATCTGTATTAGAAGTCCTTATACCGAAAAATTCACCTTATTTATTGAATGACCCTCGTACATATCTACACTGTGATTTTAAAAAATAAATAAATAATTTAAAATTCCCAGCATCCCTCATTCCTGTGCATGTGTAGTCACACCAACATAAGAAATTTACTGTGATGAAGTCCTAAAGGATGAAATGCGCCACAAGAAAACCTTTTTCCACTTTGTCATACATTTTACTCCAGTATATATATATATATATGTATATATATATATATATATATATATATATATATATATATAATGGAGAAAAATTGCACTTCGTATTTGAAATAGACACCCCATTTGCATTTATTAAACTGTGTAATGGGGCGTATATTTTAAATGCAAAGATTTCCCTATAATAACGTTTGAAGGAATAAAAATGCCTGATTAAAAAAAAATAATTCTTTAGATTGATTGATTCGTTTGTTTACGGCTTATCAACCCTTTGTAGGTTATTTAAACCAGAAAGCAGTTTTTGGATTCTGAGATTGAGGTAATAGTGATTTACTTATACAAACCTTACTAATTAACCCATACCTGAGGGAAGGAAAGTTTGGTTAATGTCATTTTCAAGGATATTTGTGCGTAAGTGAATATAATAAACCGGACCAGAATTGGAACTTTGCTCTTCGTTTTATATTAGCGCACCCGCACGTCCACGCTTATGGCAACCGGTATTCCCAAGCTGTCACCCGCCTAAGTACTGACGAGAGTCGATGTTGCTTAATATCGATGATCGTACGGAAAGCGATGCTTGAACGTGATATAGCCGTGAACCTATTAATTCTTTACACACACACACACACACACACACACACACACACACACACACACACACACACAGCCATTGCTAAAAAGTCACCTGCTTTCGAAAATCCCCAAAACGAATAATACCCGCCATCACGTTATATGTGCCCTGACGGACTTATTAAAAACTAAAATGCGCATTCTTTACAGTTAAAAGCCATTGTGCCTTTAAATTACTTGTAAGCGATACACTAGCGCAAAAAAATAGAATTAGAAGGTGCGATAGATAAATTGTCGTCTAAATTACACAAACGTGAAAATAACACTGACAACTCATTTTAACAAATATATATTTACTAAAATATCTGAAAAATCAGTCAGTTAAGTGCCATACGTGATACACGCTTTGGGCGATCATGTCTCGAAAGAGACATGACTGACTGGGCAGAAGATTATCCCGCAGTAGGTTGCCATTGCTTTCTGCGGTAGACTGGTTGCCGACCAAGGCTATAGAACCCAATCTGTTCTATTATTTAACCAATAACCGGAGGGAAGAGACGGATTAATACCTTTCCCAAGGGTATTTGTGCGTAAGTGAATGCAAGGAATTCAACTGGAATTCGAACTCGGCTCCCCGATTTGTCGTTCCGAGTCGATATCCACTGCACCACAACGCACATCTGATCTGGAAATACGAAAGAGTAAATTCATTCAATAAAATCATAATTGGCTTCTCTCACAGCCTACAGATCTCCTGTATCTCTTCTGGACGTTCTCCTCGTTTATGTTGGTGAATACTGCCATAATCCTTGCCTTCAATTCATCTTTGGTGTTACAAGAAGTTTTCTTGGTCTCTCGCCCAACTGCACCCAATGCATAATAATCAAGGGGGTTGCAATCTGGGGAGTTAGGTGGCCAGATATAAAGGGGTGATGTGGTCACAGATATTGTATTTGTAATCACCGTTGGACTCATCCAACTCTTTCCGAATCCTCTACATTGCCCCAAACACTCTGAAATAATTTTATTGGAGTTTCCGGTGCAAATACCCAGTAGGACAACACGCCGTGTCTAATTTTCTGGCGGAGTGAATTGTGTCAATGTGCTATTTTTCTCACAGATGGTACCCAACTGATCCGATTATTTTGTGCAATCGAAAAAATGAAAAATAAAAAATAGCGACAATTTACCCATCGCACTTTGTATATTTTCTTCTATGTACCTTGTTCTTTCAGGACGTAGGCGAGCATGGACTTCCACATCTCCCTATTCCTGGTGGCTCTTAGCACACTTTCTCCTTTAACACCAGGCAACTCCTGTTCTGTCATCTACCTGCTTAGGCCCTTCAAATTTGTTATCTGCTGCTTTCCTCTGTCTCCTTTTCCCTCTATCTGGCCTGTTAGTATCAGTTTCTCCAGGCCCTCCTTCCTCATTGCATGTCCCAGGAACTTTAGCTGTCTCTTCTTGATGCTTAATATGAATTTCCTTTTTGTTTCCATCCTTTCCAAAACCTCACCATTGCTCACATGACCCTGTATATAACGTCTTAAAATTCACAGAATGAAATGAATGAACGTTTTTGTCTATTGTAATAGATTATTTTTTTTTTATAATCATATCGCCCCAAGCAAGGCAGTTTACTGCCACTGGGGTGCAGGGTTTTACATAGGAGGAAAGTTATGAGAAAGAGTGACAGGTTATAGAGGGTGTCAGGAAGTGAGTAAGAGAAGGATGAGAATACTGATGAGAGTGGACGGAGAAAGTAGCATGAGAGAGAGGATGCAGGTTAATGAGATAGGAGATGACTATTGACTTTACATTTAAATTCTTGGAGATTGTAACTGACGAGGAAGCAAGTAAACAGAAGGGGATTCCACAGGCGGGAAATGCGAGAAAAGAAGCTACTGGAGTAGAATTCGCGTTTACATTTTATTGGTTTATCTTGTGGCTCGAGTAAATTCATACATAGGGGGAACCAGAGAGCTAAGTTCATCGGAGCAGAAGACGTGAAAGTATTTGTAAAAGAGACACAGGGAAGCCATATTGCGTCGGTGAGATTAACGTTCTTGATAATAACTAGAGATTTTAAGTAATGTGTATTTATCGAATTATGGTTTTAGCTTGCTGTAATTAACTGGACATGGTTGAAAGTACCCGAACAAAAACAATGATCTTCGGACAGTCTCTATAAATTTGATTGAGTGAGTGACTACTCAGATGCAAACTGGAATAAATGTAATAAAAATTTAAACAGACAGACCTTATCAGCGAAATTCAATAAAACATGTTTGAATGAATTCTTGTCGCCTCAGCCATATCTTATTAAATTCCGTAGCCCTGAAGCCAAGAAGGAAATTAACAACATTGAAATTCAGGCTTACTCTCACAGAAGGCGAATTTTCATGATTCAATGATAAAACTGAAAACCTCAGCACAGAAATTAATTAAAAATGCCTTGAAATCCTACAGAACCGCATATTTCTGCGTAAAAGTTTTTCGTCTCTTTTAAAAATTTTTTTTAAAAAAAATGAGATAATTTTATTTTACAATAATTCTAATCCTATACAAGACCTGCCGCTGGAAGTAGTGGGTTATAAAATAAGATGATGGTTATGGAGATAGTTGATGAAGATAACGGTTAACCCTAGACATTATTTCTGGCAAAGAAAGGTCAAGGTCAAGAAAGCGAAATATTTTTTCTTTTCTTGTTTTTTACAGTGGTGTTTACTTTATACAAGGCTCAAGAGCCAATCAGGGTACAGCGTTACAGGGTAAGAGACAAATTTTTTGCGGATATGTGTGGAAGATAAAGGTTAATCCTAGACATGAATAGGTTAAGATTGTAATGATCGAGTAAGCATCCCCTTCGGAGTCAGATTCCACAAAGTAGCAGTCCGTGGGAAGAAGCTGCTAGAGTGGAATTTTCATCTCACGAATATGAAGGGAATGAGGATGATTCGCTACAATATGCGTGTCATATCGAGTTTAATCGGTGAAGATTAAAACTGGTTGAACAAAGGAATAAGTAGTTCGTCTGATCACGTCCCATGTAAATAGTGAAAGCCTGCGAGAGGCTTGAACCGATTTGTCTGTGGGCAGGGTTAAATATGTCAAAAGCTAAATGCGCTATACCAAGGAAAAATATGCTCGGTTAGAAAAAAAGGTTCGTAACGTTTTTCAATAGGGGGGGGCGTTCGAAATTTTGTGCATATACGTTGACAAATGATATTTCAATTCGTAGTTCTATACAATTTGTGTATGCATTCACAACGCATGACATACTCAGTGAGCTTGAGTAAATTGATGACGGTACAGGGTTTTGGAGAGATAAAAAATGAAAATTTATAAAGAGATACAGGGAACAGGAAATTGTGGAAAGCTATAATCGCCAACATCCTGAAGGGACTCTGCACATCGTAGAAGAAGAATGAGTTTGAGTAAATAGATTCTACAGAGGTCTGGGAAGTGTTCTAACAGAAGAAGGAAAGTGCCACACAGAGATCCGAAGGCAAATTGGTATGGTGAAGGACGCGTTCCAGAAGTTGAGTAGAGTATTAAGAGACAGGAAAATTTCGCTAAAAACAAAGAAAAGAGTACTAGATTGCTATGTGATGTCAGTCCTTTAATATGGCAGTGAATGCTGGACAAAATCATCAAAGATGAAGGAAATTCTTGAAGTAATTGAAATGTGGTTCTACAAAAGGATGCTGCGGTTATCATGGATTGAGCATGTGAGCAATGATGAAGGTTTTGGAAAGGATGGAAACAAAAAGGAAATTAATACTGAGCATCAGAATGAGACAGTTAAAGTTCCTGAGACATGCAACGGAAGGAGGGCTTAGAGAACCTGATACTAACTGGTCAGATAGAGGGAAAAAGAGACAAGGGGAAAGCATCGGATAACAGATTTGAAGAGCCTGATCAGGTGGATGACAGAACGAGTGTTGTGTGGTGTAACAGAGAAAGCGTGCTAAGAGCCACCAGTGGGATAGAGAGACATGAAAAGCCATGATCGCCTACGTCCTGAAAGGACAGGGCACATAGAAGAAGAAGAAGGGAAATTTTATTGTGCTACAAAAGACAGGAAATAATAGAGAATCATGATCACCTACGTCATGAACGGACACGGTTCATAGAAGAATCAGCTTGAATAAATGGGTGGCTAGACAGGTTTTAAGAGGGGCTACAAAAAAGCAAATTTGATTGAGCTACAAAGGACAGAAAATTGTAGAGAGCCATGAACGCCCACGTCCTGAAGGGACACGGCACATAGAAGAAGAATGTACTTGAGTAAATGGATGGCGGACAGAGTTTTGGGGAGCTGACAAAAAGGCAAATTTTGTTGAGCTACAAAGGACAGGAAATTGTAGAGGGCTATGATCACCAACGCCCTGAAGGGACACGGCTCATAGAAGAAGAATGCACTTAAGTAAATGGATGGAGGACAGAGTTTTGGAGAGGTAACAAAAAGGCAAATTTTGTTGAGATAAAAAGGACAGGAAATTGTAAAGGGCTATGATCACCAACGCCCTGAAGGGACACGGCTCATAGAAGAAGAATGCACTTAAGTAAATGGATGGCGGAACAGAGTTTTGGAGAGGTAACAAAATAGCAAATTTTATCAAGCACTACAAAGAACAGGATATTATGGAGAGCCATGATCAGCAACATTCTGATAGAAAACGAGATAAAAGAAGGAGACTGTTGCCATTTGAACTGATTAAATACGGCAGTCGATTGAAAGCGTCCGGAATTGGCCAATCGAACAAAGCCAATCCTTTACGTCTTTTTGTGAACCTGGCAGGCATGAATACGGCTGGTATAAGATGGCCCCACTACCCTCTATGTAATCACCTGACCTTTGCACCATCGGATTACTACTTATTTCGATCCTACCATATTCTCCTAATTGGAGGAACTTCAATTCTCTGGAAGCCTGTCAACACCACTTAGGCCTGTGCATCATTCAGAAATATGCCAAATTTTGGGTGGGCGAAATGAAATCATATAATCTGACTCAAGAATGTCACTAGGAAATATAGTGGAACAAAATGGCATGTATGTGGTTGAATAAATTTATTCATAAATATCTAAATTTTGTCTCGTGTAATTAAAAGAATTAATGCACTTTATTTATAATCTTTATTTATAATCCTTATTATTTTAACCCATTTGAACCCAGTAACCTCAGGTTTTAGAACATTGAATTCATTTACAAATCACAAGAATTTTTCTTCCAGTCAGGCAATATTTGGAAGGTAATTTTATTGATCAATCAATATGTTCCTCACTACCTATATATAATAATGGTGTTATATAATGATTTATACCCATTATTTTTTACAGTTTTTTTTATGCTGTCTTAAAATAAGGACACTGGGTTAAAATGGGCTAAACCAGTGGTTCTAAACCTGGTTTTTTTTTTTTTTTTTTTTTTTTTTTTTTTTTTTACGCATAAACCACTTTTACTTTTAATTTTTTTTCATGGACTCCCATAACCATTCTATGAAAAAAGCTTATTTTATTTTTTATTGATAAATAATTTTAGAATTGTAATATATAAATAGTAAATATATATCCCTTATTTTAAAGTAAAACTAATTTAATGAAAATAAACTTGTATTTAACAACTAAATTCTATGGAACATTTATGTACACCAGTAAAATAACTCATAAATAAACAATTTTAACATATGTGATTAATTTTAATAAATTATGAGGTAGAGATTTATTTAATGAGATTCCTGTGGTTGATGCTGCTCTGTGACTTTTTGTTTATGTTCGGTTCCATCGATGCCAATGATAATCGAAGTTCACCTCTTTTTACACTGTCGAGTCTATCAGTCGCCTGTGTTGCCCATTTAAAAAGGTAATTTTAATATTTTGTTGTGGACTGGACAACGTGGTAGTAATTTGAAAGTGGAGTCACCATTATAAAGTAGACTGGTTGTCCAATCCACCACATTAATAATAAAAATAACCCAGAGAACAATATAACAAGAATAATAACAATGTATTAAACATAGTTACAGGATTGATTATTTTGTGTAGGTACCTCGACTTTTCAGTATAAATTTTCGATACCTGAGTTTAAAATGAAATTTAAAAAATAAATCAGTTATATTTTAGCTTTAAAATTAGCTTTAATTGAAAGTCAAGAGATTAAATTTAGTAATTCCAGTAAACAAAATACACTGGCGTATTTTAAACTGAAATTATATTGATTGGAATCTAAAATTTTTCAGATGAAAAAAAAAAAATTAAACGTACCGCCATTTTTTTGATTGATCGACACATTTACGTAAAACAGTAGCCACATTTGTTTTAAAAATCTGGCAAAAATAAAATATACGTCGCTGACACGTTATTGAAGTCAATTTTTTAAATTAAAACTTACCTTTATCTGATTTCAAACAAATATACTTGCTTACTCTCTGAAATATTCAGTAAAACCCTTTATCAGTTATGTACTCGTTGTTATCAGTGTACATATCAGGTGTTGACAGCTATAATGACAACCGGAAGCTGTCAAGACGGCTAAGTAGGGAGGCCATAGGCGACAAAAATATACGAATTTAATTTTTTATGTAAGGGAAGACAACTCTTGAATCACGTGACCTTTTAATGATAAATATCACGTATGGCCACCCGTACAAATAAAGATACGGGCAATCAAAATGCACACAATTAAAATGTTTTAATTATTTTAAAAATTCATTGGCTAAATCATTTGTATTAAGCTTTTAAATTTTCGATTAGTAATTGTAGTCTTCATGCATTAATTACATACCCTAGCCAGCCCAATAGAGGAAGAAATTTAACAATAATTTTGAAACTTTTTATATATAATTAAAAAGAGAGAGAGAGAGAGAGAGAGAGAGAGAGAGAGAGAGAGAGAGAGAGAGAGAGAGAGATTTTTTTGGTGTCACTAATTGCTAAACGCCATTAGCGCAGCATGTGAGTTGGAAAGGAACTAATGGCATTCGGGCTGTTAGCTCCGAACTACAGATTGCAACTGTGAACATCAGCATATATACTTCTGAATGAAGCGCGGAAAAAAGAGGTTTCACGTGCGGTACTAATGTATAAGTATGTGCGTATATGCGTGCGTACAGGGCGATATGTGTATAAGTATGTCCTTGCATGTAGAAGTGATATCTTTCGCATGAATTAAAATTAAGTTTACTGGCAATATCCTAGATTTGAAGTGTGTTTGCCTTCACCTGTCTTTTTCCATAGAGTGTTAAATTTTTCGGCTATGTCATCAGAATATTTTCTTTTTCCCTTTATTTTTCCAAATATTTCTTTGTTCTTTGAAAAAATATCCGCTAACTCTGTGTCTCTTACGGTCTTACCACCTCATCTCTCTTTGGATTTGACGTTTGGGCAGACCAATTCCCCTCGGGCGATAAGTAAAAAATTCCCCTCGGGCGATAAGTAAAAAATTCCCCTCGGGCGATAAGTAAAATCGCAGACCCTCTTCACCACTTCTATTTTTTAGGTCGCCATTGTTGCCAATTTAAAAAAGTAATTTTAATATTTTATTTAATTTTTCTTGAATAATGTCTTTATTCAAGATATTTTCCGCATGAATTAAAATTACGTTTACTGATCCTAAATTTATCCTAAATTTAAGTGTTTGAGGCCTTCCTTTATCCATCGAGTATTATAATTCTCGCCTATGCCTACTTTATCGCCTGGTTCACACTCCACCCACGTCTATTGGACAGGTGTAGAGGCTCATCCCTTGTTCCCTGTTTAGGATGTGGTTTCCGGTTTTCTCTCCTCTAATCTTTACACTCTTACGTAGCCCCCGGCCCATCAGTGGCGTTACCGCCTTGCTCGGGGTGATATGATTAAAAAAAAATATTATTGAGGAATCCGATATCTTCCGTAATAAATTTGGCTATTAGGACTTATACAAAGTATAAGGTTTAATATTTGTTAACATTTTTCGTTCTTTTTTTCTCCGTTTCTTACCCGTTAAGAAAATAAAAAAAGAAGATAAATTCAGGTTTGTAGTTTTTTTTTTTTGTTTTTTTGTTTTTTTTTTTTATCACGGGTAGTTAGCAATCCTGCAAGACGCACAGTTTGACCTGCAAAGGGAGGATGAAGTTTTGCAGAGTAACGGCCAGTTAACTAGAGTTGGCGTCTCGATAAATCGCCGTGGCGAAGGCAACGGGAAGCCACCCCACTATTCCTCCCGCGTATATTCATGGACTTTCACATCAATATGACAAACCCGGTGTAAAGGGGGTTAAGCCTAAAGACACGACTCCTCGCCCGGTAAGGAACGACATGTGCTACCGTTATCCTGCAACTGTTCGCAACAAACAGAAAATAACTCTTGGAACCTGGAATGTTAGAACCTTGAACAACTGTGAACAGCTGGAAAACGTGAAACAGGAGATGTCAAGATTGAATATTAACATTTTAGGCATATGTGAAACAACGTGGCCAAACAACGCAGACTTCATCAGTGACGAGCAGAGAATTATATACGCAGGAGATGAATATAATGAAAAAGAAGTCGGCGTTATACTAGATAAAGACACAAGAAAATGCATCATGGGATACTGCCAGATATCTGAAAGAATTCTAGTAGTTAAAATGAAATGAAAGCCTCTCAATATATCGGTAATAGTGGTTTACGCACCAACATCACAAAGTACAGAAGAAAAAATTGAGTCCTTCTACTTCATGCTAGATTATGTCAAGGCACAGGGCAAATCACAAGAAATCAGAATTATCATGGAAGATTTGAATACCAAAGCTGGCCAAGAGAGAGAGAGAGAGAGAGGGGGGGGGGAGAGAGAGAAACGGTCGGCAATTTTGGACTAGGACAACGCAATATCCGTGGTGAGAAATGGGTCCAATGGTGCACAGTGAATGACCAGATAATAACCAACATCTGGTTCCAAGAGCACCCAAGAAAACTATGGACATGGAGAACTCCGGGAGAAGAAACTAAAAACCAAAGTGACTACATTACTATCAACAAGAGATTTAGAAACACAGTCCTTCACTGCAAAGAAATTAAATAAACCTAACATAGCCCCAAAACTGCAGTACAATAGACTCATAAATGAGCCGAACCTGCAGCAAATGTATACGGAGAGCGTGAACACGATATGCGAATTGGAAATGGAAGCTCAAAATGGGACGCACTCAGAGCGGCTCTAGTGACATCGGCGAACAACATCATTTGTAAGGAAAAAGCACACCAGAAGAAAAACGAATGGATCACCGAAGAGATTCTTGGCCTGATGCAAAAGACAGAAAAGGGTGCCGAGATATGGAACGGAATATAAGAGACTAGACAAAGAAATACGAAGCAAATGTAGGCAGGCTAAAGAAAGATGGCTAAATGACAACTGCACCGAAGTAGAGAGGCTGAGCACAAAGTGCAGAAAATAATAAAAGAACTAACAGGGTAAAGGACATGCTCAGCAACAGGATGTATAAAAGCAAAATATGGCACACTAATACTAGAAAAAGAAAAAAATAATTCAGAGATGGGACGACAAGAGAGAGCAACCAACAATGCACAAAAATACTAATACACCAGAAATATCAAAAACCGAAGTGGAATCAGCAATGGCCAAATGGAAGAGAAACAAAGCAGAGGGATCAGACGGGATTGTAATCGAGATGTTGATGTCCCTAGAAAGCTTTGGCGTCGACAGACTAACAGAAATAATAAACCAAACCTACAGCAGCGGCAATATACCGGAGGACCTAAGCAGATCAATCTTCATAACCCCACCTAAGAATCCAGGTTCAAAGGAATGTGAACTTCAGTGAACAATCAGTTTAGTGAGCCACATAACAAAACTCATCATCCGGATTCTAATGAACAGAGCGCGCAGCAGAATCAGCCCACAGATAGGACAGGAACAATGTGGATTCGTTAAAGATACCGTGGAGAAAGGATGATTAAATATAGGAAATGTCAGAGGGTGGGTGATAGGCGGGTAGGGATACCGAGAATGAGGGTTGGGTAGATGAGAGTGTTCTGAGAATAATTGGGAGTTAGTGTGACAGGAGGTGTCTATTGACCCTACATTTAAACACCTGGAGATTGTAGCTGCCGGGAAAGCAGACTTGTGGAAGGGAGTTCCACAGGCAGGAAGCGCGAGAAAAGAAGCTGTTGGAGTAGAATTTACGGTTACATCTTATTTGTTTAACTGTAAAATAGTCAGAATGCTATCTGAACGAGCAATACAAATGCAGCAGGACAAATTACGACACAAGAACTTGATAGCGATGCTCGACAACCTCGACATTTTCGGAAAAGACGTCAGAATAATGAAGAATTTATATTGGCTGCAAACCGCTTGTTTACGGATAGGAAGTGGACTCAGCAGGTATACAAAAATAGAAAAGGGCGTAAGACAAGGATGTGGTTTCTCGTCGGATCTTTTCAATCTGTACAGCGAAGCAATTATGAGAGAAATAAAAGCTTTTCCAGGATTCGACATTGGCGGCCACAATCTCAACAATATCAGATAAGCGGATGACAAGGTGCTGAGAGCAGACACGGAAAGGAAAATGAAGGACTTTCTTCAGAAATAAGCAAAAGAAAGTGAAAAGAAAGGACTGAGCATAAACCTCAAGAAAACTGAATGTATGGTCATCAGCAGAAAGTGGAAACCAATATGCCAACTGTAAGTCGGAGAATCCAAAATAAAACAAGTAAAAAAATTCAAATAAGTGTTTTGACGGAGGATGGAAAGTGCAACACGGAAAGATCCAAAGACGCATTGGCATGGCCAAAGACGCATTTCAGAAGCTAACCAGAGTAATGAAAGACAGGAAAATCTCATTAGAAACGAAGAAAAAAGTGCTGGATTGTTATGTGATAACCGTCCTTCTGTACGAAAGTGAATGCTGGACGATCTCATCAAAATTGAAGGAGAGGCTTGAGGCAGAAGAAATGTGGTTTTTACAGAAAGATGCTGAGGATACCATGGACGGAGCACGTGCAACGATGAGGTTTTGGAAAGGATGCAAATGAGAAGAAAACTGATACTAAATATCAGGAAGAGACAAATGAGGTTCCTGGAACACTTAGTGAGGAAGGAGGGCCTGGAGAACTTGATACTCAAAGGTCGGATAAATGAAAGGAGAGGCAGAGGAAAGCAGTGCGAGACGTACTTGTTAGGTCTGAGTGGTTAATGGAGTGGGGCTTAGAAGAGATACCAAGAGAAAAATTATTGAGAACGACAAGAGACGGAGCCAAGTGGAAGTTGATCGCCTACATTCTGAACGGACACAGCACATGAAGAAGAAGATATTAAATGAGACACGACTAAAACCCGATTCAACAAGATAAGGTGATGGAAAAGCAGTAATAGAAAGCTGTGCTTTTCCCAAGAATAGTGGATATTTTTTAGCAGTTTAATTTATTTTCCAAATATTATGCTTCTTCCATCCTTTTTGTGTGAGCCCCAGTAATGTTACATGGACCTCCAGGGTTCATATGGTTCCCGGTTCAGAACCACTGCTTTAAACAGTTTATTTTAGTAAATACACGTGAATAGGCTTCTCTATTTCTATTTTTAAACAACCTATAATCTTGTACATACGAGAATCTTAATAACGAAAATAAAAAAAATTTTACCAGTGAATGTCTTCCGTGGTTGAGCGGTGTCAGATGTCCACATGATTATACGATGATTTGTTTTTATAAGTGGGACAAAGAATCAAGTGTGAATCAACTTAAAAGAAAGAATGTGGGCTTAACAAAGTGACATATTCGGGGGTGAGAGCAAACCCTCTAATGGCAGATGAAGTCTGTCTGTACGGCACATCTACCTGTGAAGGGCCATGCCATCTTAAGAAAGATAGTGGAGTGGTTTCCCGTTGCCTTCCCTGTATCTTTTTAATGCAATGTATCTTCAGAATGTAAATGATCACGGCTCTTCACAACTTACTTTATTTTATTATCACTTAATTGCCATGACTTCTTGGGAAAGAGTGTGGAGTGGTTCCCAGTTGCCTTCGTTTATTTTTAATGTAACACTTCTGAACGTTATCTGGTAGTAAAATGTTTCTAAATTACACATTTTTGATAAATTAAGTTTCCATTCAAATCGTGTAATTTCAAACGTGATAAAACATGACACAACTGCTAGAATTTCTTTTATCAACTGATATTCAAGTTAGGCTTAGGTGAGAAGAAAGCTGAAATTATGATATGCGAATATGGATACACGTTTGAACGTTTATTAGATGTTGAATCTTGGTAGGGATTTAAAGCAAATAAAAAAATAATAAAAAACAGACCTTTCATCACAAATAGAAGCAATAGTAATGTGTAAACTATGTTTGTTTTGTTTTTTTTTTAATCCTGAATAAAATGAGTCGTCGTCGCCCACATCCTAAAGATGAGATGTTAAAACTGGTTAGTAAGAATCGGCTAAATATAAGAATGAATACAAGAGAAAAAAAAAAGAGGATATGTTTTTAAAACTATTACATATCCAACCATGAATTCTCATTTTAAATCGGCTCACGGCCATATCACGTTGAATACACCGGGTCTCGCTCGATCACCGAAGCTAAGCAACATTGTATCTGGTCAGTACTTAGATGGGTGACCGCTTGGGAATACCAGGTGTTGTAAGCGTTTTGTGACGGCTGTGTGTTGTGGTGCAGTGAATATCGGCTCGGAGAGAGAAATCGGTGAGCCGAGTTCGAATTCCAGTTGAATACCCTGCATTCACTTAAGCACTGGTACCCTTTGGGAAAGGTATTAATCCGTCCCTTCCCTTCAGTTATGGGTTAAATAACAGCGTAGGACTATGGGGCCCCTACCCTTAAATACAAATTCCCAATGAATCCTGATACTCGAAAAGAAAAAGTATTAAGTAGTATTACTAGACACAAAAACTTATAAAAACAATAAATTGTTGAAAGAAAAAGGTATTACCAACAATAAATAAATAAAAATTTAGTTGGCAATAAATGACCCGCCGAGGTTGATATGCCATAAAACAAAACAACCAGTCTTTTTAAATCTATGCACATTGAATGCAACAAAGTCAGATTGTCAAACAATATGTCCGCCGTTGGGGATATCTGACAGCCTTTCGTATTACAGATTTAATGTAGCAAGTGAATTATTTCCACTAAAAAAGTCATTGTCCATGCTTATCGTGCAGTAATAACTTATGTGGAAAATAACGTCTTCTGTTCGCCGAAAGTAGGGCATAAAATTCCATGGACGCAAAACAATTTAGTCACAATCATAATTTCTTCTGATTTTCCTGCTTCAACCCATTCCTGAAATGAATTGCAAAGACCGCCTGCCTCCTTCAAATAACAACTTCTAACTATATCTCCGTTCAAGTCCTTGTGTTTCAATACAGAGCAATATTTTGTGGGAATATAGAAAGCATTAAGAAAATGCTATCACTCGGTTGTGCAATAACGTATAATGCGAAACGAAATACTATTCCGAAAGGACATTTTGTAACAAAGAAATGGGCAGAAATGACAAAAAATAAATAGCTATACAATTTTCTAGGAAAAGAAAGATATTTCATATATTATCTGATGCACCTACATAGCGAAAATTTTGTCGTTGTCTTTGCGCTTATGTATATATATATAATGTATATATATAATGTATATATATAATTAGTTTTCTTCTATCGTGGAGTTTTTTGCCGTCTAAGTAGGGTCCAAATAGCATAATGATGATCCACGTATACACTCTTAATATGTATAGAAAAAAACTACTAAAAATTATAAGTTAAAAATGTTTTTTTACAGTATTTATTTATTTCTATTATATATATATATATATATATATATATATATATATATATATATATATAAGGAATTAATGGAATTATTTTTAATCTCTTTCTTTCATCATCGTTCCACCTTCTCTTCATCACTTCTACTTTCTTCTTTCTCGTCGTTCCTTCTTTCTCTCTCTTTATCTGATCTCATTCCTTCTATCGCTCTCTCTCTCTTCTTGTCGTTCTCTCGTTCTCTCCCTCTCTTTATTTCTTCTTTTTCTTTCTGTACATGTGCTTAGCTTTCTTTCTCTCCTACGAATATAAATGACGAAAAGAATCGAAATTTTTCTCTTTAAAACATGATCTTTCGACACACTATCACACAGAAGCAAAAATCCTCCTCCTTTCTCTCTCTCTCTCTCTCTCTTTATATATATATATATATATATATATATATAAAATACTGTCAAAAAAACACATTTTCAAACTCAAAACGTTTTAATATTTTTTCCTATATATATATATATATATATATACTGGAGTAAAATTTATGACAAAGTTAAAATATATATATATATATATATATATATATATATATATATATATATAGTCCAAAAAAATGTATTTTTTTACAGTATTTATTTCTATTATTATATATATATATTTGATATTTCAGACCGCCCTCGGCCTTTCATCAGAAACAAATGATTTTAAACTAGAAGCGTCCGTTGCGAGATGCGTGCGACGCGAGATGCGTGCGACGCGAGATGCGTACGTCGCCAGATGCGTACGTCGCGTGATATATATATTGTCATCCGTAGACAGATCTGTTTCGCTGTATCACAGCTCATCAGTACGGTTAGACTCCGATTGCTCCCTAACCCAGGCTTGAAACCCGATCGAATTGACGTCAGTCGGGTAATCAAATCAAATTTATATATATATATATATATATATATATATATATATATATATATATAAATTTGATTACCCGCTGACGAAAATTAAAAAAAAATAACAACAACAAAAAAGATTTTTACCAAAATTTACAGCGTCTTATTAAGTTTGGGGCCATCTTCATGCTATGCTGTTTTTTTTTTGTTTTTTTTTTCTCGGCGAATTCGTGGCGGTATCTAATTTGGAAGGAACCGGAAACAGTCCTAAACAGAAACCAAGAATAAACCTCTATTTTGTGTGAGTAGTTTCCCTGTTTCCCTGTTTTTTAACCTTACAAAAGCTCCCTGGAAACAGGGAGTTTTTGTTAGGTTAAAAAACAAGAACAAAAAGAAATAAAATAAACTCGATTTCAGAACAATAAATCGTCAACCTTAACAATGAATAAAAAACATCGCAAAAAACGGTGCTACTATAGCGTGAGGTCTACCTCAATATGTCGTCTACCCAGGTGCAGCGCGGACGTCTACCGTGCTCCTCTCCTCAGGTGGCCATTATGTGAATCCAGCGACGGGAGCAGACATTCCTCCAGGCAATTGAGCGATCGTGGTTGGATGCTAAAACGATGATTCTCAAGAAAATTCGAGATGTTGATAGTCAGCCGTTACATCACATCTTGATCATTTTCGCTGGAAGTTGCTGAGAAAAAATTCGTATGGCCTACTCGTGCCATTTCTAGAATATATACGAAGTGTTTATCGCTAAAATAAATATATGTATTGCAGTGTTTATTTTTACCTCTCTACCTTTAATATAAATATAAACTAGCAGTATAGCCCAGCGTTGCTCGGGTGTAATGAAAGCTTTAAAACTAATCCATGGTCCTGAAGCTCAGACTCTTTGGACGTTGGCACGAAAGACTAAAAAACAATAATTGTTTCCAGTTAAAGCGAAACCGTAGACTGAAAGAAAAATGAATGGATGTAAGTCAAATTTTGATTTCCTGGTATCGATATCAAATAAGTTTTTTTCATCGTAAACTGAATTTTGAAGGTTAAATAAGTCCTCTGAGTAAATGGTATCATGTCTGAGACTAAGAACTACAATTATACCTACTTAGAGCCAAACCCGAAGCAAAAACTAAAATAAAAGGGCTGAAAAAATACAGACATACAGGCAGATAAACAGACACACACAAACATCTTACCTTATATATATATTATCGATTTTCTTCACTATTGTAAGAACTGCAACCTTGAAACTTCTGAATATCGTTTCTTATGTCATTGTCCATGAGTATCAAATTTGATTAAAATCGGACCACTCCTTCTATAACCCGATTTTTTCGATTATCGATTTTCGTTATTTATCGGGTGTACCTCGACACAAAACCTAGCTAAGAACACCCACAGACGCTTATAGTACAACTGTGTAAATTTTCAAGAAAATCGGTTCAGCCGTTTCGGAGTCTATATGTAACGGACACACACACACATATGCACACACACACACAGACAAAGTTCCATTTATAAATAAGTTTAGATAGTATATAGATATATTAATATTGATATAAGGTTTAAATGAATATGTATATAGTTTGATGCAGCGGTAAATCTCACGATATAATCGAAACGGGGGGGGGGGGGGGGAGGGTAGACCTCACGCTATATTGTGGTAGTCCTTACGCTATAGTAGCCCCCGTAAAAACTATCTTCAGAATTATTTGCAATGATTCGTTAACACTCATCAGATAGATTTTCGGTACCCTTTCAGTAAAATACAGATTTTGATGTCAGAAGATTTTTGGCGAACTGTTGTATCTGGCTTCACTTAGCTGGGTTGATTTTGTTTAGAGGCCATATGAATAGTTTACTTAATGTCGAAATCTAAATATTTCAGTGTGAAAAAAAGAAAGAAAGAAAGTAGAAAAGAAAGAAAAATGAAAGAAGAAAATATAGAAGAGGTGATACTATGTTTAATGTCTGTTTCAGGGAAATGGAAAAAGTTATTAATTTCATATCTTTTCTTTCTGTCAATACCTCATAAATAACAGCCTATTCCGTTTTGATCGCTTTGAAAGAGGTAAAAAATACATATCAGAGACACTACTTGGTTTCAGTGAGGAAAATGAAAGAAAGCGAAGATAACACTCTCATATGCTTAACGTCTATTTCAGTGAAATGGAAAAATTGTCACTTTCAAATCTTTTAACTTTATTTTTTAAAATAACGACAGCATTCATAATTGCTATTGCAATATTTTGTTCAATTTGTTAAGCTCAAATATATAACGATGCGATGGATGAATTTCTATGGATGAGCTTATTCAATCATTAACTTAAGAATTAAGTAATCAAAAAATTCAAATAGGAGAATCCTAAAAATTTCACGGCAATTTCTTGTTATTAATTTCATACACACGAAGCGGCGTGGCATTAAGATTAATAGTTATCATAAAAATAATTAACAATCAATGTTGTCTATTCAAATCGGAGGTTTCGCTTTTTTCTATCCCTAGTTGTGGTGCAGTGGATATCGACTCGGAATGACAAATCGGAGAGCCGAGTTCGAATTACAGTTGAATTCCTTGCATTTGCACACAAATACCCTTGGGAAAAGGTATTAATCCGTCTCTTCCCTCCAATTATGGGCTAAGTAATAGGACAGATTGGGTTCTATAGCCTTTGGTCGGCAACCAGTCTACCACAGAAAGCAATGGCAACCTACTGCAGGATAATCTTCTGCCCAGTCAGTCATGTCTCTTTCGAGACATGGTCACCCAAGCGTGTATCACGTATGGCACTTAACTGACTGTGACATGTGCGTATTGTGCAGAAGTGCTGAAGATCTTTGATTGCATATCCTTTCTGGGGATTGTTTTAGGGAAAACACAATTGTACAAAATGTTATAGTAGTTTTCGCCTGTATTGTTTCGAAAGAGACATGACTGATTGGGCAGAAGATTATCTCGTAGTAGGTTGCCATTACTTTCTGTGGTAGACTGGTTGCCAGCCATGGCTATAGAACCCAATCTGTCCTATTATTTAGCCCATAGCTGATTGGAAGTGACGGTGTTTGTGCATAAGTGAATGCAAGGAATTCAACTGGAATTCGAACTCGGCTCTCCGATTTCTCGTTCCAAGTCGATATCTACTGCACCACAGCGCACATCCATATAATGGCGTAAATGAGTTATAATTTTATCAGTTCAGATGCATTATTTTAAACCAAACCTTATTGCTCCTCACACTTTTTTTTAAATCGCCAACTGTACCGGCGTTTGTTGCATGTGAGTGTCCGGATGCCAAAGAAGTTATCATTTAACAATCATGACAATGCTCAGTGTGGAAATATAGTGTCGAAAATTGACGACCAAAATTTGGCTTTAAGAAGAAAGGATATTTTCCTATAAAAGTGTTATCGTAAAACACCTATTCCTCAGATAATGGACTCTTCCTCCTATATTAATAAGAGTTAACAGGAAGTTAACTTGAGAGGTTCTTGGGAAGTTCTTAGGAGTTCTTAGAAGTTCTAGAGAGTTCTTTAGAGTTCTATTAGAGTTCAGTAGAACTACTACACAGTTGATATTAGTCGGCAGTTAGCCGAATACTAAGGAGTCAGCTTACAGTGGAAGATTACCAAGTTCCTAACATTTTAGGGTGCGTTAAGTCGATTAGCAACCGACATAACACGATTATAAGTTTCAGTGCGAAAACTACTCCACAACAAAAACAAAAATGTTTAGAGCTATATTACCTTTTGATGCATAGTCCTGGGTATGACGATAAACTACATTTGGCAGCAATGCTTCTTATCGGGAGATTGAAGGTTTTTGAGGATCATGGTAACACCTCTTAATTGCTGTTGTTCCCAGGTGCATCCACCCTGAGCTAGAAGAGTAGCACCTGCTAGAGTCCCAACTACGGGAAAATAGTGAAAATCAGACAACCCCCCCCCCCAAAAAAAACACTGTGATTGTATAAAAATATTTTATAGTAAAAATGTAAGCAATATCAGTCAGTCAGTTAAGTGCCATACGTGATACACGCTTGGGCGATCATGTCTCGAAAGAGACATAACTGACTGGGCAGAAGATTACCCCGCAGTAGGTTGCCATTACTTTCTGCGGTAGACTGGTTGCCGACCAAGGCTATAGAACTCACTCTGTACTGTTATTTAAGCCATAACTGGAAGGAATATACGGATTAATACCTTTCCCAAGGGTATTTGCGCGTAAGTGAATGCAATGAGTTCGACTGGAATTCGAACTCGGCTCCCCGATTTCTCGTTCCGAGACCGATATCCAATGCACCACAACGCACATCCATGAGCAATATATATTTATATAAAAAAATTAACAAAATACATATAACCTTACTATCGAGACATATTTATAGTATCATTACCATCAATACATATTTATAGTAATGTCACTAATAATACATCTAGTAACTTAATTGGAGTAGATAGACTAAACTATCGCCCGGTTCACACTCCACCCACGTCTATTGAACAGGTGAAGAGGCCATCCCTTGTTTCCTGTTTACGATGTGGTTTCCGGTTTTTCTCTTTTCCAATCTTTTCACTCTTACGTAGCCCCCTGCGCATCAGTGGCGTTTTCGCCTTGCTTGGGGTGATATGATTAAAAAAAAAAAAAAACAAACTTTACCAACAATACATATTTATAGTAATCTTACGAACAATACACATGTGTAGTAATATTACCAAATCAATACAAAGCTCTCAAGAAAATTAAATTTCTGCGTTAAACGACATAAGGACTTGATATGCCGTTAAACAAACAAATCACTCAATAAACAATCTTTTGATACCATGAATGAATATATAAATCGAATTCTAGCTTAAGTGGAAAAGGTCAGGACATGACAACGAGGAAATTTTGAAGGTTACAGGTGAAGCCAAATTCGAAATTTTAATCTAAAGATTACTGTCACTTGAATTATCACTGCTGATTATTGTTTTATCTTAATTTTCTGCAAAGTATTTCCACTCGGTAATAATGTCTGATGTATGTTGTGGCGGAATGAATATTGCCTCTGAACAAGAAATCGAAGAGCCGAGTTTGAATACAAGTGGGTTTCGTTGCATTCACTTATGCGCAAATACCTTTGCGAAAGATATGAATTCATCTCAAAGCTATGGGTTGAAATAGCAGGACAGAGTGGACCGGGCCCTATAGCCTTGGTTGGTAACCAGTCTACCGCAAAAAGAGATGTCAAATTACTGCGAGAAAATCATCTGCCTAGTCAATCATGAATTAAAAGAAACATAATCACCCAAGCGTGTTTCACCTACGCGGCTTTTAACTGAAAGAGTCAACAGTGATTTAGGTAAGGAAGCTGTGGAGAAACATGATCGCTCAAACGTGTATCACGTATGGCGCTTAACTGAAAGAGGCAACAGTGATTTAGGTGAGGAAGCAGTGGAGAGACATGATCGCTAAAACGTGTATCACGTATGGCGCTTAACTAAAAGAGTCAACAGTGATTTAGGCGAGGACGTTGTGGAGAAACATGATCGCCCAAGCGTGTATTATGTATAGCGCTTAACTGAAAGAGTCAACAGTTATTTAGGTAAGGAAGCTGTGGAGAAACATGATCGCTCAAACGTGTATCACGTATGGCGCTTAACTGGAAGAGGCAACAGTGATTTAGGTGAGGAAGCTCTGGAGAGACATGATCGCTAAAACGTGTATCACGTATGGCGCTTAACTAAAAGAGTCAACAGTGATTTAGGTGAGGAAGTTGTGGAGAGACATGATCGCCTAAGCGAAAAAATGAATAAATCACTCTTCTTCATAAAAAAGATACGAGCATTTTACAGATTACACTTAACTATGCGATGACTTAATTACAACACTTTGATATTGTAGAGGCATGGAAATGACCTCGGAAATTACTATAGAGTAACCACCCTAAAGAGAAACTCTTGATCCATTCCCCACTTTGTTACAGGATTCTTTCTGGAAAACAGCAAGTAATCCCGTGGTAGAAAGACACCAAGTTAGCTCGTGGTGGATTGTTAAGTCGACTTTATGCTGGCACGAGTTCATTATAATAGCGTATGTAGAGACCTATGACCAACTAGCAGTACAGCCCGGCGTTGCTCGGGTGTAATGAAAGCTGTAAAACTAATCCATGGTCCTGGAGCTCAGACTCAGCCAAAAGAATATTTATGTGAGGTTTGGTGAGAATCGGATAAAAATTGTGGATTTGTATAAAAACATACAGACACACACACAAACATCTTACCTTTTATATATATATATATATATATATATATATATATTATCGATTTTCTGCACTACTGTAAGAACTGCAACCTTGAAACTTCTGAATATCGTTTCTTATGTCTTTGTCTATGTGTGTATCAAATTTGATTAAAATCGGACCACTCCTTCTACAACCCGATTTTTTCGATTATCGATTTTCGATATTTATCGGGGATACCTCGAAACTAAACCTAGCTAAGAACACTCGCAGACGCTTATAGTACAACTGTGTAAATTTTCAAGAAAATCGGTTCAGCCGTTTTGGAGTCTATAGGTAACGGACACACACACACACACACACACACACACACACACACACAAAGTTCCATTTATAAATAAGTTTAAATAATAGAAAGTGCGTATTGATTGCTGCTTTATACCGAAGTTTCTTCACATTTTTATTCCCCGAATTGAAAAACGCCTGTACAATATTATCAGTTAAGAGCCATACGTGATACACGCTCGGTCGACCATGTCTCTTTCGAGACATGACTGCCTGAGCAGAAGATTTTCTTGAGGTAGACTGGTTGTCAACCAAGGTTATAGAACCCAACATGTCCTGTTATTTAACCCATAGCTGGAGTGAAGAGACAGATTAATACCTTTCCTAAGGGTATTTGCGCGTAAGTGAAGGCAAAGAATTCAACAGGAATTCGAATTCGGTTCTCTGATTTCTCCTTCCGAGGCGATATCCACTGCACCACAACGCACATCCTACAATATTAAGTTGTAAAATATTTGCAGAAGTGAAAAGAGAAGAATTAAATATATTGTTGCGTGTGAAAGGTCAACATTTAAAAATGTTTAAATATCCTTTGACCTTTTACGTAAAGGAAACATAGTTTAATCACAGAAGACAAAAATCGAACTGTATCAACGAATATCTTAGTAGCAACAAAGAAACTTAATTTTTCAAAAGGTTATTTTAAAACTGAAATCGATATTGACAAGCGCTTTAAAGCACTGAGTAGAAATGCAGTAGAATTGGTAGAAATGCGGAAAATGGTTTATTAATGTGTATTCAGTCAGTTAAGTGTCATCGCTTGGGCGATCATGTCTCGAAAGAGACATGACTGACTGGACAGAAGATTATCCCGCAGTAGGTTGCCATTGCTTTCTGTGGTAGACTGGTTGCCAGCCAAGGCTATAGAACCAAATCTGCCCTATTATTTAACCCATAACTGGAAGGAAGAGACGGATTAATATCTTTCCCAAGTGTATTTGCGCGTAAGTGAATGCAATAAATTCAACTGGAATTCGAACTCGGCTCCCCGATTTCTCGTTCCGAGCCGATATCCACTGCACCACAACGCACATCCGCGGTTTGCTCCGCAGTAATGTGTATTACTGGGAGCAAACCGCTTGCATACGAAAAGGAAATGAGTTATACACAAATAGAAAGGAGTGAAAGACAAGGATGTGTCTTCTCACCGGATGGATCTATTCAACCTGTACAGTGAAACAATTATGAGAGAGCTAGAAGCACTGCCAGGATTCGTCATTAGCAGCCACAGTCTCAACAATATAAGACACGCAGACGACACAGTGCTGATAGCAGATACGGAAAGGAAAAACCCCTACAGAAAACGAGAAGAAAGAACTAAATATAAGTTTAAAAAAACTGAATGCATGGTCATCAGCAAAAAGAGGACTTCTACACGTCGGAAGATACTAAAATAAAACAGGTGCAAAAATCTCAATACCTGGAAAATGTTCTGACAGATGATTGAAAGTGTGACACCTAGATCCGAAGACGCATTAGCATGGCCAGAGACGCATTTCAAAAGCTAAGCAGAGTATGTAGAGACAGGAAGATTTCATTGAAAACAAAGAAAAAAGTGCTAGACTGTTATGCGATATCTGTCCTTTATGGCAGCGAACGATCTCTTCAAAAATAAAGGAGAGACTCGAAGCAAAAGAATTGTGGTTCTACAGAAGAATACTGAGGATACCATGAACCGAGCATAAGAACAATGACAAAGTGTTGGAGAGGATGCAAGCAAAAAGGAAACTTATACTTAGCGTCAAGGAGAGGCAGCTAAGATTCCTGGGAGACGTAATGAAAAAGGAGGGTTTGAAGAATCTGATACTTACAGGATAGATGATAAGAGAGACAGGTAGTGCGAGACATACTTGATGGGCTTGAGTGGATGGCGGAACGGGGTCTGGGAAGGAAGACAAATATTGAGAGCGACAAGAGAGAGGAGCAAGTAGAAGTCCATTAGGGGACACGGCACATAAAGAAGTATATATTTAATTCTAGTTATCGCTCTATCAGCTCTTACCAATTTTTGGCAAAGTGTTCGAGGCTATTATCATGGCAAAGTGGTTCAACATCTCACAGCCAACAGTTTCTTCTCTGATAAGCAGTATGGTTTTCGCTTTACCAGGTCCACTGCTGATATGCTAACGACCATCACTGAGTATATACGAGGCTCTGGATAAGAACAGCGAAACTCGAGCTGTTGCCTTGGATATCTCCAAAGCGTTTGACAGAGTCTGGCGTGCTGGCTTTCTACGCAAGCTACGGGGCTATGATATAATTGGACGATTCTTTGATCTAATTCAGTCATTCCTTTGAAATAGCGTAATGAAGGTAGTATTGAACGGACATGTCTCCAGATACTAACATACGAACGTGGGTGTCCCTCAATGATCTATTCTAGGTCCTACGCTTTTTTTGATCTTCATCAACGATCCCCCTGATGTAACCAGATCCAAAGTAGGCATCTACGCTGACGACACTACCATTTACTCCCGCCTCGATCAGAAATCCGCTGAGGCTGACAAAGCGAACCTCACTGCTGAGCTTGAAAAAGACATCCAATCTGTAGTGGACTGGGGTAAGAAATGGCTCGTGAATTTTAATGCTCCCAAACCACGACAGACAATCACCCCTACTCCCCATTAGCATGGATCAGGCTAGTCTCTCTGAAAGCAAAATACTACGCCTCCTCGGCCTAACTCTCTCAGCCGACCTCAAGTAAAATTGCTACATCGAATCCATAGCTAAATCTGCTGCTGGGAAGGTCGGTTTACTGTGTAGGGCCAAGAAGTTTTCCCGTCTAAATCCATCCTGCACATATATAAATCTACCATCTGCCTGTGTATTGAATACTGATGTCACATTTGGTCGGGTGCCCCTGCAATTCATCTCGGGGTTCTTGACAAAATCCAACCGGAGAATCTGCAATGTGATCGATCCCGTCTTGGTAACTCAACTCCAGTCACTTTCTCACCAGCGTAATGTGTCTTCCCTATGTCTCTTCTGCTCCGATGAACTTAGCTCACTGGTGGCCCCTATATATGAATTTACTCGAGCTAATAGACTAGCAACTAGGTCCCACCAAACCAATAAAATGTAACCGCAACTTCTACTCTGGCAGTTTCTTTGCTCGCACTTCCCGCCTGTGGAATTCTTCCCTTCCGTATACTTGCTTCCCTGACAGCTACAATCTCCAAGAATTTAAATGTAAGATCAACTGCCATCTCCTATCTCTTTGACTAACATCCTTTCCCTCATGTTCTTTTCCCCGTTCACTCTATTCTCATCAGCTCTCTTCACGCCAGTGTTCTCATCCTTCTCTCTTATTCCTCTTTCTCATCACTCTTCCTCTTATGTAACCCCCTGCGCACCAGTGGCAGTACTGCCTTGCTTGGGGTGAAATGATTATAAAAAAAAGCAACAAGAAAAGAGATGCTTTGGCAAATGGGGTGAAAAGTAACAGTAATGGGAGTAGTAGGGAGGCGATGTTAGCCAAGTTCTAGGTTTACGATTGTACCACGAGATTAAAACGTTAGTTCGTGAATTTGGTTGCATAGTAATTGAATTCAACCTTTGGGCAGGGCAATACAGACTTAGAGTCAGTAAAAATAGAGCGAAAGCTAATTAAGTAGTTTTCCATTTTTCTTTTACCTGTCGTGTCCCTTCAGGATGTACGTAATCATAGCCCTCCATCTCTTCCTGTCAATTTTAACTCTTAATATATGTTGTCCTGTTATTTCTCCCAAACCATGCTCTGCCATGCATTTGTTCAAAGTATACCACACACTGTTTTCCCCTGTCTCTTTCTCTCTATCCGCCCTGTGCGTATTAGATTCTCTAAGCCATCCTTCCTCATAGCGTGTCCCAGAAACTTCAACTGTCTATTTCAGATGTTAAGTATAATTTTCTTTTTTGTTTTCATTCTCTCCAAAACCTCCTCGTTTCTCACATGTTCGGCCCAGGGTATCCTTAGCATCCTTCTGTAGAACCACACTTCTGCTGATTATTACGAACAAAAAAACAAAAACGAGAAAATTCCATCTCCGTAGTTTAAATATAAGGTTCAGCGTAAAATTATCTGGAGGTTACCTGGTTCGACAGAAACCTGAGGAAGGCCGGAGGGCACCAGAACCGAAACGTTGTGACAATAGTAATTGATAAATATATTAGTCTGAATGCAAATAGTATAAATAATGGTAACTCCACATCCCAGAAATTTAATCAAATACCTTATTTTCTTTGCACAGAAACTAACGTGGTGTAGATATTGTAATGGCAATATTAGCCGTTTATCTACAAAGAAACATTTGACATTCACTGGCCGAACAGCCAGTACGACTTCCGTTTAAAATTTATAAAATCTTTATTTTAAAACAATTTTTTCAGGGAAATAAATTTTTCAAGTTCAGTAGAACAGCTACTGGACTTGAAAAATCTATCGCTGTTTCCACTGTTGATGGGAAGTTTCCTTCCCAACCTTTTATTTGAAGTAGTGTGGAATGTCAACATCTTGATTATGTCATTATCTATCTTCGCATTACATGTGCTATCCATTTTAGTTGTTGCTGTTATTGTTAATCCGCAAATACTGTGTTTTCTGTCATTTGTTTTTTGCACTTAATACAGTTAGGTTTGTATTTTGAGTCCGGAAACATAATCGAAAATGACGTTCCTAACATATCCTAAAAATTTTCTAAAGACTTACTTTGCTTCAATGTATTAGAGGAAGTTGGAACAGAGGTCCTACTATTTTCCATCACTTTTTTTCTGAGGTTCAAATAAAACTGAGATTTTTCATCTCACATATGTTCAACTGCAATTTGAGAAAAAGTAATCCAATGGATGATTCTTTTAAGCTTCGGGTCCGGTTTTCATGACACCGAATCGGAATAAAATTCTCACTATCCTTATCAAATACCCAAACACCATGATCATCATTATTTCCGCCGCCAACCAGACATATGTTGCCTATATTATGTAAAGTTGTTACGTATTGTCTCTACTTGAGTTATCATGATCAAAAATCCACTTTATTGTTGCTTTCACCTATTCTGTGTCTGAAGAACGTATAATATCCCCTAGAAAAAGCTCATTTTCAAGAAATGTGATGAATGCGCGTCAGTGTAGACGCAAAAGTGGCCTACAGTTGCGTGCGGACATGTTCCTCAAAGCTAGTTACATCAGGATTTTCTCCCATTAGCAACATAACAGCTTGGTGTCTCCAGATACGGTCCTCTTTGCAACTTGTCAAGACCCAGTCAACTGTCTCATAGTGACGGGAAAAACCAGCAGTCAGCAGTTGTCTTGTGAGGACGTTCCCGTTGGCATTTTGTTCCGGGGGTTGCGTACCGATGTTTCTGAGACGGCGTTACTTTCTTTCCTCCCGTCTCTTTCGCTTCTCTACCTGTTACTCCCATAATTCTGAAGAGAGCATTTGAGACCTCAACACACCCTTGGCTTATTTTAGAACAAAGAGGTTCTTACTGTTGCGTATTTCCGTGGCAACAGCATGAGTAAAAAATACAGAAAAATTACTTAAATTTAGTCTCAAAATACCGAGAAACTGAGAACTTGAAAATATGTTCATATTAAATTAGTATGTTAATGGTAAAAATATCCGTTTCCATACAGGAAACATTCAGTATACATTGACCGAGTAGTAAGCGTTGAAATTTGTAAAATATTTTTATTAAAACAATTTCTTCAGGCAATTGGAGTTCTCAAGTTCACAAAATGTTAACATTTTTCAAGTATAAAAGGAAGTTTTCTTCCAGACCTTATTTTGCTTTTGATAGCTTTTTTGTGATTGTTGACCGTAAGTCTATAGGGTCCTGTGAAGCACTGTCTTCTTTAAGACCGACAGGATTCAATTTAACTGAAGTTGCACACAGCACGGCTTTAGGAATACGCGGTAGGGAAAGAATTACTGGCTCATGAGATAATCTCGTGAGATAATCTCGTGAGATAATTCTAAAGTAACAATATCATTCATCCTGTTGGAGGGAAAAAAAACTAAACTTCAACGAAGATAATAACCTTTTTTTATCTTAATAATCAAACATTGATTAATTTTAATTATGGTTTTTCAGGTTTTATTTAAGCCTTCCGTTGACTTTACATTTTTCGTGCTGCTTTATATCACCTATTAATCTGCCTCATAATTTCATACGAAACTAGAAAGAGCAGTAAAATACTGTAAATCTCCGCCAAGGCAATACCGACATCATCTCAAGAAATTATCATAAAAATGAAAAAGAATAACTGCAATGAAATTGACCGCAATCAAGAGTGAAGATACAAAAAATGAATTCGACCTGGCTCAAAATTAAATGCACGATTAAAATGAAACAGGCGAGGTAATTCAATATTTAAAATGATCTAGTGGATGTAATTCAGTATTTGGCATTTGAAAGGTAAGAAATTAATGTTAGTCATTAAACCGGAAAAATAACCCAGAAACTATATGTTATATCGGATCGAACCCAAAATCTAGTCATTTTGTGCCAGATGACCAATCATCTCTGAAAGTTTCATCCGAATCCATCCAGTGGTCTTGATATATCTTGACCACGGACAAACAAACGCGACCGAATACAGTACCTCCGCCTTAAAGAGGAGGTAATTTTGGGTTTTAGCTAAAAATAAAATTTTTCAGATTCGCATTGATAAAAGTTTTGGTGTGTAAAGATTTTCCTTGCTTCATATTTTTATACTAAAGCAAATTTTGTTATAGTTTTAAAATTGTTTAATTGTGCCGTTTTTAGCACTAATTACTATTGATGTAGTTTAAAATAGCAGTATTTAGTGTATTTACTTTGTTCCCTGAGTTTGCAATTTATGAAAGATTTTTGTCTCTCTGATTTTGCAAATATAAATTATTTCTCGTTACAGAGACAGGCAGACGATCGCGAAAGAACGACAGTTTTATCTTATGGCACTGATGATTTCTTGTACATTTCTTTATGGTTTCCCAATTGCAATTCTGGCGTCAGTGAGAAGAGAGGGAAACAGAAAAAAATCTGAAAATAGATAAAGGGAAAATGGAGACAGAATGCCAAATAAAGAAAAACAAATGGCTAAACATTGCACAGTGAAAAAAAGGGGGTGGGGAGCAAAATGCTAAAAAAAAAAATAAAGATGGAAAGAAATGTGGAAAACTGTTTGATTGCAAAGAAAAAAAAATAAAAACGAAAAAAATGAAAAAAGGCTGAAATTTGATTAATGAAAAAGAATCAGAATTAAATGCTTAAGAATAAAGAAAAGAGGAAGAGAAAGGGAGAGATAATAAATCAATGAATGACTGTGATTATGTGGAAAAAAAAAACAGAGTAAGGAAAGAATGATGTAAAAAAAGGATTAAGGGAGGAGTATAAAATAAATGAAGAAAGAAAACATGAAAGAAAATGTGAAAAATGTAAGCAAGTAGAGTTTGTTGGAAAAAAGAAAGAAAATGCGAAGAACGAAAAAAATACAAAATGTGCGACTAAAATGAATGAATAAATAAATAAATAAATAAAGAACGACTGATTATGCGAAAGAAAAAGTAAGAAAAGAACAAAAGAAAATTGAATGAAAGAAGAAAGATAGAAAAATAAAAAAGAAGCAAATAAAAGGTGAGGAAAATGTTAAGGAAATATAAACAAGTAGAGATTGTTGAAAAAAAGGAGAAAAAGAATAAACACAAAAGGAGTGGGTAGAAATAAATAAATAAATACACGAAAGAAAGAAAGATTATGATCATGTGAAAGAGAAAAAGAACAAGTCAATAATGAAAGAAAGAAAGTTGAAAAGTGTCTTATGAAGAAAACATGGAAACCAAAAGCCAAAGAAAGAAATAGGAAGGCAGCAAATTATTTCTTAAAAAAAGAAAAAAAGAAAGAACGCATATACAAAAGAGAGATTAAATAAAGGAAATGTGTGAGATATAGAAAATAAGAGAGAGAGAGAGAGAGAGAGAGAGAGGATATAGAGAGAAAGATAGAGGGAAAGAGATGCTAGATACAGAAAGGGTAACGATTGAAAAAGGGACACTGAATATGAGAGTGAGGAGAGTATCGTTTAGAAGAAGAATTTCTATTTGCAATTAAGGGTTAAATTATTTTTCTTAGTTGTAGATATAAAGCCTCAAGATGCCAACACGATTTGCTGATTATTCGTTATCTTCAGTGAAGATCTTGGTGCATTTCTTTGAATTCTAACTATACTTTCAAGACGCCATATTTTACAGCTAAAGTGGTGACAACTTACTAGCCCCCCTACTATGTTACTTATATGTCAGAATAATGCATTTTCCTTGTGCACAACGTAGTATTTTTTCTATTTGTTTCCTGAGTTATATTCCCGCCCAAATATTCTGTACATAAAATATTCAAGTTTCATTGGTTTTCTTAGTCTCTTTTTCTAAATGTGTAGCCGAAACGCTATAGTCACAGTAACCCCTTGCGTCTTAGTGACATTTTAGTCTTGCTTGAGATGAAATGATTGGAAAAAAAAAGTGAAACTAACTGATGGGAACTTCGATTAAGAATTCAACAACAAAAAAAAAAAAATGAAAAATGGATAGTCGAGATATTCAAAATGGCTGGATCTTTTTCTGTGGCCAGTTCACGGGATCTCCATGTCTTCAGTTTCTCGTATAGTCAGTCGCCGATTTATTTTGGTTTCAACCCGTATGCATTCAACATTTTCGCGTATTCTGTTTGCTGAAAGCTTTACAAAAGATGGATCGTTTTCAATGAATCCTCGGCCAAGATTTCTTTGTTTTTTGTACAAGTATTTTCATGGTAGTTGCTCTAATGAGACTTTCCACCTGGTTCTGCGACTACATGTATTTACGTATGCTACTGGATTGGTATCATGGTACCACCTTTTTACTCTCGAAATAATTAAATGTAACCGCCTTTTCTACTCTAACAGTTTTTTTCTTGCACTTCCGTTTGCTTGCTTGCTGTTGTAAATTTTATTTTCTATTAAAATATACAGCTGGTATTTTTCTACAGTCATAGTGTTTTGATCCCATTTTCAAGTCCACTATTTGCCCATAACTGGGAAACTAACAGGTGCTACCACCCCAGATCAGGGTGGAACTGGGAACAGCAGCAGTTCAGATGCAGTTCCACGCTCCTGAAAACCTCTCGATCAGAGTCCTTGCTGTCGGATATAGGTTATCGTCAAAGCCCAGAAAAGCTATGAACATTGTTACTTGAAAATGTAACATCTTGGAATAAGTCATTTTCTATCATTACTCTATTAAGAAACACACGTGTTAATTTTATGAAATGGTCTTGGTTTGAGGACGGTTTTTTAAGTTCTTTCTAAGTGACAGGAAACATATTAAACTTTCCTTCTTTGGACTGAAAATAACATTGATTCTATCAATAACACTTGAGCATCCCTATAAACACTAGCAAATAAATTCCGCGGAAAAAGTATACAAGCACAGACATTCCATTTCCAACAGAGAGAGAGAGAGAGAGAGAGAGAGAGAGAGAGAGAGAGAGAGAGAGGGAGAGAGCCCTCCAAAAGTTGTTGGACGCAATTAAATATAAATACCAGAAAATAAAATCTGAAATTCTGAATTCTTGTCTCATAGTCATCTTTTGATCTTGAATCCAAATGTCTTCAGTGATGAACAAAAATAAAAGAATTAGCCTTACAAGTCCAATACTTTTGGAGGGGACATTATATATATATATATATAGAGAGAGAGAGAGAGAGAGAGAGAAAATTTGATATATATAACTAAAGACGTGTGTCAGTGTCTCTTTGTGTGTGTGTCCGTGTGTGTATCCTGATTGATTTCTATTAACATACACTTCCACGTTTTTCATCCGATTTGTTTCAAAGCTTACACACCCCTTGCAAATTTGTTATTCTACACAACAGAGAAAAAATTGCGCTTGGCTCTTAATTAATTTCATTTTAATTCCTTATTTTCATTTATTTTTTTATTTTTAATGCTAAGTTCAAGACAGTAACTTTTGCATGGAGAAAAACTATTTCAAAAATACAACATTTATCCCCCGTACTTAATGTCTGCAGATGTTTTTAGCTAATTGTTGTCCAGCTGTTTAATGCGGTTAACGAGCTTGAACTTTTAAAGCTTAAAATTTCTACCGAGTATCTTTAATTTTTCTGGATTAAAACTTTAAGCAAAAGGTTTGAGAAGGTTTTTGACCAGAAAGAAATCACTTTAATTGTCTGAAATGTTTACAATGCAGTTTGAGGTTTATTCAAACTTCTTCAGAACAAAAATAGAAGGAACTCATGTTGATGGTTATAAGAGAATTATAAACACTATATATATATATATATATATATATATATATATATATATATATATATATATAGTGTATCGAGGCAGCAGATAATTTTCTAAACATATATTATTAAAGATAACAGACACTGAATGTCTATTATGTTTAATCATGAACCGTTCTAAACATCGTATTTTGGCTTTAATTTCAGGTGAAAATAAAGACAAAAATTATCCAACATTTGGATATTTTTTTATTATGCTGGTTCTAAGTTTTCAGCCCACATGAACCATCTTCATGGTAGTGGATGTCGTTACGTTAACGTTTCTGTAACCTCTCTGAAGATGGCTCATGTGAGCCAAAAACTTAAGAACCAGCATAATAAAAAGAATATCCAAATATTTAACAATTTTTGTCTTTATTTTCACCTGAAATTAAAACCAAAATACGATGTTTAGAACGGCTCATGATTAAACATAATAGACATTCATTGTATGTTATATTTAACTATATATACATGTAATAAATATTGGCTCTGTAAATAAATGAATTTAGTGAAATTGAGCTAGATAAGTTTTAATTTTTAATAATTAATACTAATGCGATCCGTTTGGGATTTTCCTTCAAGCCGTTTTCTTTTAACATACACTTGCACATTTTTCATCCGATTTGTTTAAAAACTTACACACCCCTTGAAAATTTATTTAAGCGGACATTCATTTCATGAAGTCAACCCAGAAGCAACCCTCAAACATGTACCCAGCCTCATTTTTTCTTGTGATGTGTGTCATCCTTTAGGACTTCAGTTAAGTGCCATTCATGATACACGCTTGGGTGATCATGTCTAGAAAGAGAAATGACTGTGTGAGCAGAATATTTTCCCGCGGTAGGTTGCCATTAATTTCTGCGGTAGACTGGTTGCCAACCAAGGATATAGAACCGAATATAGAGGAAAACAGTGAATCCCCCTGAGATGAGCTTATGTAAATGATTGACAGAACAGTGATTAGGAGATAGCAAAAATACAATCATTGCTACAAAGTACAGGAAGTTTTGGAAAGCCATGTTTGTCCACGTCCTGAATGGATATGAGACATAGAAGAAGTTTTATATTGGGATCTTTCATTTTCCCACATTGCGTTTAATGGCGCATATTATAAATATAAATCTCTCTCTCTCTCTCGCTCTCTCTCTCTCTCTCTCTCTATATATATATATATATATATATATATATATATATATAATGACGTATATTAATTAAGAATGTTTATTAGTTTGGTTCCTGGCGTGAACAAAATTGAATTTAAGTTTGCTATGTCAGCTGGTGAGGATAGATTTCATTGTTACGATAAATGTAAAATATATTTTGCAAGTTTCATGTAGACGGTCACTTTAGTTTTGTATTTTTCATTTTTTCCAACTTTTTTTGTTTTTATGACAACAACAACGACAACAATAATAACTAACGAAACCCCTGGAATTTCCACGGAAGGATAATTATGATTACCTGGAAAAATTTTACTTTGTCATCCTACAAATGATAGTAACGTCTTCAAACATAAAGGTATTGGATAATAAAATAACTATAACACAGAGTGCAATTTTATTAAAATATCTGTAAAAGTAATGTCCATAGAAGCTACTTTACTGTAATCTTATATTATATTAAGCGGTGTATGCACAAACCATAACCAAAATACTGTATGCTATTTTGTGAGAGATTTTGAAAGAGAAAATTTTTTTTTTTATTACTGAAAAATTATGGCTCCCGTGTTCATTATAAACA